>CM036775.1:12263670-12711170 GCA_020796225.1 Arion vulgaris
TTAGATGCTTGCCTCTCGTTCCAAAAGTGCATGGTTCGCTTGCTCGTGGAGCCATAAGGATATTTTCCCAGAGATTCTTTATCTCAGGTAGGTGAGATCGAATTCCTAGTCCTATCAGAGACGATAGGTCCCATGTTCAATTTACATGTAAAAGAACCCATGTCTGTTCAAAATCGAGAAAAGCAAGCAGCTGGAAACAAAATTCATTTGGAAGATTTTAAAAAAAAATTCTGACAAAATATTTTCACAACCTTCAAAATGACATTGGGGATGCTCGCCGGTACTACAGAGTTTGTGCACAGCCACTGAGATCTTCCTGTGTAAGAAACATATCAAAGCACACATGTTTACTCACTGAAGTGCAATGATGATGGTTCTATCAATCAATCAATACTCAAGGGGTCTCTATGGCTAAGGGTTTTTTTTTTCTTCCTGATCCAGAAGCACTTGAGCTGAAAGCTCTTAGGCTCGGTGTCATGGACATTGTAACCCTTCGGCTTGGTGCCACGAACACCGTAAATCTGAGGAACCTGTAGTTTTTCTGCCAGTCCGCGGAGTTGAACCCACACTTACAGAGGACTAGTCACCCGTAGTCCAACGCGCTACGAACATACTGGGCACGCGGGCATGGCAAAGGGTTAAGACATATGCCTGTCGTTCTGAAGGTTGTGAGTTTGAATCTGGGCCGAGTCAGCTTATACAATTTTTTCATGAGATTCCCTAGATTTGTTGTTAGAGCTGTGGAGTTCACGCTTTGTGCAATACTCTCAGCAGGTAGTTTTACACGCAACAATCTGAATCAAAGACTGCCAAAGAAAAACAAAATCCAACATAATAATAATAACAGGCTTTCATCATAAGCTATGATGACAACATCCTCAAATGTGTGTGCAGAGGTGACTGTTGAGTTCAATCCTCCAACACAATCACCGACCACAGGTGGGGCATACATGATCAAGGTTTGACATGTGCGTGTTGTGTGTTCTGTCTTTTCACGCAGCTCGTTTCTCTGTTCCCCACGGCATAATGATTTTCATCTATGCGGCTTCCTCTTGTGTTGTTACAGCGCCACATTTGGCGATCTTGCGCAAGGGATTCCAGCACGTGGTGTCTATATCAAAGCATTTTACGAGACAATTTACTAGCGTTTTTCTGACAACCAACCAATCATCTGCATCTTTCAAGCTCGCCACACATCAACTGTTTTGAGATGCGTTTATCAGACATTCGAGTAACATGACCTGCCCATCTTCCCTGGACATTCTGCAACAGTGTGGTGATTTTTCTTCTACCCTTTGCCCAAAAGGAGGTATAGGCCCCCAACCAAGGCCTTGCAAGCTCTTGTGCACTTGGCTGCGGTTTTTGTAGCTGAGTGTTTTTTACAGGATGGGGTAGCTAATCCCACGCCAAACATTCACTTTGCCATGACATGTGGTAGGTAACAGTGGTTCTATTATTTACTCCGCATTTGTGGTAACCACACTGGCATCTGATTTGTATTATGCATTGTCTTTGACTCTTCATCAGACAGGGAGACGGTAGGCGCAATCACTAAGATTCTCATCGTCTATGTTGCGATCATATCTCATATCAGTACAGTGTGGTGATGCTTACATCATCGTGTATCCTTTATAGGACGTTGCTCTCTTTGCAGCACATCTGAAATTCACTCTGTCTCTACCCAGTTCATCCACTTCGTTGATGGTCATATTCATGGTTTCTTTAATATCTTGTAGCCATCTTCTTCTTGGTCTGCCTCTGCATCCTGGGACCCTGCCTTCTAATATTGTTCTTTCCAGGCCATCGTGACGCTTGATGTGACCAAAGTATCTAATTTTTCTGTATAGTATGTTGTTTATCAGCCAAATCTCTTTAACATTTAGTTCTTTCAGGACATAAGTGTTCTTTCTTTTTCTGTCCATGGTATTTGTAGGATCTTTCTGTAGCATTTAGTTTCGAAGGACTGGATTTTTCGTTCTTGTTTTTTGTGATGCTTACAAGATAATAATAATTGCAATAAGAAAAAGAAATAATACAAGTAATAAAAACCTTTTGTTGTTGTGGAGGATATGAAAAAATGATGGTGGTTAGTAGTAGTCTAGATATCTTGAACAGTCTCGTCATCACTTTCAAATTGAGAGAGCTTCTCCTCTAGTGTTTTAATTCTGCGTTCATGAGCTTTAACGATCAGTTTGAGTTTTCGCATGTCATCCAAGACGCCTTGTGGGTCAAATCCCTAAAGCCAAAAATGGTAGTGAAAAGTGTTTTTAACAATTTGACATGGTTAAACTTGGTTGAAAAGTGTTTTTAATAAAATTGTGTGCCCGTCTGCCCAGCGTGTTCGTAGCGCGTTGGACTACAGGTGACCCACCAAACCCACAAGGAAGCTGGAAGATCCAAACCTAAGAGCAACTGTACATTCTGCCAGTTATGCACATCCGATTTCTATTATGTTTTTTTATTTACTAAGGTAGCTTTCCTAGGCTCCTACCTCAGTCGCCTCTTATGACATGCCTTGTAGGTAGCAGAGTTACTATTCTTTGCTCCCCTTGTGAGCCCTGGCAACACACGGGCGGTGAAATACTGTTTGTGTCATTTCTGTGGCGATAACAGTGCCACATGGGGTAAAACTGAGAGGATTCTGAGTACTAACCATTACCAGCTCCTCTTCCTTAGCACTTTCTCCACTAGTATCTGCTTAGTTCTTTCTCTGAGTTCATCGTTTGCAATCTTATCGTACCATCTCAGTCCCTCTATTCTAAGTAAACATTAATTTACGAAGGTCTGTAGTTTTCTGGTGGTTTCTTTTCTCTCCCTCTCTCTCGATCCCCACCTAGACTGATGTACCAAATTTCTCATGAATTCTGCTGTTGTTTGTACAGCTTCTCGTTAACTTCTGTATTTTCGGGCCAGGTTTTGTTTCTCAGACCTGCTAGCAGTTGGCAATCTTGCAGTAGGTGCTATGCCGTCATGTCCGCCTGCTCGCAGTGGCACAGGCTAGTTGCGCCAATTTAAAATTTATTGTACATGTGGTGGTTTCTTTTGTTGTTCTTAATCTTTTGTTATCACACTGCTACCGGGTTGTTGCCCAGTGTTGTGGTTTTCTATTTTTGTCTTGTGCTGTTCTGGTGGCTTGGGTTATTTTTTTTGCTCTTCCTCTCACCCTCTTTCCTGATATTCTGTTGTAGAAGACCCTGTATACTATGGAGTTTGGGTGCATTCTTATTAAGTGGCCAAACCACTTCATTCTTTGTTTATCTATGTAATCCAAGGTTCTGTGCCAACTTTCTTTCTTATGCTGATGTTGGTGACTGTCTTTTCTGGTGTTGGTAACTTTTCGCAGGCATCACATTTCACATATAGTTATTTTTGCGACTGTGCTTTGCTCATTGTCCATGTTTGGCTCTGGTAAGACAAAGTAGGTATGAAAATATTGTTGATCATCTGTTGCTTAAAAAAGTAAAGGAACCCTTTCATACCTTGTGGTATATAGGTCAATACAGTGTTAGGCCTGTATTTTTCATTGACCCACGATGGGTGATGTGGTCAGCATCACGCCGGCCGCCTTTACTTTCCCAGAGCATGTCTGGTACCCAGTTGAGGCTGGGTCGACCTGAGAGCCGTCGCGGTCTGGAAAAATTCCACATGCATTGCGGGAGTTGAACCCAGACCACCAGCCTTGAGAAGCGAGTTCACTAACAACTACGCTACAGCGGCTTTCTTCTGTTGCTTAGCTGTCAGTGAAATTTGTGGGTGCCTTAACACTGACAGCTAAGCAACAGATGATCAACAGCATTCTTGTCCAAAAAAGATTTGGTGTTGATCTTCTTCTTCTTCTTTGCGTTCGTTCTTTACGACCAATTTTAAGCACTCTTTGTGATATGTTTGATCTTTGCCAAGAACGTGTATACATTGCACATTGGTTTGGTAGGCCCCTAAACGCATAGACTTCTACATGTTTAGGACATGTGCATCCGATTTCAGCCAAACCTCCTTAGTCGCCTCTTAGACATGCATGGCAGGTAACAGTGGTTCTATTCTTTACACCAATTTGAACCCGGTAACCACTCGGGCGCCTTGGTGTTGATGAAAATGTTAGTATATGATTGTGTTTATGTATGATGGCTATGTGACTCATTAGAAAAAGTAGATATGTACAAACTATAGCAAATTTCAGAGAGAGAGAGACAAAACAGATGATGCCCTTCTTACCGGTGGTAGAGCAGGTGCAGCTGCAGCCTCTGCATTGTTTGATGATTGTTGCTGGCCTGTCTTGGAAGGCATTTTGTCCAGGATGTTTGACTTTCTAACCACTTTCAAATGATCTTTATGAGTAGCAGTAAATCCTTCTTTTAGGGATACCTTCACACAAACCAAACACACAATAACAATTGAGAATATGTAGATGGTAGATTATGTAGATGGTAGAATATGTAGATGGGAGAATATGTAGATGGGAGGATATGTCGATGGGAGAAATTGTTGATATGAGAATTGGATTACAGAAGAGTTTGCTGATAGATGACTTTGTATATCAGCCGACAGATTAATGTGAACATTGGTTGAAAATATAAAAACAAAATACATAAAAACACACTGCCAAATATTTTGATGTCTCCCTCCCAGTTATAACATTGCTTATCTTGTTATTATTTTCTCCCCCTTGCAACATTGCCCCAGTATTATGTTGTACCTATGTCCAGCTTGTTGGACAGATGACACATCAGTCTGTTGCCTTTCCCCAGGTGGATGATGGGTTATCCACTCTTGCCGTTAAACGTAGGGCGGGAGCTTTAATTTGTGCTCCAGGGCCAGATGAGTAGCTCTTGTTGTGTTATATCCGTGTTTATTTAGTGTGGTTTTGATATTGTCTATCCATCTTTTCTTGGTCTTCCTTGGCTCTATTACCTGATCTCTTTTTATTGTAGTTATTGGTAGTTGGTTGTATTTCAGTCTCATTAAATGTCCAAACCACTACATTTGTTGTTTTTCAATGTATTCGGTGCATGAAGTTATGCCAACTCTGCTTCTGATGTTTTCATTTTGTAGTCTGTCCTTCCTTGTGACCCCCACTGCCTTCCTTGAGCATTTAATTTCATATGTGGTGAGCTTTCTGTAGTGTATTGCTGTAAGAGAACAAGTTTGGGGCTGGTAACCTTCCTTCCTTTCGTTCACTTGAAATATTGCCTATATATTCAATGTTGTCTCTTGTATGACCTTTACTGTCTTTTGTAGCTCACACAGAGGTCCGTGTAGTTTTCTGTTGAGTGTTGTTTCGTTAGGCCAGTGAGTTTGTCTCAGTATATAATATTTCCGTCAGTCTTGAAGTATGTGCTCTGCAGTCTGGTGTGCCTGTCCACATGTACACATGGCTGAATTGCCAATCTTGGCACTGGTAACAAAGTGGTGGTAAAAAAAAATACTTTTTATCATGTCTTTTTACTTCCATCTTGATCTTTGGGTGTTGTAGTAATGGTGCCAGCTGGTAAGTCACTGCATTTGCTTTGAAATCTTATCTACCAGCTATGTGAAGTATACCTTTTTTTCTTTTCTTTCGTCCGTTTAACTCAGACGAGTTTCATCTCTGAAACTGATCTTTGCGTGAAAATCTCGTTTTTTTCCAATTTCTTACAGTGGCAGCAGCGTGCAGATTGTAAATTACTTTACACTGGCAGCCGTGTGCTCAATGTACTCGTAATTAGTATTCCTCGCCATACAGGCAGATTTTCTCCGACTTCAGAGGTACTCACGTTATCGTCCTGAGTAAGACCAGGGACTCGAACAAATGCCGGACAGTAGGTTCGAACCCGAGCTATGAGGCGTCTCACAGCTAGCAGGCCGAGCTACTATCAACTACTCTAGGCAGTCCCTCTGAAGTATAGCTAAATATAAGCGTGAAACTTACCAAGATTGGCTTTGCATTTTTCCCAGAGAAGAACTCATCTGCAGAGATAGAAGGCACATCTGAAGCAGTATCAGGGTATAGGTCAT
Source organism: Arion vulgaris (assembly GCA_020796225.1). NCBI lineage: Eukaryota > Metazoa > Mollusca > Gastropoda > Stylommatophora > Arionidae > Arion > Arion vulgaris. The sequence goes on from CM036775.1 coordinate 12,269,662, forward strand.
CCTGGAATAGTTCCGACTAAAAAACACAAAGAAATTTGATGAAAGTTTTTTTATAACTAAATAAAAATATTCATCAACTGGTGTCTGCGCAGAATAGAGGGAATAAAGTGGTATGATAGGGTCACAAATGAGGAACTTATGGAGAGAACAAGACAGATTCCAGTGAACGAACAGCTTAAAAAAAATGCTGGCGCTGATAGGACACACTTTGAGAAAACCGAGGGAATAAAACAAGAAGGGTCCTTGTCTAGAACCCGCAGGAACAGCGAAAGAAGGGGAGGCCGAGAAATACATGGAGATGAGATTTGGAGGTGGAGATCAACAATATAAAAAGGAGTTGGAGGGAGCTGCAGGAGATAGGAAGACTTGGCATGAGTTGACTGAGGACCTATGCCCCAATCTGGGTTAAAAAGAAAAGAGAGAGAGAGAGAGAAATAACAAATGGATTATTTTTGTAAAAATTTATTTCTACTGTAACTCTTCTTCTTCTTCTGGGTTCACCTGCTGTGAATTTGGGTGTTAGCCATGTCGCTTTCGACTGATTTTTTCGTGAAAGCCTATTTGACTGGTGTCTCTTGCCAAGCAGGCGCGCCTTCGCTGACTTCAGAGATACTTGAAGTTTAGATCCTTCCAGTGTGATCTTTTCATGAAATCTGTAGTCCAAGCCACTTGTCGCGAGTCTTCGTAACTTTTACGACCAGTAACAATTATTGGTTATTGGTTACTAAACTGACGTCATTGCACTCAGGGCAGACCCATAGGTGCTCAGTCTCCCCAACAGATATCGAAGAGTATGCATACTGATGGTTCCTGTGGCTCGCTGATTAAACACACCTCTCAGGCATCCAGTTTGACTTGAACAACGGGTAACTCCAAACTGCTTAAATCGCTTGATTGATTCAACATCGATTTTAGTGTTCTCATCCAACAGAGAGTCACGAAGAGACCGAAGAATATCCCCTTATCCATCTTCAACTCCCCAACAATCGATGCAAGCCTGTCCGCTCTCTCATTACCGTAAATACCCGCATGCCCAGGACAGTATATCCACGTAAGCCGCTGGAGGTTAGAAACTTCTATAGAATACATCCACTCATACCGAAACCTGCCCTTCTGGATCTTGTGAAGCATCGACTGAGAGTCAGATACAACAACTGCCCCAGTAAATGGAGTCCCAGAAATCCAATTAGTGAAGAGCTACCCGTATGTTGCCGGGATCCTCAAGGAGAGCAAAGAAGAGTAACACTGCGACCTACAAGGCATGTCATAAGAGGCGATTTAGGTTGGGGCCTAGGGAAGCTACCCTATTAAATCTTCTTCTTCTTCGAATGCTCCATATCGACCACTTGTTAACCACTCTGTGTGATTTGTATGTGATCTGGGCCTAAGAGCGATTGTATGTTGTGCTGGTTATGCGCCTACAAGTAGGCCAGCACATCTGATTTCTGCAATGATTTTAATTTACTAGGGTAGCTTACCTAGGTCCTATATCAGTTGCCTCTTACGACATGTCTTGTAGGTTGCAGTGTTAATATTCTTTCTTCCCCTTGATGGCCCCAGCAACACATAGGTGGCTCCGGCAACAATCCTATGGGTATCTAGACAAAATGCACTCATGAACAGAATGGCTTGGTCCGGTATCGAAACCCGCGACCCGCGATCAAGGCAAAGACTTTTTTCCCGATCCAGAAGCACTTGAGCTTTTTCAGCCCCTCGGCTCGGTGCCATGGACATCGTAAACCTTCGGTTCGGTGCCACGAACACTGTAAATCTGGGGAATCTGTGGCTTTTTCTGCCATCCCGCGGAATTGAACCCGCACACACAGAGGGATAGTCACCCGTAGTCCAACACGCTACGAACACTCTGGGCAGACGGGCAAGGCAAAGACTTAACAACAGCCACTGGGACCCTGAGAGAGAGAGAGAGGGGGGAGAGAGGGGAGAGTGAGTGTGAGACACACAGAGAGAGAGAGAAAAAAAGAGATGAGGTGTAAAGAAGAAATATATGGCTGTATGATATATTTAACAAAGAAATGACAAGTACCTTTCTTGGAACAGTAAATGGAATAACCTCACAGAGACCAGTATTGAGAATCTTGTAAAACCTGTCATAGGTATCAAACAGAAACATGGTTTTTAATACTCAATCAGTACTAACTGAATGGTACAGTTCCCAAAACTCTATCATTACTAACTGAATGGTACAGTTCTCAATACTCTATCATTACTAACTGAACGGTACAGTTCTCAAAACTATATCATTACTAACTGAATGATACAGTTTTCACAATTCTATCATTACTTACTGAATGATACAGTTTTCACAATTCTGTCATTACTAACTGAATGATACAGTTTTCACAATTCTATCATTACTTACTGAATGGTACAGTTTTCATAACTTTATCATTACAAACTGAATGATACAGTTTTCAAAACTTTATCATTACTAACTGAATGATACAGTTTTCACAATTCTGTCATTACTAACTGAATGATACAGTTTTCACAATTCTATCATTACTTACTGAATGGTACAGTTCTCACAATTCTATCATTACTAACTGAATGGTACAGTTTTCATAACTTTATCATTACAAACTGAATGATACAGTTTTCAAAACTTTATCATTACTAACTGAATGATACAGTTCTCAAAACTATATCATTACTAACTGAATGATACAGTTTTCACAATTCTATCATTACTTACTGAATGATACAGTTTTCACAATTCTGTCATTACTAACTGAATGATACAGTTTTCACAATTCTATCATTACTTACTGAATGGTACAGTTCTCACAATTCTATCATTACTAACTGAATGGTACAGTTTTCATAACTTTATCATTACAAACTGAATGATACAGTTTTCAAAACTTTATCATTACTAACTGAATGATACAGTTTTCACAATTCTATCATTACTTACTGAATGATACAGTTTTCACAATTCTGTCATTACTAACTGAATGATACAGTTTTCACAATTCTATCATTACTTACTGAATGGTACAGTTCTCACAATTCTATCATTACTAACTGAATGGTACAGTTTTCATAACTTTATCATTACAAACTGAATGATACAGTTTTCAAAACTTTATCATTACTAACTGAATGGTACAGTTCTCAAAACTTTATCATTACTAACTGAATGATACAGTTTTCAAAACTTTATCATTACAAACTGAATGATACAGTTTTCACAACTCTATCATTACTAACTGAATGATACAGTTTTCACAATTCTATCATTACTAACTGAATGATACAGTTTTCACAATTCTATCATTACTAACTGAATGATACAGTTTTCAAAACTTTATCATTACTAACTGAATGGTACAGTTCTCAAAACTTTATCATTACTAACTGAATGGTACAGTTCTCAAAACTATATCATTACTAACTGAATGATACAGTTCTCACAACTTTATCATTACTAACTGAATGGTACAGTTCTCACAACTATATCATTACTAGCTGAATGATACAGTTCTCAAAACTTTATCATTACTAACTGAATGGTACAGTTTTCAAAACTCTATCATTACTAACTGAATGGTACAGTTTTCAAAACTCTATCATTACTAACTGAATGGTACAGTTTTCAAAACTCTATCATTACTAACTGAATGGTACAGTTCTCAAAACTTTATCATTACTAACTGAATGGTACAGTTTTCAAAACTCTATAATTACTAACTGAATGGTACAGTTTTCAAAACTCAATCATTACTAACAGAACGGTATAGTTCTCAAAACTATATCATTACTAACTGAACGGTACAGTTTACAAAACTATATAATTACTAACAGAACGGTACAGTTCTCAAAACTCTATCATTACTAACTGAGCGGTACAGTTTTCAAAACTTTATCATTACTAATAGAACGGTACAGTTCTCAAAACTCTATCATTACTAACTGAATGGTACAGTTCTCAAAACTTTATCATTACTAACTGAATGGTACAGTTCTCAAAACTCTATCATTACTAACTGAATGGTACAGTTCTCAAAACTCTATCATTACTAACTGAATGGTACAGTTCTCAAAACTCTATCATTACTAACATATTGAGTGAACTGTGGAACTGGAGGAGCCTAACACAACACCCCCCACCCCCAACCGAAAGCGTTACAGAAGCAAAGACTCTCCTGAAACAATCCAGAAAAATGACGTGGAGAAAAACAAACAGAGAATACAACCCAGAGCACGACAGTATTAATACACTAAACAAAAAAGTACAGACCACAGTCTTCAGACTTGGAACGGGACACTGCAGTCTCAGAGCACACCTTCACAGAATGGGTCTCAGGGACTCGGCAGCCTGCACCTGTGGAGCACCAAAGTAGTCCCCAGAGCACATCCTGCAAGACTGCCCCAGTCTGAGCAGTGTGAGAATGGAAATCTGGCCAATAGAAACAACCCTACAAGACAAACTATGGGGAACCGTTGAAGACCTCAAGCGCACCGCCCTGTTTATGACACATACCGGAGTAGTCGCATAGCAAAAGTTGATCGCAGAAGAAGAGTGGAATATACACATAACGATCGACTGTGTTAGGGTCCCTCCTTCAGGATTTGTGGTCAAGGTTTACTCCTCTAGCCTTCCTTATAACCATGCTGTCCCACAAGGCATTGGGGAATTTCTATCAAGGTTTACTCCTCTAGCCTTCTGTATAACCATGCTGTCCCATAAGGCAGTGGGGAATTTCTATCAAGGTTTACTCCCCAAACCTTTAGCTCTCCCCCCCTCTGTAAGGCAGTGGGTTTAACAGTTACATATGGTACCGTTTACTGTCATACGGTAACAGATGAAACATCTGATCTGACAATAGTTTTATAATAATAATAATTCTTCTTGTACCGTTATATAGGACCTGTAAGTAATTTCTCCATACCGCTCTATCCTGGGCAACTCGCTCAATCTCATTTATGGAACTGAGACCAATATTTCTTGCCTCTCTCAGCAAAGTTCGTTTCAGGGTCTACTTAGGTCGAGCTCTCTTTCTTGAACCCTTTGCATCCCACTTCAATGTCTGCTTTGATATTCGTTGATCATTTCTCCTCAAGGTCTGCCCAACATATCTCCATCTTCTCTTTCTTATAACAGTTGTCACTAGTGGTTGACCAGACATGTCTCTGATTTCATCACTTCTGAATTCGTTCCATTTTATATTTATTATTTTTCACAGACATCTATTTTCAAATGCATTCAACTTGCTTTCTACATTATCTTTATATCTTTAGTCATTTTCCAACTCTGCTAGCATATGTTAGGATTGATACAACATTTGAATTGAAAATTCGTAATTTAGTTTTAATACTATGTAACTTGCAGTTCCATATTTGTTTTATAAAACACAGACTAAAATAAAAATGTAAATAGTCAGCTTACCTGGCAATTTCATTGTTGCTCACATTAAGTCCTCGCTTTGGCATAAAGCCAATACCTCTTTGTGGTGAATTTGATTGGTACAAAGCCAAGTAATGTACATAAGGTGCCTCATCAGTCACCTCGTAATAGCGAATGATGCTGTCTCCCTAGACATTCAGAACAAACATAAGTATTTGTCAACAACAAAACAAATTAATGACATCTGCTTCAAACAGTTTTCTTTAACTCCTTGTGGACCAAATGCCACACTACGTGGCTTTGGGTTGATGCCTTTTACCAGGAGCCACACTAAATGGTGTTTTTATTTTAAAAACAAATGGCTTGTAAAAACATGGATTTTGCCCTGGTCCACTAAGAGTTAATGGACCAGTCTGTACAAACACAGCCATGTGTAATTATATTTTTCATGAAGCCAGTCCCTTTATATGTACTACTGGGGGACTGCCTAGAGTAGTTGATAGGAGCTCGGCCTGCTAGCGGTGAGACGCCTCATAGCTCGTGTTCGAACCTACTGTCCGGCATTTGTTCGAGTCCCCTGGTCTTACTCAGGACGATAACGTGAGTACCTCTGAAGTCGGAGAAAATCTGCCTGTATGGCGAGGAATACTAATTACGAGTACATTGAGCACACGGCTGCCAGTGTAAAGTAATTTACAATGTGCACGCTGCTGCCATTGTAAGAAATTAGAAAAACAGATTTTCACGCAAAAATCAGTTTCAGAGATGGAACTTCGTCTGAGTTGAAAGCGGACGAAAAAAAAAAAAAAAAATATGTACTACTAATACTACTACTTCTCTTTCTACTCGTCTACCATTTACTTCTTTATAGAAGTGTTATAGGGCAATCTTGCATCTGGTGCTAGACAGCATGGATGCCCATTATTACGCTTCATTGACACCTGCAAGCGTGATCTAACTTCATGCGGCATAGACAAAGAACAATAGGAGTAGCTGGTCAAAGACAGGCAAGCATGGCGAGCGGCAGTGAGTGGCGGCTCAAAAAAGAAAAACAACATCACATGTGGAGGCAAAAGATAGCACAGAGAACATCCTATGTATTAGCTCCAGTTTTACCTGCAGCAAGGATTGCCACTCCAGAATAGGCCATTACAGCCACAAGAAACGTTGTGATTCAACGCAGAACATACTGCGTGACGCAAGACCTATTGTCTCCTGAAACAAAGAGACCAATGATGATGATAGGGGGAGGAGGAAGGGAGATCTTGTGTGTGCTTGTTTTTCTTCTTCTTCTTTGCATGCATTCTTTACGACCAATTTCAATCACTCTTTGTGATATGTTTGATCTTTGCCAAGAACGTGTATATGTTGCACATTGGTTTGGATGTGTGCTTGTTCTAAGGCTGTTATTCATTTTTAAAATCTGTTCTTGATGCCATGGAATTTGCCTGTGTGTTGCTGGTGTCCACAAGGAGAACAAAGAATAGTACCACTATAACCTACAAGTCATGTCATAAGAGATGGCTAAGATAGCTACCCTAGTAAATAAAAGCATCGCAGAAATCGGATGTGCTGGTCTACTTGTTGTCGCATAACTGGCACAATGTACAATCGCTCTTAGACTCAGATCACATACAAATCACAAAGAGTGGTTTAACAAGTGGTCGATATGGAGTATTAAGAAGATGAAGCAGATATTTTTCTTTAATCTTGAGTTCCTTCTGGATAGACTTATTGTTCTTTTTTCTGTCCGTGGTTTAAATGGAGAACTTTCTGGAACATTTAAATTAAAAGTACATATGCTACTATGTTGAATGTCCCTCTCACACCCATACGTTTCTCCACATAATGCTCTCAGCTCCTCCTCATAATGCTCTCAGCTCCTCCACATGCACTCAGCTCCACCACATAATGCTCTCATGTCCTCCACATAATGCTCTCAGCTCCTCCACATAATGCTCTCAGCTCCTCATAATGCTCTCAGCTCCTCCACATAATGCTCTCAGCTCCTCCTCATAATGCTCTCAGCTCCTCCACATGCAATCAGCTCCACCACATAATGCTCTCATGTCCTCCACATAATGCTCTCAGCTCCTCCACATAATGCTCTCAGCTCCACCACATAATGCTCTCAGCTCCTCCACATAATGCTCTCAGCTCCACCACATAATGCTCTCATGTCCTCCACATAATGCTCTCAGCTCCTCCACATAATGCTCTCAGCTCCTCCACATAATGCTCTCAGCTCCTCCACATAATGCTCTCTGTCAGCACTTCCTTATTTTATCAAATTAAAACAGCCCGGCTGCCCAGCATGATCAGAGCGTGTTGGACGACGGGTGACAAGCCCCCGTGAGTGCAGTTTAATTCTGTGGGCTGGCAGAAAAGTCACAGGTTCTCCAGATTTACGGTGTTCGTGGCACCGAACCGAAGGGTTACGATGTCCATAGCACCAGCGAAAGCTCAAGTGCTTTTGGATCCAAAAAAAAAAAAATCAAATTAAAATATGGGAATTAATATTTTTTTAACGTAAAATGTATTTTAAAATGTTGGCTGAAATCGGATGCATGTGTCCTAAGCGTGTAGAAGTCTATGTGTTTAGGGGCCTACCAAACCAATGTGCAACGTATACACGTTCTTGGCAAAGATCAAACATATCACAAAGAGTGATTAAAATTGGTCGTAAAGAACGAACGCTAAGAAGAAGATTAAAAAATGTACAAAAATGTATCTACCAAAAGCAAGTACAAATTTATATTTTAAAACAGTTATTATCATCAAATAGCTTGTCCTGAGCAGAACTTTGCCACGCCAACAGTCCTCTGGAATTTCTCTCTCTCATAGGCCAGATGTCCTGCCTCCACATCCGTCATATTCAAACCATCAGTTACATCCTGAATCCATCTTCTCCGTGGTCTTCCTCTTCTTCTCTTTAAAACAGTACAAATATATAATTAAAAAGTACAAATATATAAATAAAAAAGTACAAATATATAAATAAAAAAGTACAAAGATATATATTCTTCTGCATTCAGCCTCTGTGAATTTGGGCGTTAGCAAAGACACCTGGTTTGGCACTTTGGGCGGATTTTTGCATGAAAGCCCACTTTACCATTTGACTGAAATATTAAATAAAAAAGGCACAAGTATATAATTTTTAAAGTACCAATTAAAAAAAAGAAGGTGCAAATACACTTTAAAAAAATACTTTCTTCCTTCTTTTTTTGTCCTTCTCTGCTTTTTTGCTGCTAGGAGTAGCAGGTTTAACCCTTTCGCTGCTACATACTTTCTATAGGCTGAGCTAAAAATAGCTATACTCTTTTTTTCTAGGTCACAAACGGGAATGTATGCCTATAGCAGTGACAGTAGCAATGTATAACGTGTTAACACATCTTTAGCCCACAGAGGAGAGATAATAACAAACGTGTTAATGCGTCTTTAGCAGTGAATGGGGAAAATGTATATATACGTCCTTAGCAGCTAAAGGTTTAACTGATGATCGATTTCCGAGATAGTGCACGCTCGGTTGCTTGATATGGTGTGATATTGTGGAGTTTTAAGATGTCTGTAACTCCATCAACCCATCTTTTTCTTGGCCTGCCTCTTCCTCATGATGATTCCATTTTCAGGTTGTACGCTCTTGCAACTGGTGTATTCGGGTTCATTCTGACCAAGTGGCCAAACCATTTGAGTCTCTGTTTTTCAATAAATCTAATAGCAGGTGTTGTTCCGACTGTTCTTCTAATTTCCTCATATCGTATATGGTCTCTTCTTGTTTTATTTACTGCTTTCCTCAAGCATCTCATTTCGCATGTGGTAATTTTCCTTTCTTGTTCTTTTGTCAGTGCCCATGTTTGACACTGGTAGCACAGTGTTTGTATAAAGATTGCATTTATAATCTGTCTTTTAGTCTCTACTGGAATTGCTGGGTGTTTCACGATTGGGGTAAGCTGGTATGTAATGTTGTTGGCTTGCTGGATTCTAGTTTCGATCTCTCTGTCCAGTCTACTATCAGATGTGAAGATACTTCCAAGGTATTTGAATTTTCTCACCTGCTTTAGCATTTGGTCATTTAAAAAATACAAATATACACAAAAAAATACAAGTATATTGTAGAATGACATACCTTTCCAGCCAGGTAAATAATACCTGTGTCTGGGTCATAGAATATGAAAGGTACTCCATTGCTTGAGTCGATATCTTCCATGACAACATATGAACTCAGGTCTTCCTGTAATGAGAAAACAATGAGAACAAATAAGAAATAGTAACACAGTTTGTCTTCTGCGTTCTCACTAGATTGGGATTTCAGATTCTCTAATAAAGGCAGCCGTCTGTCTCAGATTATCAGCCACATCATACAGTTTGTTTTGGACGCTAGTGTAAGTAGGTCACCTCTCTCTTCCCAAGTCTGCACACTGGGGGTAGTTCTGTAGGATATAATTCCTACGATTTCTGCTTCCCCGTTTGTGCTGACCTATTCCCGCAGGAAGTTTTGGATACCCTCGTGATGGTAGGTCTGACATTTTTACTGCGTGGTTAAATCTCCAAGGCAGATTGGCGATCGTAGAATCCGTTATCCCATTCCTCACTGTGAGGGGTCGTTGCACCATGTTATGCACCTTACGGCCTGGTGCATCCGTTTTCTGCAAGCATTTGTTTCGGGTTAGCATTCCTAGCGGACACATGCACCCGATTTCAGCCAAACCTCCTTAGTCGCCTCTTACGACATGCGCGGCAGATAACAGTGGTTCTATTCTTTACACCCCATATTTGGGCCCCGGTAACCACTCGGGCGGTAACACAGTTCAATAAGACAACATCACGGGCACAATCTTCTTCTTCTTCTGCAATCAACTTTTGCTACGCGACTACTCTGGTATATGTCATGAACAGGACAGAGCACTTGAGGTCTTCACCAGTCCCCAATAGTGTGTTTTGAAGGGTTGTTCCTGTTGGCCAGATTTCCATTCTCACACTACTCAGGCTGAGGCAGTCTTGCAGGATGTGCTTTGGGGACTGCTTTGGTGCTTGACACATGCAGGCAGCCGCGAAATATCAGATCCCCTGGTGTATGAAATGAGAGCCGCGGTAGCGTAGTTGTTAGTGAACTCGTTCGCAAGGCTGGTGGTCTGGGTTCAACTCCCGCAGTGGGCGTGGAATTTTTCCAGACCGCGACGGTTCTCAGGTCGACCCAACCTCAACTGGGTACCAGACATGCTCTGGGAAAGTAAAGGCGGCAGGCATGATACTGACCACATCACCCATCGTGTGCCGACGGTCAATGAAAATACAGGCCTAACACTGTATTGCCCTATATACCACAAGGTATGAAAGGGTTCCTTTACTATTTACTTTTGGTGTATGAAGTCGCAGCAAATTTCCAACAAGGAACTGTTCAGACAAATATCTCCACACCCCTAACTTGGTAAAAATTGAAGTTAGAAAGTAAACTACAAGGAAATCTACCGAAATGTCACTTTTTGTTTGCTCCTGTGGGCATGGAATAATCAACCAGGTTACTGCTTGAAGTTTTATATATGTCAGATCAGATGTTTCATCTGCTATCGAATGATAGTTGCGCCTGTGTGGTGCCGGGGCCCGCAAGGGAAGCAAAGAATCGTACCACTGTGACCTACAATGCATGTCGCAAGAGGCAACTGATGTAGGACCTAGGAAGCTACCCTAGTAAATAAAAAGCATAGCAGAAATTGGATGTATTGGCTTACTCGTAGGCGCAAACTGGCACAACATACAATCACTCTTAGGCTCAGATCACATCAAAATCACACAAGAATGGTTAACAAGTGGTCAATCCGGAGCATTCTAAGAAAAAGAAGAAGAAGAATAGCAGGCAGGTGATCAATTGTAGAGACAATGGGTGATATCACCGACAAGCATAGTCACTGCCCAGAAGGGGGACTGCCTAGAGTAGTTGATAGTAGCTTGGCCTGCTAGATGTGAGACGCCTCATAGCTCGGGTTCGAACCTACTGTCCGGCATTTGTTCGAGTCCCTGGTCTTACTCAGGACGATAACGTGAGTACCTCTGAAGTCGGAGAAAATCTGCCTGCATTCGGGAATACTAATTACAAGTACATTGAGCACACGGCTGCCAGTGTAAAGTCATTTACAATGTGCACGATGCTGTCATTGTAAGAAATTGGAAAAACGGATTTTCACGCAAAAATCAGTTTCAGAGATGAAACTTTGTCTGAGTTGAAAGCGGACAAAGAAAAAAACACAAAAACTGCCCAGATGGAAAGCAATGGCAAACTATCTTCTTATAATGCCAAGAAACCCATGACAAACATTGACTAAATAGACAAACCTAAATATCATGTTTGTCAAAACTGAATCTTAACTATCGTTACTGCCTGTAGTAGCCCGTCTGCCCAGCGTGTTCGTAGCGCGTTGGACTACGGGTGACTATCCCTCTGTGTGTGCAGGTTCAATTCCGCAGGATGGCAGAAAAAACCAGATTCCCCAGATTTACGGTGTTCGTGGCACCGAACCGAAGGGTTACGATGTCCATGGTGCCGAGCCGAAGAGCTGAAAAGCTCAAGTGCTTCTGGATCGGAAAAAAACAAAAAAAACTGCCTGTAGTACCACTTTTTAGAGCGGTGTAGAGCAGGTGGGACGAGAGCCTGATGAATTTAATTGCAGTCGCTACGAAGCTGTTCAGGTTTGGATGTCATCTACAGCAGAAAAAATCCTTGGCCGTACCGTGTAATGATCACAGTTCTCCCGCATGGAAGCCATGCTCTAATCCACTCGGCCAGAATCTGCTGGGATTAAAGACGTCATCATCAGGTGCCGTGCTGGCCGGCGCAGACAATCATGAATCTCCACAAATCTCTGTCATTGGTGTTTGCTATCAACTCAGATGTTGATGCTCTACCATGCCATAAATTCAGGCTATTCAAAAATTTTTCTCTCTGTCTTCCTCTGTCTCGTCTACCTTTGACTTTACCAGTTATCACAATGGGACTAAAGACATAAATTTAAAATGGTGACTAAAGATATAAATTTAAAATGGTGGCAGAACATATGCTGGTTCTTGGTAGAAATAGTGGTACTCACCTCATTCCATAAGGCATACTGTCTTTCACTCTTTCGAGAGAATCCTGTTGTGAAGATCTGTCCAGTCTTCAAGTAAACACACTGAGCTGGTTTTGAGCCTAAATGACCGCCACCTTCCTGAAAGTAGAAGAATGATCATTGGCCTCTTAGTCTCAGGAGACAATAGGTGTTGCGTCACGTAGTATGTTCTGTGATGAATCACAACGTTTCATGTGGCTGTAATGGCCTATTCTGAAGTAGCAATCCTTGCCACAGTTGCTGCAGGTAAAACTGGAGTCTAGAGCTGATACATGGATGTTCTCTCTGCTCTCTTTTGCCTCCACATGTGATGTTGTTTTTCTTCTTTTCTTTTTCAGCCGCCCCTCGCCATGCTTGCCTGTCTTTGGCCAGCCGCTCCCAGTGTTCTTTGTCTATGCCGCATGAAGTTAGATCACGCTTGCAGGTGTCAATGAAGCGTAATAATGGGCGCCCATGCTGTCTAGCACAGATGCGAGTTGACCATATAGAATATTCTTTGGGATTCTATCATCGCTCATACGGCACACATGTCCCAACCATCTGAGACGTTGCTGACTCAGTAAAGTGTGCATGCTTGGAATGCCAGCACTGTTCACGACTTCTATGTTGGAGATGTGATCTTGCCATCAGATGTTGTATATTCGCCTGAGACAGCGCATGTGGAAGGTGTTGAGGCGATGTTCTTGTCTAGCATTTGTGGTCCATGTCTCACTACTATACAGCAGAGTGCTGAGAACACAAGCTTTATATACTTGTGTCTTGGTGTTTCTTGTGAGCGCCCTGTTTTCCCATACACGCTTTGCTAATTTAAACATAGCAGTGGAGGCCTTCCCAATGCGACTACTAATTTCATCATCGAGGAGAGGTTGCTGCTGATGACAGAGCCAAGGTATGTAAAGGTGTTGACTACTTCAAGCGTATGACTACCAATATTGATTGAATACAATGAGAAGAATAAATACAATCAATAAATAGACAGCGGACAAGTATTAGAAGCTTCCGGAAAATACAAATTACCAAATACAGGATTCGAACCACAAATTGTTATTTACTACGGCACCCATTGCCTAGTTCTACAGACGAGCATTTTTAAGAACACAGCTAGCTAGCACTCCAAAAATAGAGGTTACATACCTGCAAAACCTGTCCTGTGTGAGTGTCTAACACACGTAAATAGCCAGATTGATTGAACCAGCATCATTGAACTTCAGTGAGTAACCATGTGTGCTCCGATCTCTTTCTTACACGGAAGATCTCAGCTGCAGTGCGCAAACTCCGTAGCACCGGCGAGGGTCCCGGTTGTAATTTTGAAGACAGTTTTGAAGATATTTTTGTAGTATTTTTATTTTAAATCTTTTCTAATGAATTTTGTCCAGGCAGCGTGCCTCCAGCCTGTTCTTCTCGACTTTGAACTGCCAAGGGTTCTTTTACGTGCTCAAATTGAACACTGGACCTACGTTTTATCGTCTGTCTCCGATTGGACTAGGAACTCGATCTCACCTACACTGAGATCAGGTATCTCTGGGAAAATATGCAGATGGCTCCACGAGGGAGCGAACCTGGCACCTTTGACACGAGAGACAAGTACCTAACCTCTACACCACAGAGAACCCTAGAGGTTACATACCTGCAAAACCTGTCCTGTGTAAATGTTTTCTTCTTCTTCGGTTTGTGTATGTCATCTAAACCATGAATAGAGTTGCTGCCTCTATGAAGCTGCATGTTAGTTGGAGTTCTTCGAGGGTTCCCATAGCTTGCTCTGTAAACTTTGTTCATGAGGCCATGTTTAGCTCCGTTGGTGTATGTATGATGGACATGACTGCAAGAAGTGCTCTGGAGTATGTGTGTCTTCTTCTTCTTTGAACGCTCCATATCAACCACTTGTCAACCACTCAATGTGATTTTTATGTGACCTGAACCTAAGAGCGATTGTATGTTGTGCCAGTTATGCGCCTACAAGTAGGCCAGCACATCCGATTTCCGTGAATTCTTTTTATTTACTAGGGTAGCTTCTCTAGATCCTGCATAAGTCCCCCTTACGACATGCCTTGTAGGTCAGAGTGGTACTATTCTTTGCTTCCCTTATGGACCCCGGCACCACACGGTCGATGTGTGAGTGTCTGACACAAAAATAGATGTTACATACCTGCAACACCTGTCCTGTGTGAGTGTCTAACACACGAAGGTTCTTGTCTTTACATGTGCACACAAAACGACTTCCATCAAAGTTGAAAGAACCTGAGTAGATCTGATCAGGCATCTCCACAAGTAGAATTGCTTCTCCTGTACCAACATTCCAGAGGATGATCACATTGTCAGATCCTGAATGTGAATAGATTTCACAAAGTGGTTTTAAAAAAAACTATCTTTACCGCCTATGTTACCGCTTTTGCAAGATAGACACTGTTTTGGAACCCGCAGAGAAAGAGGAGTAGCGGAAGGCCTAAGCATACCTGGGTGTTTACGGTAATGAGAGAGCGGGCAGGCTTGCATCAAAAGTTGGGGAGTTGAAGATGGATAAGAGGGACTTTCTTCGGTCTCTTCGCGACTGTCTGTTGGATGAGGACACTAAAACTGCACCTTTTCTCTCTTTCTCTCTCTCGATCACCGCCCAGACCAATGTACCAGACTTCCCCATAAATTCTATTCATGTGGAAATCTGATTCATGCAGCCTTAGCATTGGTGTGTTTTACATCACATCTTCAGCACCATTTGGAGCTCTGGTGCTTATCCTTCGACGATGTGTTCAGTTTCAGCCAGCGTTTACTCGGTTCGCTCTCCGTTCTGTAGCCATCTAGTATTTTTTACGGTGTGGGGTAGCTAGCCCCACTCCAAACCTCCTTAGTCACCTCTTACGACATGCGTGGCAGGTAACAGTGGTTCTCTTCTTTACAACCCAATTTGGGCCCCGGTAACTACTCTGGCATCTGCACCTTTTGGCTCAGTACATCCGTTTCTGGCATGCGTTTTTTGCTTGTTTTTTCTCCGTCTAGTCATCGGTCGTCACACTTACTTATCTTATCTTAACCACATTTGCCGTGAAGTGTCATGGGGAGAGTTAGTTTTCTATCTTGTGCCAAGTGTTTTGCGCTTGACGTTGTCAGTCCATGCTTTCGCAGGGACTCTGAGATGTTATCTATCCATCGTGTTCTTGGCCTGCCTCGTGCTCTGCGCCTAAGTGTCGATTATTGTAGGCACACGATGCTTCTGATATTCTTGTTTCTCACTCTATCTCTCCTTGTAACGTTGACAGCTTTTCATCTCATTTCACATGTTGTAATCTTTCTTTCTTGTGTCTTAGTCAGGGGCATGTCTCACACTTACTAAACAGCTAGACATGTATGTGACGCTCTGGCATAAACTTACACAGCAAACAACTGAGAAGAACGATCAGGAAGAAGTAACCCAGAAACAAACCCCCACTGGACTTTCTGTACAGTGGTAGTGCCTTGTCTCGATAGAAGATGTGCGAACATTTTTGACTTGAGTTGGACATTTATAGAGAATATAATTAGAGCTTACCCTCAGGGGTCTCAATGTCGAAGTGGTTAAGTCGGGGTCTCAATGTCAAGTGGTTAAGTCGGGGTCTCAATGTCGAAGTGGTTAAGTCGCTTGCCAGTCATACTCTTCTTCTTTGCTTTCGTTCTTTACAACCAATTTTAATCACTATTTGTGATATGTTTGATCTTTGCCAAGAACGTGTATACTTTGCACATTGGTTTGGTAGGCTCCTAAACGTATAGACTAATACATGTTTAGGACACATGCATCCGATTTCAGCCAAACACCTCAGTCGCCTCTTACGACATGCATGGCAGGTAACAGTGGTTTTATTCTTTACACCCAAAATTTGGGCCCCTGTAACCACTCGGGCCCCTGTAACCACTCGGGCCCCGGTAACTACTCGGGCCCCAGTAACCACTCAGGCCCACCTGTCATACTGAAGGTTGTGGGTTTGAATCAGGACTGAGACATGTACAATTTTTCCATGAGATCTCTAGGATTGTTTCAGGAACTACGGAGTTTGTGCAATGCTCTCGGAGATGACATGCCATCTCTGCAGACAGGGACAGAGTCATATGGGGAAACCCGGTACAATGAAGTCAATCCTTCGCCTTTGGACTTAGAATTTACCGCTCACCCGTGGGTTGTCGGGGTCTGCAAGAAGAGAAAAGCATAGTACCACTGCAACCTACAAGGCATGTCATAAGAGGCGACTGAGTTAGGGGCCTAGGGAAGCTACTATAGTAAATAAAAAGCATCGCAGAAATCGGATGAAGAACGTCCCTCTTATCCCTAATTGTAGGCGCATAACTGGCACACTGTACAATCGCTCTTTGTCTCAGATCACATACAAATCACACAGTGTTTAACAAGTGGTCGATATGGAGAATTCGAAGAAGAAGAAGGCTCATGTCACATACGGATCAAAAAGAGTGGTTTAACAAGTGCTTCGTACATGGTACGCTCAAAAACGAAAAAGAACTTACCAACGCTGAGTAGGACATTCATAGAGAATCGCCCGAGTGGTTACCGGGTCCAAATTTGGGGTGTAAAGAATAGAACCACTGTTACCTGCCACGCATGTCGTAAGAGGCGACTAAGGAGGTTTGGCTGAAATCGGATGCATGTGTCCTAAACGTGTAGAAGTCTATGCGTTTAGGGGCCTACCAAACCAATGTGCAACGTATACACGTTCTTGGTAAAGATCAAACATATAAAGATTGATTAAAATTGGTCGTAAAGAACGAACCCAAAGAAGATGAAGAAGAAGACATAGAGAATAGAACTAAAGCTTACCAGTGCTGAGTAGGACATTCATGGCTGTTGGATGCCAAACCAAAAGTGTCACCCTGCGCTGGTGAGACAAAAGCTCGACAACAGGTTCTGACAAGTTCTCTTTAAGTCCCTCATCTGGTATCTGCCACAGTTTGATGGTACAATCCTCGGAAGCACTGGCAATGACATGATCATTATGTGGACACCAAGCAATGTCCAGCACAGCTCCTTTGTGTCCTGCCACCATTGGGAAGTCAATATTGACCCTTCCTGTCTGAATTAGTGTAATAAATAGCTTTACTGACATGTCTGTTTATAGTAACCTCAATGATATGTTAAAAAATGATAGAATAACTAACGAAATCCAAAAAATCGATCTGACGATTTCAACGAAGATGCGCTTATGTGGTGCCGGGACCCGCAAAGGAAGCAAAGAATAGTACCACTGCAACCTACAATGTATGTTGTAAGAGGTGACTGATGTAGGCCCTAGGGAAGCTACCCTAGTAAATAAAAAAACAGCGCAGAAATCGGATGTGCTGGTCTACTTGTAGGCGCATAACTGACACATGTACAATCGCTCTTATGCTCAGATCACATACAAATCACACAGAGTGGTCGATATGGAGCGTTCAAGAAGAAGAAGCAAAGAAGATATATGTTATTCTCTATCTCGGTTAGCAAGTTATGCACACTGATAAGTGCGGCAAGACGGGAAAACAATGAGAGAAACCCCAGTAGATATGTCGACAAACACAGAACAGGAGTTGTAAGTGTAAACACACTGAAATACATGCTGAAAAAAAATCACATGTTCATAGTTACTCTGATCTCCTCAGAGTAACTATGAACATTGTGATTTTTTTTTTCCTTTCATCCGCTTTCAACTCAGACGAAGTTCCATCTCTGAAACTGATTTTTGCGTGAAAATCCGTTTTTCCAATTTCTTACAATGGCAGCAGCGTGCACATTGTAAATTACTTTACACTGGCAGCCGTGTGCTCAATGTACTCGTAATTAGTATTCCCTCGTCATACAGGCAGATTTTCTCAGACTTCAGAGGTACTCACGTTATCGTCCTGAGTAAGACCAGGGGACTAGAAAAAATGCCGGACAGTAGGTTCGAACCGAGCTATGAGGCGTCTCACAGCTAGCAGGCCGAGCTACTATCAACTACTCTAGGCAGTCCCCCAACATGTGTGATGATCCTTAAATGAACAATCCAACATATATGCAATAAAGCAATTCTCTCTCGCGCGCGCGATCCCGCAATAAAGCAATTCAAATCATAGGACAAATGGCGCCAATTTTGAAATGCAAACATGTCACCATGAACACTTAAAGAGTATTGTTCAACACAATATTTCTCCCAGCATTATGCTATCAGTGCCAAGCCTGGATGCTGACATCGAACGATAGAAGAAAACTAGTCACAACAGAGATTAAAAGTCTATGCAGAATTCTGGGGGTATCAAGAATAGACCGGTTTATAAATGAAATCAGGAAAAAAATTGGGTACAACACCAGTACTGAACTTCATCAAGAAACAACAAATTAAATGGTTTGGCCACATAAGCAGGATTACCAATAGACATTGCACCTCAAAGAGGAATGTTACTCAGATGCACTGGATACAAAGGAAAAGGCCATCCATGCAAAAGGTGGACCTCGGAGGCGACCCAAAACACTGTTTATGAAGCGCACACAAAAGCCTGTTCTAGAAATCTCTTCTTATCCTGATGCTATGAGGCAAAACATGATTAGATCAAAGATTAAAGAAGAGGACTGATGTCTGTTGATAGTAAATTCACTGACATGTTAGGCATACTCTATGAAGAAATGGTCAAAGAATCCATAGCAGACAGTGGGGTGCGCGATAAGAGAAGTAATAACACTTTGCGGGAGTGGAAATTCCGGGATCGAAGTCAGCTTGAGCAAAAAATTCTTGCACAAAGGAAACGCTGATAATTTACATGCAGATCTAAATTACAAGCACCTCTGAAGTCGAGGAATAGCCTGCCTGAATGGAAAGGAATACTGGTGACAATGAAGGCAAGCCTTCATGCAAAAATCAGTCACAGACACTCGCCTGAATGGAAAGGAACACTGGTGACAATGAAGGCAAGCCTTCATGCAAAAATCAGTCACAGACACTCGCCTGAATGGAAAGGAACACTGGTGACAATGAAGGCAAGCCTTCATGCAAAAATCAGTCAGAGACCCTAGCCTGAATGTAAAGGAACACTGGTGACAATGAAGGCAACAGAACTGACAAGGACTTGTTGCAGTTAATGCTTCTCATAAATCCTAACTACTCATCAATAAATAAACATATATATCTTATTATATACTAAATTGAAGAAAACTGGACAACCCAATAGAATAACAAGGTTGAAAAATAGAAGTAAAATAGTAGAAGTAAAACTAGAAAGACTTCTTATAAGGGAAGCAACTCTATGGCGCAGTGTGTGGCTAATGCGTTCAACAGACTTCTGTCGTGGCACAGTGTGCAGCGAAAAGCGTGGAAAGAGTTAAGCATCAGATAACTATTCTGATAACTACAAGTAGGCCAGCACATTCGATTTCTGTGGCCTTTGTTATTTACTAGGGTAATTTTCCTAGGTCCCTACCTCAGTCGCCTCTCCCGACATGGCTTGTAGGTCACAGTGGCACTATTCTGTGCTCTCATGCAAGTCCCAGCAACACACAGGCAATTTTACAAACAGAAAACCCTATTTATATCACCACATCTACTGAGTTATACTGTATCATGGTGTCAGATGTGAGTGCTCATATAGGAGACCGTCAGAGCTGATTCGTGTCAATTTTCTCTTGGCGAAAGTCAGAACATCGGAAGATGACAAGATTAAAATAGAATTCTCCAATGTAGTGCAGATGCCCGCAAAGGGAAGCAAAGAATAATATCACTGCGATCTACAATGCATGCCGTAGAGGCACTGATGTAGGACCTAGGAAGCTACCCTAGTAAATAAAAAGCATCGCAGAAATCGGATGTGCTGGCCTACTTGTAGGCACATAACTGGAACAACGTAGAATCACTCTTAGGCTCAGATCACATACAAATCACACAAAGTGGTTAAAAAGTGGTTAATATGGAGCGTTCGAAGAAGAAATAGAATTACTTTCCACCTTACCTTTGCTAAAGGCAGAACCAAAAAGTGGTTAATATGGAGTGTTCAAGAAGAAGAAATAGAATTACTTTCCACCCACCTTTGCTAAAGGCAGAACCAAAAAGTGGTTAATATGGAGTGTTCGAAGAAGAAATAGAATTACTTTCCACCTTACCTTTGCTAAAGGCAGAACTAAAAAGTAGTTAATATGGAGTGTTCGAAGAAGAAGAAATAGAATTACTTTCCACCTTACCTTTGCTAATGGCAGAACTAAAAGAACCTCCAGCTGTTCGTGATGACTGCCACAAATTTCGAGTTGACAGCACAGTACGTTGATTCCATGATGTACGGGTTATCAATTGCTCGTAACACTGATCTCTTTAAGTGCTGACCAAAGACATGTCTGAATTTACTTTTCCTCATGAATGCATTATCTGAAACAACAGACAAAAATACATTACATGCAAAGAATGTAATGATAAGAACGGGTCTCTGGCTAAGTGGTTAAGCCCTTGCATTTGGAGTCGAAGGTCGTGGTTCGAGTCCAGACCACGCCATTCTGTTATGAGTGCAGTTTCCAGAGACCCTAGGATTGTTGCTAGAGCTCGGAGTTCGTCTTTGTGCAATACTCTTGGCAGGTGCGTGCATTTCTCGGAGAAGGACCAGCTGTATGGGTGAAACCCGTGCATGAAGTCAACCTTAGCTTTAAACCATTTTAAACATGCAAAGAAAATAATACTTCTTTGTCTTCATTGGCACAGAAAATTTAGAACTGTTATTTGCAGATGACCAAGTTAGTTAGTTTGTTCCTTTCGTGTCAAAGGTGGCACATAGGGCAGAGGTTTTAGATCTCCATGTGATGCGGTTCGTTGCTAGCAGTTGGAGATCTTGTATGGTTTTACATCCCAATAGTTTACTTTCTTGTAGAATTGTTCTTCGAAGAGTGGTCTTAGGTCTTCCACGTTTTTTTCCCAACTGTTGACCACACATAAGGACTTGTCGATTTAGTCTCTTTTCATCTGATCTAAGAAAATGACCTAAATATTTATACCTTCGTTTCCTTACAATATTTGATACGGGTTGTTTCAGAATCAGGACCAAGAACTGATTGCATAAATGAAGAATATCTTCAGAACCATTTGAGCTTAGTTAACATCAAGGGGGATGAGTAAACTCCGCCTGACTATTCATGGGGAAAAAACAAAGATCATGAGATTAAATGCTAATTACAGAGACCCAATCATATTGAGAGGAGCACCATTAAAAGAGGTGGACATATTTACATATCTGGGAAGTGTTATCAACATTCAAGGTGGCACAGATGAAGATGTTAGGGTTAAAATACAAAAGGCAAGATCAGTATTTGCCATTCTGAAGAACATATGGAGTTCAAGAATGATCAGGAATAAAACTAAGATGATATTTAACTCAAATGTCAAGGCTGTCCTATATAGAGCAGAGACATGGAGAACAACTAAAGGGAACACCAAAAGTTGCAGACATTCATCAATAGATGTCTACGGATGGTATGACAGGATCACAAACAGAGAACTGTGGGATAGAACAGGATAATGGCAAATGGAACAAGGCATAAGGAGCAGAAGGTGGCGATGGATAGGACACACACTGGGAAACTCCTGACAGCATCACAAGACAGGCTCTCCGATGGAACCCCCAGAGCAATAGAGGTAAGGGAAGACTCAGGAACACCTGAAGAAGGGAGTTGGAGATGGAATGCAAAAAAATGGGGAAAGAGAGATCTGGAAAGGATGGCCTTGGATAGGTGGGCTTGGAAGGCCTTGGTTGTGGACCTATGCTTTCCTAGGGGCGAAGGGTGAAGAAGAAGAAGGGAAGAGTAAAACATACAAATAAATATAATAAAGACAGAGACAATGGCAATAAGCAGAAAACCTTGCAATAAAACTCCAGAACACAGAAATTAAACAAACTAATGATTCCAAATACTTAGGACAATTTTCAATGCAGACGGAAGTATCAGTATGGAAATCAGCAATCGGTGCATAAAAGCTAACCAGGTACTGGAGAAGTTAACACCACTGTTGTCACATAAAGAGATACCGCTAGAAACTAAAGCAAATCTTATAAGAATGGTTTTTGGCCAACACTATGTTACCATTTTCAAACATGTCCAATAACAGCAGCTAATGAGTGAAAATCATAACGACCGGTGCCTTAGAAGAGCTGCAGGAGTGGCAATAAGAGATAAAATTATAAAAGAAGAAATCAAAACAGGACTGGGTGTGAAATAAGTCACGCAACTCATAAAAGAACAAGATTAAATAATTTGGACACCTGACTAGAATGCCCTGGTACCATCTACCACTGAGACTCACACTGAAAAAGTATAACGAGTACAGAGCAAAACCATGCAAAAGATAGAGCGAAGGCAGCAAGAACAGCCTTAAGAAAATGAATAGCAGCTTACAAAGTGCCTTAGAACAAGCATACACAAGATTATTACTCACTTCCCACGTAACTAGACAAGAGGTCATCATGTACCTAGATAAGGGGGTCATCAAGTTACTCAGGATTTAAAAAGGTCATCATGTCACTACAAAAGAGGTCATCATGTCACTAGCAAATGGATAATTCCATCTGTAGACAAAGCTCTGAACTGAGTCCATCCATAACCTTTGGGAAAGGAGGCAGGGTGTACAAACTCAATCGAACTATTGGCATTAAACCATTCTAAAAAAAAAGAATATACCTAATTAAGCTATGGATTCTCCACAAGGAGTTAATTATTCATGTTTGTTAGCCTACACTTACACACTCTGATATAACAAAAAAAAGTGCTTGACCTTAGGTTGAAAAGAGAGTGCTTAGACGTAAGAGACTTTAATTCCCTACATAACAATCAAACAATAACGAATAGATCTAACAAATGTGTTATTTAGCACTCACTAATTTATATATATATAAAATATATACGAATTCAGTATATATTTCTTGCTATTTTATATCATATGCATTCAATGCATATTTGCATGTTCCATACTTTAATAGCGCTTATAGTAAACTTTCTTGCTCAATACAATAAATCAACTCAAACATTGATCTCATTTTGTAGACTAAGACTATACTAAGTCTACACGTTCTTGAAGTACGACCACAAGCATCGAAGTATAAATTATTAAATACAAACAGATCAATCAATTATCAATGTTCGTTACGAAAAGGTAAAATGGTTATCAGTGATAGAGTATACTTTATAGAACAAACTTGCCTCAAATATGATTCGTAAAGAAAGTGTGTAATATAGGTAGTTTGAAAATCATAAATGTTGAAACACAAAAGTGGAAGTGACAAGCAGCGCATGCGTTGAAAACTCTTCCGGTTAAATAAAAAAACAAGATGTAATAATCAAAGTTATTGTTCCAGACACAACAAAAAAAAAATAATGAAACTCTATAAAAATGAGATTGGATTCGAATGATAGATATTTATATATCTATATTTGGAAAGACCGGTTCCTTGGAGGAT
The DNA here is from genome assembly GCA_020796225.1 of Arion vulgaris. Classification (NCBI taxonomy): domain Eukaryota; kingdom Metazoa; phylum Mollusca; class Gastropoda; order Stylommatophora; family Arionidae; genus Arion; species Arion vulgaris. The sequence continues at coordinate 12,293,545 of CM036775.1, forward strand.
AAATCTGAGAACGTGGATTGGGCTTTTACTTTGAGCTGAGGAACTCATAAATATTAAAAAGTCGCCTTGCTTGGTGTGTATGTAATTGTGTGTGAATGGATCGTTCGATTTATACATGTATATATATATATATGCACACGCGCTACGGCTTACAGTTTGTGCTTGTAAGGATACTTTAAGAGAGAGAGAAAATATGACCTAGTTTCCAGTGTTGGGAGAACGACGTGTTAAGAAAGACACGACAAGATAAAGTGCTCGCTTGGAGAACTCGTCCAGTCGCCAATTTTAAAACGCAAGTCTCGCAGCTTGACAGTGTTGCCGATGGGGTAAAATGGTTTACGATCAATTTCGATGTCTGGGATATGCCCCTCCCTCGCCTCCTCTTGGAAAACTAATGTGTAGTACTAAGTTTGTTTGTATGGCTACTTATCTTCATCGGTGTTGACTAAGACGCATGTCCTCGAATTCAGACAGAAATCCGTGTATATCTTTGCAAAAAGATCATATCGTCTCTGAGGCCCGTCCAAGTGGTTACCGGGGCCCAAATTTGGGGTGTAAAGAATAGAACCACTGTTACCTGCAGCGCATGTCGTACGAGGCGACTAAGGAGGTTTGGCTAAATCGGATGCACATGTCCTAAACGTGTAGAAATCTATGCGTTTAGGGGCCTACCAAACCAATGTGGAACGTGTACACGTTCTTGGCAAAGATCAAACATATCACAAAGAGTGATTAAAATTGGTCGTAAAGAACGAACGCAAAGAAGAAGAAGAAGTCTCTGAGGGTGTCACTAGACTAGATTTTCACTAAATATAGACGGTCATTGGACAGAGCTTTCATTAACCCTTGTGCTCTTATAAGCCCATATGTCGGCTCACTGTATTTTTTAGGATGACGCATAACCTGCTGCCTTGCAGATCGGCTGGGGACAGCCAAAGGCTGATGGAGAACGAACCCAGTAAACGCTGGCTAAAACCGGACACATCGCCGAAGGATAACCACCAGAGCTCCAAATGGCGCTGAAGATGTGACGAAACACACCCATGCTACGGCTGCATGAATGAGATTTATGGGAAATCTGGTATATCGGTCTAGGTGGTGATCGCGAGAGAGAGAGGTGACGCATAAACAGTATTATTGGAGAAGTGATGAAATCAGAGAAATATCTGATCAACCACTAGTAACAACTGTTATAAGAAGGAGAAGATGGAGATATGATCAAAGAATATCAAATCAGGCATTGAAGTTGTATGCAGAGGGTTCAAGAGAGGACGACCTAAGGAGACCCTGAAACTAACTTTGCTGAGAGAGGCAAGAAATATCGGTCTCAGTTCCATGAAAGAGATTGAGCGAGTTGTCCAGGATAGAGCGGTATGGAGAAATTGTTTGCAGGCCCTATGTAACGTATACTGACTTTATAATTATTATAAAGTCAGTATACTGTACGCCGAGTGGTTACCGGGGCCCAAATTTGGGGTGTAAAGAATAGAACCACTGTTACCTGCCGCGCAGGCCGTAAGAGGCGTATAAGGAGGTTGGATGAAATCGGATGCACGTGTCCGCTAGGGAATGCTAACCCGAAACAAATGCTTGCAGAAAACGGATGCACCAGGCCGTAAGGCACATAACATGGTGCAACGACCCTCACAATGAGGAATGGGATAACGGATTCTACGGTAGCCAATCTGTCTCGGATATTTAGCCACGCAATAAGAATGTCAGACCTACCATCACGAGGGTGGCCAAAACTTACTGCGGGAAGAGGTCGGCACAAGCAGGAAGCAGCAATCATAGGAATTATATCCTACAGAACTGCCCCCAGTATGCAGACTTAAGAAGAAAGAGGTGGCCTACTTACACTAGCGTCCAAGACAAACTGTATGGCGTGGCTGATAATCTGAGGCAGACGGCTGCCTTTATTAGAGAATTCGAAATCCCAATCTAGTGAGAACACAGAAGAAAACTTGTGTTGTGTGTTTTTCAAAACGTGGGTCTCTGCAGCGTAAAGCCACGACCGACTCTATAATGGCATCAGTGCAGGTGGTCATATTGCCATATGATGTCATTGGCTGAGGCGGTGTATTCTCACAGACTAACTGTTGTCTGTTACTATTGGGAAACGCTGATCTAGGCAATAGAGTCGGTCGTGGTAAGGCTTAGGTGCTCGCTACTCGTTCCAAATGTACGCGGTTCGCTTCCTTGTGGAACTATTGAGATATTTTCCGGAGATCCCTGATCTCAGTGTAGGTAAGATCAGGTTACTAGTCCTATCGAAGACGGACGATAAAACGTAGGTCCTTTGTTCAATTTGAGCAGTAAAAGAACCATTGGAAGTTCAAAATCAAGAAGAGCAGGCTGGAAAGCCGCTGCCCGATCGAAATTCATTAAAAAGATTAGAAATAAAATTCCTACAAAATGTTTTCCCTTTCTTCAAAATTACATCAGGGACACTCGCTGGTGATACGAGTTAGTACACTGCCGCTGAGATCTTCCTGTGTAAGAAAGAGATTGAGCACACATGGTTACTCACCGAAGTGCAATGATGATGGTCCAATCAATCATAACTTATGTTATATTGTTCAGCCATTTGTGTTGATTAATATTTGATACAGAAGATTCCTCTGTATATCAAGAACAAAGAAGAAGAGAAAATAAATCTGTCCAGAGGAATATTTAAAAAATCAGGCTGATCCTACAAATAAGAATGATAATAATATTAGAACATATAAAAAGACAGGAAGGGTTGAAGACCTTTATCCTTTCGCTGCTACATACTTTCTGAAGGCTGAGCTAAAAATAGCTACTCTTGTTTCTAGGTCCAAATGTGAATTTACGCCTATAACCTTGACAGTGAAATGTATAACGTGTTAACCGTCTTTAGCCCACAGAGAAGATAATAACAGACGTGTTAATGCGTCTTTAGAAGTGAATGGAAAACGTATATATACGTCCTTAGCAGCTAAAGGGTTATGAAAGGAGACGTGTCGGCAAAGAGAAGAGGAAGATCACGTAGAATATGGCTTCAGGATGAGACTGATGATCGGAACTTAACTGCAGCAGCGGTGGTCATCTAGTTACATTGCAGGAGTGCAGGGTAACGAGGGTGCTGACTTTCTTGCAAACAATGCCCCGACTCAAGCAGGCAGAAGTATGGACAGAGCCGATGTCATCAATGCAGTACGCTCTCATTTATGTGATATGGGCGAGTCTCAGACATTGGAACGAGTCCGAGAATTAGGAGTTAAGTTTGGACATGCCAGACAGTGTCGACTTCGTGATAGAGAGAGAAGATATACTAGTCAACTTCTCACGGGTACGGTGAACAAATTCTTCTTCTTCTTCAGCGATCTCTGGTCATGCGCTTAATTTACTGTGGACCACAATTGGGCAGACAGGTTCCAGGTCATGTGAGGTTCAATCAATCAAACTTTATATTTTCCCATTTGTAGTTGTTCATATTTGTCGATTCCTCCTGTTCACAAAATGAGGGAAATTCCGTCTGAGGAATTTTTTTGAGGTTGTTCCCTCAATAGAATGATTGAGATTGCTTGACAGGAAGGATTGCTTTCCGTTTGTCTGTCGTCTACTTGAAGTGACTTCAGCTCTTCTGTTTCTAGGTCACAATGTGAAAGCTTTTGCAGGGTGTGTCCCTTTACCACGAGTTAATCACTTATGCTTTTAAGGAGGAAAGTATATACTTTAGCAGCAAGACAAGAGAGAAAGGATGTTCGCAAGAGAAGAGGAGATCACGTGTATTGTCTGCTGGGATGGATTGGTTTGATCAGGAACCACTGCGCAGGGTGGTTCTGACATTGCTGGTCACATGTGAGGCAAACCATCCTGCTCCCGGCTTTGGACGGCCGATTCACACTCAGTCGTTCATTTATGTGATCCAGGAGTTCAGACTCCTGGAAACAGCCTGAAGGAGTTAAAGGACATCAGACAGTCTCCTCCGTGTAGAAGAGAGTATGACTAATATGGAGGTGAACAAATGAATTTAGATGATGCTGCAGCGGAGGACAGAGCGCGCATGGGAATGCCTAATATGTCATGACGTCGGCCGTATAACATAACATGTCTAGGAGAGAGAAAACTTCCGAAGGACCGTTTGGGTGGCCAAATTCTGCTCAGGACAAGCTACTGGATGAAGCTTTGGGCGTCCATACGTAAAGACAAGTGGGCAAATGCCTCCCTGGAAAATGACTTTTTGGTGACACAGTTCGCCCGTGTGGTGCCGGGGCTCACACGGGAAGCAAAGAATAGTACCACTGCGACCTACAATGCATGTCGTAAGAGGTGACTGATGTAGACCCTAGGGATGCTACCTAGTAAATAAAAAGCAGCGCAGAAATCGGATGTGCTGGCCTACTTGTAGGTGCATAACAGGCACAACGTATAATCCCTCTTAGGCTCAGATCACAAATAAATCACACAGAGTGGTTGACAAGTGGTCGATATGGAGCGTTCGAAAAAGAAGATGACACAGTTAAGGCGAATCTGGTCATCTCCATGTCCCCGTAGTAAACTACCAACTAAAATGTATTTTACATTTATTTTGCCCCCTCCTGGAAAAATGTATATGGACGCCGATGTGTACAGTGCAGTGGCGGCTAACGATCATTTTTGTAAGTGGAGCCAGAATTTTACCATGATAAATCATTGTTTTGGGTTGCTTTATTTTAATTTAAAAATAATAAATACACGTTATACATTATTTTTGGTGGGCCCGGCCCCACTGGTCCTTAATGACGCGCCGCCACTGGTACAGTGTAACATGTTTTCGAATGTTTTGAAATTCAGTTGATTGAAAGTATCAATAAATAAATGTTTAATTTGATCGACGACCTACATTTTAGTTCATGTAAGTAGTTGTGTACGTGAGCGCTCCCCAGATCACTAGTTTGCCCAGGGGAACTATAATGATATTGAGACGACCCTGCTAGTACTGACATACACAAGTGAGTTTCAGTTTCAGTTTGGAATATCTTCATTGCACTCCGGGCATGTCCATAGGTGCTCTGATTTCCTTCGCAATATCTCCACCAGCGTCCATAATCACAATATATATGAGATTGTAGTAAAACTATTTAATTGTCATTGTTTTTGTAATTTGTAAAACTACAGTACTTTGTGATTACGTGTTTCGCCAACAGCGTCCATCGACTGACCGTACCAGTTCGATTTTGATTGATGAGCCTACTCATACACCTGTTATGCTGTTCTTTTCTTGCTACTCCAATCTTTAAACCCAGCTCCAGCAATCTAGTAGTTGACGTGGATTGGTTTAAATGAAAATCTACTTTGCGGCCACACTCTATGAGGGTGTTCAAAATATCAGCTTTATCCAATGGCTGGCCGGCTGATATGGTAGCAGAGCCAGCCAGCCTGTCTGCTCTCTCAGGCAGCCATGCTCAACGACAACGACACTCATGTTCCCCGGAACGAAGATAAGTGTGATTCTTCAAATTGTTGACGCTTGTAGTGATTCAGTCCATTGTCTGACACCGAACCAGCCTCCACCTTGCGGATCATACTCAATGAATCACCCAGAATGCACGCATGAGTGTAGTTTTGTGACTCCAGTCAGCGTAGTGCATTAATTACCGCTAGTACCTCTATTGTCCAGTGACACAAGTGAGTCACGGCAATAAACATCATCCTCTGTGGACGTTACAAAGTTGTAGGTCTACAGAAGAATAATGAGCATCCCATGGGCTGTGCAATTTACTAATGGTAACTTCAGGAATGTTATGTAACGCCTGGCACCATAACATCTACGATGCCTGGAAGAAAAATGAGAGGAAGACATAGAAGACGATGGGTGCAAGATGTCATTGACGATCTGGGAATGACTGCTGCTGACGCCGGTCAACTTGCACAGAACAGAGGGTTTTTCAGGACTGCTGTCATGAGAGCTAAGTTCCGGAAGGGATAAGCTACTTGATGATGATGAACATCATGAAAGGTCATCACACAGAGATACGTTGAATCACATCGACTTTAGCGAAAAGAACAAATAGGACATGTCATGAGAAGAATTTGTTTAGAACACGCTCTAACAATCGGTAAAATCAATTTGGAAACGTGACGGTGAGAACAGAGAAAAAGACAGTCCTTTGTAGCAAAACTTCATGGCATTGAGAAATATTAACATCAGAACTTACATCACTCGACACCACAGTCCCTGGAGGTTCATGTCCACCATCGTCAGCCGGCATGGCACATAATGATGTGTCTACTATGTCACGGTTTCTGCCTAGTCTTAAATGATCCAATTAGCAAGACTTGGCCAGACGATATTAGTTGTCACAAGAGCAAGAGTAAAAAACACGAGTCCTGGCGAGAAGCTTGAAAATCTAACATCCCGTAAACATTTCAATACAGAAGACGTTTATAATAAAGATTCGCAGTTTATCAACATATTACACTATGTTTCACTGAAGCAACTAATAAAGATTCGCAGTTTATCAACAGTGCTTCACATATCAACTGTGTCAAATATATGATCTTAATATATGAGTGAAGAAAAAACTCATTATAACGCAAGACAGACATATAAATTAACATATACTATATACATCTCTGGTCATGTTCCGGTACATATGATTTTTCATACAATGTTTCATCTCAATCAAGTGCCATGCCTGCCGGCGTAGGCGATCATGTCTCTCCACAACTCTCTTTGCCTGGTGCATGTAATCAGTTCTGACGTCGATATTTTGTCGAACCATGATGTCAGGCCATCTAACATCTTCTCCTCTGTCTTCCACGATCTCTCCTTCCCTGAATTTTACCTGTAGTCACCAAATGTTCTAAACCTTCTCTTCGCATGATATGCCCGAAGAACCTTGATTGTCGGATTCTTATTCTTTTGATAAGGTTTCTTTGTGTGCAGACCTGATTTAAAACCTCAACGTTTGTTTTCTTTGCTGTCCATGGAATTCTCAACATTCTTCTGTAAAACCACATCTCTGTGGCTTCCAATGATCGTATTGATTGTTTGTTCAGTGTCCATGATTCGCTGCCATACATCAGAATTGGTTCAATATAGCATTGGAGTATTCGTTTTCGCAGTGTCATTGGTAGTGAGTTCACGCATAGTGTGTTCTTCATTTTCATAAAAGCTGCTTTCGTTTGAGCTATTCTACTTCTAATCTCTGTTGTACATCTTCCATCTGGTGTTAAGAATGTTCCTAGATACTTGAATCGATGGACTTGTTTCAGTGTTGTGTTATTTATTTTGATATTGCATGTTGGTGTTTCTTGTTTCTTGGAGACAACCATAACCTCTGTTTTCTTTATATTCATGCTTAAATGTTTCATCTATCCAGTCTATTTATTGTTATTATTAATCTATGCATGCGTGTACTCTTATTTGTCGTGACTGTTCTAATAGCTACCAAATGGTTTTGTCGATGCGTTCGTTCTGGTTAAGTATACTTTATTTGAAGGCGTAGTCCACCTTTGATCTTTGTCCTCATTCGTTCTTTCTATCCGTCCTACTGACCTCATTAGAGGAAAGTTATACTGCGGCTAGGGCGCCTGTAGTGCAGCCTTTACAAATTCACTCATCGTTATCAACTATTTTATTTAATGAATGAAGAACATACTTTAGTTTGTCTTTTAATTGACAATTTAGTTGGCTATGGAACGATCAATCCTGTTTATATTCAACAATGAAATGAAATGTAGAGAGAGATTTGTGAAGGGAAAAAGAAACATAGTAACACAGTGCATGATGGGAAGTGTGTAAAAGCGTTGTCACGTGATTTGCAGTTGTTTCTTTGTGTGCTAGCTTGGTCGCGTGTGAGTCAGTCGGCATATCAGCTCTCAGTCTTCATTTAATTACATCGCTTAGGACTGCCGTATTATTTTCAATTGTTCTTTAGCAAACTAAGGAAACATTTATCTGAATGCTTGAGAGAATACACTCAAGGCAAATAGGAGTTTATTCCACTTTCCTAAAAAATTTATGCAGACTTAGCTGTGTTACTGTTAGAGCAAATCAAATGGCCGTGGCGGTAGTAGGACAGAGAGCGGCTTCAAGGCATGTTATGGCTTTTCACAACTCATCCTCAAGTCCTAGTGTCACCAACAATCCACATGTAGGACTTTTGGCAATTCCTGTATCAGGATCAATTATCAGTCCAGTTACATATGCGTCAGAAACACCAGACAGACCAATTGGATATGGTGCATTCGGTGTTGTATGGTAAGTTACTGTTATTGTTACTCCTGACACATCGTTTGCATTGTCGTGTGTGCTCTAGCTCAGCTGATCTCTCTATCTCTTTGTTCTCTTGTCAGCGCCGACCGTCCGGCTTCTTGTCTGGCTTATGCACTTGGTGTTCACTCGCTGGACCTAATACTAATTAACTTACAAATTTGAACCATATTTAAGTACCTGCAACACTGTTTTAGTGTTTATTTAAAAGAAATTCTTCTGAAATAATACCGTTTAAACAATCCGATGTACCTCCAAGATTAACTAAAGTGAATACTTACGAGTTATCTATATATAAGATATGATGTTACGAGTGTACTGTATAGTGAATACTTTTCTAGACAATATTTAATGTTCTAACTATACATAGCTGATACTACTGACTTCTGAAAGTATTTGAAGTATTTACTATTAAGATAAACGCAGCCAAAGGTCAACAGCTCAGATTAGTATATAGAAAGAAAATCTAGTTATTTGTAAACAATGAACATTTAGTTGAGTTGGTCTACAGTTTCAGGATTGATCAGCCAGCTTCTTAGTTAGTTCCTCTAGCGCAGAAACGAGGACGTAAATTTAATACGAAAATTCAAATGCTTTTATAAATATTATGTACGCTTGTGTGTTGCCGGAGCTCCAAAGGAGCAACTAATAGTAACACTACAGCCTACAAGGCATGTCGTATGAAGTGATTGAGTTAGGGGTCTAGGGAATCTACCCAAGTAAATAAAAAGCGTAGCAGAATTCGGATGTGAATTTTGTAGGCGTATAACTGGCATAACGTAAATCGCTCTTATGCTCAGATCACATACATATCACAACAAGTGGTTTGACAAGTGGTCAATCTGGAGTGTTCGAAGAAGAAGAATATTATGTCGTTCGATTCATTAACATTCATTATGATCATCATTGCACTTCTGTGAATAGCCGTGTGTTCTCCAACACAGGAAAATCGCAGCAGCAGTGTACGAATTCACACCTGCGAGGGTTGCCGATGTAACTTTGTGGATAGAGAACATTTGTAGGAATATTTAATTGGTATTAACAATTTTTGCAGGGGCAGCGATTTTCCTGCCTACTCTAGAAGATTTTCAACTGTCAATTGTTCTTTCACATGCTCGAACACATGATTTACTTTTTATCTCCGTCTCTGATAAGACTAGAAACTCAACTTCACCTACATTGAAATCATAAACCACAGGCAAATATACATATCTCCACCACATGATGCTCAAACTAAATACTTTTAAAACGATATTCCGGCTACATTATTAAAGAAACCATGAATATGACCATTGACGAAGTGGGTGAACTAGCTAGAGACAGAGTGAATTTCAGATGCACTGCAATGAGGTTTTGCAACATCCTATAAATGGGTTCGCACCTTAATTTTGATGACTTGAGCTACAAACCACAATGTCACAACAAGCATTCAAGCTGTAGATGAGACAGTTAATGTAAAAATAGATGGATATTCTTAATTCCTTCAATCAGGAAGTAGAGATTGACCAGATAGAACACCAAGTAATTTTTTCTTTGACATGTCTCAACTATGATGGCCATTCATATCTGATACCATACTACAGTATAACTCCAGATGTGATACTTTAAAGTGTGAAACACGTAATAACAAAATACTGTAGTTTTAAAAAAACAATGACAATATATACAGCAACGTTTCGACCAAAAGGCCTTTATCAAACAAACAAATAACAGGAGTGAAGAATTAAAAAAACACATAGGCGTACATACAGAGACATTACAGATATGTTACAACAATTAGAAAAACAATGACAATATAACAGCAACGTTTGACCAAAGGCCTTTATCAAACAAACAAAAATAACAGGGTGAAGAATTAAAAACCCACTACATAGGGACGACTACATACAGAGACATTACAGATATCACAGATACATTGATGACTGTATTGGCATTACTGATGAAGCGATTTGTCTATCTTACTCCTGTTCGTTTGCTTTGATGAAGGCCTTTGTCGAAGCGTTGCTGTATATTGTCATTGTTTTTGTAATTTGCAAAACTACAGTACTTTGTTATTATGTTTCGCAATTCTACACAGTTTGTTCCATCTATATTGTGATTACTTTAAAGTGGGGTTTTTCTGTTGGAAAATCTTAGTTACTCATTTGTACAAATTTGTATCCAGTTGAACAATATGCATACACTTTGGTCGAATTTTGATGTGCCTGTTCTACATGCCTTTTGGGCTTAACAGGGAGTGCAACAACACACTCACTTTCTTGTAGTAAACCACACAGATCATACAGAGCGGTTAACTTGGTTTTAATAAGAACAAATGTAAACAAACATCATCTACTTCAGTGGTCCCATAATATAAGCTCCTGCCCTTCAGCCCAATACGAGAGAGAGAGAGATTGGTCTGTAAACTTTCAGTGTTTTTTAAGGTCCATTTGTTCTTAAACATTTTTTTATTTGTTTTTTTAAAAACATTTGTTTTAAATCATGGAGAATTGTTGCTGTGAATGGTTGTTCTTTTGTTGATCCCTTCTTAATTATCATGTCTACTTTATTTTCTGGTGTATTTGAATGTTCACGGATCCAGGCAGTTATTTTGATTAGTGGACTGTAATAAGCCTCAATATCAAGAGCTAGTTGGGAATGTTCAGATTTATAAGGTTAAAAAAAAGTTATACCTTGAGGTATATTGGATAATAGTCAAAATCACGCAGGCCGCCTTTACTTCCCAGTGCTTGTCCTGGTACCCAATTGAGGCTGGGTTGACTGGAGATCTGTTACGGTCAGAAAAATATTCCATACCCACTGTGGCATTGAAGTCGGACCACTGGCCTAAGAAGAGAGTTCATTCAGATTTATAATGCCCACTAAAGTTTGTGAATATAAAGTAAGAATGCGAACAGACCAAACTGCCTATTAAGCTTTCCACAACAGAATATCAGGAAGGAAGGCGAGAGGAAGACCGAGGAAAAGGTGGATAGATAACGTAGTTGAATTCTGCAGCGGACTAAGAAAACCTCACACAAGTCACCAGAGAAGGGCAAGACAAATACATAAAACCACGACACTGGGTTAACAACCCGGTAACAGTGCTGACAAGTTGAATTCTGCCAGGGACTAGAAAACCTCACACAAGTCACCAGAAGCCAAGACAAATACATAAAACTCGACATGGTTAAAACCGAACATGCTGACAAAGATAAAAGATTTTAGATGGTACAAAACTGCTTCTAGCATCTAAATTTCCATGTCATAATTGTAGCATACCTCTCTCAAAACCAAACAGCTCTTGGGATGATCTGTCTGGGTTTAAAGGCCTTTTCAACTTTACAGACGGTCCATTGGCAGGTATTTTACTGTGACAACTTCCGAGTTTGCGCTTGTCTCTCTTGCCTTTCAGCTCATCCCTACATCTCTCTAAGAGTCTTGTTTCCCAGCTAGTTTGATAATGGTTCCTCCCAAAACTTTGGTAGTGAGGAAGATCTTGTTCCCTCACTCTTACCTCCTCAAGTTTGTGAATATGAATCTCACTGACTTGTATCTTCCTATACGTGATGATATAAATCTCACTGACTCTTACCTTCTCAAGTTTGTAGATATAAATCTCACTGACTCTTACCTTCTCAAGTTTGTAGGTATAAATCTCACTGACTCTTACCTTCTCAAGTTTGTAGATATAAATCTCACTGACTAATATCTTCCTATATGTGATAATATAAATCTCATTGACTCTTACCTTCTCAAGTTTGTAGATATAAATCTCATTGACTCTTACCTTCTCAAGTTTGTAGATATAAATCTCATTACTCTCTCTTTCTTCCCAAGTTTGTAATATAAATCTCATTCACTCTCCTTCCAAGTTTGTAGATATAAATCTCATTCACTCTTTATTTCTCAAGTTTGTAGATATAAATCTCATTGACTCTCTTATCTTCTCAGTTTGTAGATATAAATCTCATTACTCTCTTATCTTCCAAGTTTGTAGATATAAATCTCATAGCTCTTTTCTTCCCAAGTTTGTAGATATAAATCTCATGACTCTTACTCTTCCAAGTTTGTAGATATAAATCTCATGACTCTTTTCTTCCCCAAGTTTGTAGATATAAATCTCATTGACTCTTATCTTCCCAAGTTTGTAGATATAAATCTCACTGACTCTTATCTTCACAAGTTTGTAGATATAAATCTCTACTCTTACCTTCCCAAATTTGTAGATATAAATCTCCTGACTCTTTCTTCCCAGTTTGTAGATATAAATCTCACTGACTCTCTTATCTTCTCCAGTTTGTAGATATAAATCTCACTGACTCTCTTATCTTCTCAAGTTTGTAGATATAAATCTCATTGACTCTCTTATCTTCTCAAGTTTGTAGATATAAATCTCATTGATTCTCTTATCTTCTCAAGTTTGTAGATATAAATCTCATTGACTCTTATCTTCCCAAGTTTGTAGATATAAATCTCATTCACTCTCTTATCTTCTCAAGTTTGTAGATATAAATCTCATTGACTCTTATCTTCCCAAGTTTATAGATATAAATCTCATTCACTCTCTTATCTTCCCAAGTTTGTAGATATAAATCTCATTCACTCTCTTATCTTCCCAAGTTTATAGATATAAATCTCATTAACTCTTATCTTCCCAAGTTTGTAGATATAAATCTCATTAACTTTTATCTTCTCAAGTTTGTAGATATAAATCTCATTGACTCTTTATCTTCTCAAGTTTGTAGATGTAAATCGTCATCATGAGACAGTACACATATCTTGCTTGAATGTCCTGGACTACATAAACTACAAGAACTCTCCACCACACCCATCTGTTCATAATACACTTTACACTAGTCTTCCACAATTACAGAACACATGCAGATTCTACAATTGCATTGCTGAAGATGAAACTGCAGCCCTGGTTAGAAGAAAGAAGAAGTAGATGTAAATCTCACTGACTCTTACCTTCTCAAGTTTGTAGATATAAATCTCATTGACTCTTACCTTCTCAAGTTTGTAGATATAAATCTCACTGACTCTTATGTTCCCAAATTTTAGAACAACTAACTTTGTTTGTTGTGAGGCCACCCTCTAAAACCGTATTCTCTATTCCCTCATAACTTTTTATATGTTCAAAATACTTCAATTTTCTTATTTGTAGCATCAGTCAGTTTTCTTAAACTTTGAAATTATTCTAGATAGATTTATTTATCTTCTCTGTTTATTGTACATGGATGACTCCATTGCATTTATATTCAAAAGGATATACATAGTCTCGGCTCTGATCACTTCTATTGGTGGGACTCAGACACACAGTTTCGGAAAAATTATGGTTTTGGGTTAGGTTATATTTTAGTATTTCTAGTGGTCATTCCGAAGTAATTCCTCTTACTAGAATGTAGCCAGTGGTTACTGGGCCCAAATTTAGGTAAAGATAGAACCACTGTTACCTGCCATGCATGTCTTAAGAGGCGACTAAGGATGTTTGCTGAAATCGATGCACGTGTCTAAACGTGTAGAAGTTCATGGTTTAGGTGCCTACAAACCATGTGCAACCTATCACGTTCTTGGCAAAGATCAAACATATCACAAAGAGTGATTTAAAATTGGTCGTAAAGAACGAACGCAAAGAAGAAGACTAGAATGTACATTGTTGTACACAGGTGTATATTGGTTGGACATGCAATTACCGTAAACTATTATATGAGTTAGTTATTTATTTCTATTTTTGTTTCTATTATTTTTATGTATCGTTCGGTATTTACGCACCCGGACTAATTTTTAGCGCAATAACACCGTTTAGCTGTGCACTGGCTTGACTGCGTAAGAATTTCCACTACTGAATGAATGAAACTCACATATTTGTCTGTGTTAAACAACCAGTCGAGAGAGGTCAGAGGTCGCTATGTTAACAGAAGGTCTAAATAGACCACATTTCTACTGGCCCTAAAAAATAGTGCGCTGAAAATACGTGAAGTATACTAATTAGGGAAGAAAGAGAACGCTTCCATATCGATCACTTGTTAATCACTCTGTGTGATTTGTATGTGATCTGAGCCTAAGAGTGATTGTACGTTGTGCCAGTTATACGTCTACAAGTAGGCCAGCACATCCGAATTCTGCGATGTTTTTTATTTACTAGGGTAGCTTTCCTAGGTCCTACGTCAAACGCCTCTTACGAGTCTTGTAAGTCGCAGTGGTACTATTCTTTGCTTCCCGTGGGGCCCCAGCACCACACAGGCGCAACTACGATTAATTCCTTTCAGTTCTATTCATCTATTCTCCTCCAGGTCGTTTTGAATCTTCCACGTTTTTGTTTAACTGATTCCGTACCGTGGAACACTCAAGTGTAACTATTTCTTATCTGCCTGGACCACGCGTCGCTCAAAATACGATTACTATTTTGTTGAGTTTTTATTATTTTTGTTCCGATTGAAGATTTATATTAACCGGAAACTACTTAGAAGTGATGTGTAAACGATAGCGAATACATAGCAGCATGGGTTATGCTAGAATTCGAATTGAAACTGAGTTTATCAATCATTTTAGGATGCCCTGTGACCATAAAATTTTTTTATGAATGTTCATGATGCTACTTTGTGAACATTTAATAAACCATTAACTTCTTCACTATTTTCTTAACATTTGTGTATTCATAAATGGATTACATATATAAAGAAAGCAGTTAGACTGATTTATTCCACATAATGTTCATCAAGGCCCTTGAAAAGTTGAATTTTCGTTCTCACAATTTCAATTAGTTTTTTAATACATGCTAATATTTTCAAACATAGTAAACACATTATATTTTTGGACACAATCAATATTTTATGAAAGTACATTCATTTATCTTTAATTTGATATATATGTTAAATTTTAATCTAATTTAGAAACAATATTTTAGTTTAGCTAAAGTATGTGTGCAATATTTTGAAACTAAAAATAATTCCGTTCAGAGGCGAAAAAAACCCGGTAGTGAATGGTGTTCATCTCAGTGCAGTTTTCGTGACCGTGTTAGTCTACATGTATTTCTTTTGAAAGACGGACATCTTCAGCGACCTCTGGTCATACGCTTAGTTTACTCGCAACCTCCGGTAACAGAAGGCTGAATAGCTTAACCGACAAATCGAAAATTTCTGTTTTATGGGTGCTGACTTTTATATATGATTGATAGAACTCTAATTTTATTGCAATTTTTACTCAATTCTATGAGTCCATGGTTATTTATTGATGAAAACTGTTAATAATACTGATATTACTTAGCTTTAACCCTTTAGCTGCTAAAGACGCATATATACGTTTTCTCATTTACTGCTAAAGATGCATTAACACGTCTGTTATTATCTCTCTTTTGTGGGCTAAAGACGTGCTAACACGTTATACATTGCTACTGTCACTGCTATAGACGTACATTCACGTTTGTGACCTAGAAACAAAGAGTAGCTATTTTAGCTCAGCCTTCAGAAAGTATGTAGCAGCGAAAGGGTTAAACTTAATTTGTAACATATTATAACATTGATTTAGCATGTTGTGTTGTTTTTAAAATGAATGTCTCTCCCTCTTTCGCTCTCACTCGCGATCACCGCCCAGACCGATGTACCAGATTTCCTCATAAATTCTTATTCATGTGGAAATCTGATTTATGCATTGGTATGATTCGTTACATCTTCAACACCATTTGGAGCTCTAGTGCTTATCCTTCGACGATGTGTTTGGTTTTAGCGAGCATTTAATGGGTTCGCTCTCCGTCAGCCTTTGGCTGTCTCCAGCCGACCTGCAAGGCAGCAGATTGTTTTTATCTAACAATACTGAAATGCGAGGTCACGCAATAAGCTTCTCAGCCGACCTGCAAGGCACAGATTGTTTATCTACAATACTGAAATGCGAGTCACCAATAGTTGTGGTATTATTTCCTTAGAATTTGTACATGAGCTCGCTGACCTTATGTAATCGGGACCCACGGTTTACTGTGTACCACAAACTGGAGCAGTCAGCTTGTGGTTTGTCAGGTTTCCTTCGGGTAGAAATAAAAACTTAGATTATGTTTATTTGTTTAATTTGAACACTTTAGATATTTGGTCGCCGAGTGGTTACGGGGCCCAACTTAGGGTGTAAAGAATAGAGCTACTGTTACCTGTCACACATGTCGTAAGAGGTGACTAAGGAGGTTGAGCGTGGGGCTAGCTACCCCACACCGTAAAAAAACACTAGATGGCGACAGAACGGAGAGCGAACCGAATAAACGCTGGCTGAAACCGGACACATCGCCGAAGGATAAGCACCAGAGCTCTAAATAGCGCTGAAGATGTGACGTAAACACACCAATGCTAAGGCTGCATGAATCAGATTTCCACATGAATAGAATTCATGGGGAGATCTGGTACATCAGTCTGGGCGTGATCGAGAGAGAGATATATATATTTGTTCATTGAACTTTTGTTTACGTTTGTTTTATTTATCATCATCTGCACATTATTTCGAGAATCAGGCTATTCGTCGCCCGAGTGGTTACCGGGGTCCAAATTTGAGGTGTAAAGAATAGAACCACTGTTACCTGTCACGCATGTCGTAAGAGGCAACTAGGGAGGTTTGGCTGAAATCGGATGCACATGTCCTAAACACCAAGAAGTCAATGCGTTTAGGGTCCTTCCAAACCAATGTGCAACGTATACACGTTCTTGGCAAAGATCGAACATATCACAAAGAGTGATTAAAATTGGTTGTAAAGAACGAACGCAAAGAAGAAGAAGAAGAAGAAGAAGGATATTCGTGAGTCTCTTGTCTTTTAGTTAGGAATTTATTGTCTAATTGTACAGGGTGTTCAAGATAATAGCAGCCTGTGAATGGAGTCAATCTGGCATATATGTATGAAAATGAGAAGGTTCAGTTATGACGTAGTATAGGTCAAGGTTATGTGACGGTATGTAATTGTAGTGCGGGAAGGGGCGATGAACAAATGTGACGTCAAACGAGCTAGTCAGAACCGGTTTAAATAGTACATAAACATAACGCGATAGATTATCTGGCAACTTTCGATTTGTCAATGGGCTGCTTTAATCTTGAGCACCCTATATAATGTCTGCGATATAAGAAGTGAATTTCCTCCGTTTTGGTATATCCTTTGCTCGATAAAGACCTTTTGGTCGAAAAGTCGTTTTTGTACCTTGTAAAACTACAGTAATTTGTTTTTATGTGTTTCTTGTCTCACTCATAGTTATCAAACTCTTAACTTGACTATTTTTTATTTGAGCAATTAATTCGCTGACAACATAAAGAATGAGAGAAGAAAGGAGAAACCTGATTTTGTCATTATAAATTAGAGTGAAAACTTGGAAGTTGCCAGAAAGAAAAGTTCTGTGATCTGATCTTTGAACGTTAAAGTAATTTTTCTTTCTTTCTTTCCTTCTTCTTTCTTTCTTTCTTGCTTTCTATTTTTTCTTTCTTTTTCTTTCTACTTTTTTTTTCTTTTTTTTCTTTCTTTTTCTTTTTCTTTCTTTCTTTCTTTTCTTATTTTCTTTCTTTCTTTTTCTTTCTTTCTTTTTTCTTTCTTTCTTTCTTCTTTCTTTTTTCTTTTTTTCTTTCTTTTTTCTTTCTTTCTTTTCTTTTTCTTTTTCTTTCTTTCTTCTTTCTTTTTCTTTCTTTTTTCTTTTTTTTTCTTTCTTTTCTTTTTCTTTCTTTCGTTTTTTCTTTCTTTCTTTCTTTCTTTTTGTTTCTTTTTTCTTTTTTTTTTTTTCCTGGTAAGGTGAGTCGCTGGACGCTGTTGGAGATATTGCGAAGGGATCGGAGCACCTATGGACATGTCCGGAGTGCAATGAAGATATTCCAAATTGAAACTGAACTGGCACAATGTACAATCGCTCTTAGGTTCAGATCACATACAAATCACAAAGAGTGATTTAACAAGTGGTCAATAAGGAGCGTTCGAAGAAAAAACGACATTGGTGACCCTTTCTGGTGCTACGGAGTTCCTGCACTGCCACTGAGATCTTCCTGTGTAAGAAAGAGACCAGAGCACACATGGTTACTCACCAAAGTGCAATGATGATGGTACTATCAATCAATTCCCTACAACCTTCGTTTGTCAATGTCGATATAAGAGAATGCTTGTACATAAATCGCTAACCCGTCTCACGAACTTTCCTTGTACTAGAATAGCTGTTTAACATATACAGATATGAAATGTAGAGTTCTTCATGAAGGTAAACTAACAGATACTTTCGGAATAGAAACAGGAGTGCGTCAGGGATGTCTTCTATCACCTTTGTTGTTCTTACTGACAATAGACTGGATTATGAAGACCACAGTAACTAACACCAGAAATGGAATCCAATGGACTCTGACAGAGCAACTAGATGATCTGGACTTCGCTGATGATATAGCCCTTCTGTCACATACACGAAATCAGATGCAGGATAAGCTAAACACATTGAATCAAAGGTCCCAGCAACTAGGGCTGAACATTCATAAGGGAAAGACAAAGATATTGAGAATTAACCAAGCAAACGACAACTCGATCTCCCTGTGGGAAATCCCACTTCAAGAGGTAGAATCATACACATATTTGGGCAGCAACGTAGACAAAGAGGGTGGAACAGATAGAGATGTTAAAATAAGAATACAGAAGGCAAGAGGAGCTTTCATTGCACTGGGAAACATTTGGAAGTCCAAAGAAATCAAATCTAGAACAAAAATTCGGATATTTAACTCTAATGTTAAAGCAGTTCTACTGTATGGGTCAGAAACATGGAGAACAACTAAAACAATAGCGCATAAATTGCAAACATTCATCAACTGGTGTCTGCGCAGAATAGAGGGAATAAGATGGTATGATAGGGTCACAAATGAGGAACTTATGGAGAGAACAAGACAGATTCCAGTAAACGAACAGGTTAAAAAGACGCTGGCGCTGGATAGGACACACTTTGCGAAAACCTGAGGGGGAATATAGCAAGAAGGGTCCTTGCCTGGAACCCGCAGGGACAGCGAAAGAAGGGAGGCCGAGAAATACATGGAGACGAGATTTGGAGGCGGAGATCAACAATATAAAGAAGATCTTTAGGCAGCTGCAGGAGATAGCTAGAGATAGGAAGACTTGGCATGAGTTGGTTGAGGGCCTATGCCCCAACCCGGGGTAAAAGGCAAAGAGAGAAGAGAGAGAATAGCTGTTCCCAAACTTTGTATTACCACAGACCCCCACAAGTTTCTATATGAAAATCTTCTAGCGACGGAGTTATTATTACACCACACCAACAGTCAAGCTGGTTCCGATTTCTCAGCCTGCGGGAGACTTCAAATGATCTTTCATTTTGTCCTGTCAGAAATTTAGACTCCGGTCTTCTTCTTCTTCTTTGCGTTCGGTTTCGTATGCTCCTCTAAATCATGAGATGGGTTGCCTCTATGAAGCTGCATGTCAGCTGGAGTTCTTCGAGAGTTCCCCATAGCTTGGTCTGCAAGCTTTGTTCACGAGGCCATGTTTCATTTCGTTGGTGTATGTATGATGGACATGACTGCAGGATGTGCTCTGGAGTCTGTGTTTCTGTCTGGCATGAGACTCCGGTCTGATCCGGGTCTTTTGATTTCGCAGCGGAACTAGTTTACCACTGTTTTTAGCCCGTCTGCCCAGCGTGTTCGTAGCGCGTTGGACTACAGGTGACTATCCCTCTGTGTGTGTGGGTTCGATTCCGCGGGATGGCTGAAAAAACCACAGATTCACCCAGATTTACGGTGTTCGTGGCACCGAACCGAAGGGTTACGATGTCCATGGCACCTAGCCGAAGAGCTGAAAAGCTCAAGTGCTTCTGGATCGAAAAAAAAAAATACATGTTTTAAAATTTTATTTTTCTGTTTGGAATGTCGAAGATCACAATATTTCTTCATGTGCTTGAGGACCCCCTGTGAGTACCTTTCGGACCCACGGGGTCCACGGATCACAGTGTGGGAAACGCTGTACTAGACGAAATTTGTCCTACAGTCCTTTCTCTTCGAATGTTTACAATTTTTTCCTTCACGGGAACCCTGCCCCTTTTCTTCCAAGTCGTGTACAGTCTTCAAGAAAAATGTTGCCTTCATCGCAACTTGTGACGGTACCAAATTTCATTATCTCCCTTTCTCCTTACTCACAGCCCCCACCTCCGAGGAGCACACTCTCATCAGATATCCCTCAACTTTCGCTCGGGTCCTGGAATTAACGAGATAGTTCGCGGAGGGTTGGCGAGGCAAAAAAATAGAAAAAGACTTGTTCTGTGAGCAGGGAGGTATGGGGTGGGGCTGAGATAGTACTGTGTTGTAGTAGAATTAGTATCATAAAATGGCGACTTAGGTCGGCAGACTGCCTAGCTCAGTGGTTCCCAAAGGGTGTGTCTAGGCGCACCAGTGTGACCGGTGACATTCCTAGGTGCGTCCTATGAAATCGATAACTTGGAAGACTGCAGTAAAACGTAGTAAAGTAGCGAAACACGTAAGAACAAAGTACTTTAGTTTTACAAAATACAAAAATAAAAAACAGTGACGATATACAGCAACGCTTCGAAAAAAGGCCTTTATCAAGCAAACGATACAGCAGGAAGGAACGTTTGAATGTCTCCGTATGTAGTGTTTTTTTAAATCCGTCACTCCTATGAAATCCCAGATCAGGGGTCCGCTACGTAGAGCCAGCGGGCACCAGGGTAAAAATAGCGAAGACAGATCAGGCCCATGCTTCTCATGGAGAAATTAAATCATGAATACTCTCGTATGTTGCGGGCCGGCAAGGGAGCAAAGGATAGTAACAGTACGACCTACAAGGCATGTCGTAAGAGGCGACTGAGATATGGACCTAGAAAAGCCACCCTAGAAAATAAAAAGCATCGTAGAAATCGGATGTGCTGGCCTACTTGTAGACGGGCGCATAACTGGCACAACGTACAATCGCTCTTAGGCTCGGATCACATACAAATCACACAGAGTGGTTAACAAGTAGTCGATACGGAGCTTTCCAAGAAGAAGAAGAAGAAGAACTCCCTACAAAACGTGAACCATCATAAGTCGCTTCTGCAACCTGAGATAGTTTCTGGACGATGAACTGACTTGGCCATACCATGAACCCCGCCCCGGAAAGGTAAGGTCAACAACTCTTCGCAGGGCCCAGCGACAGTATCAGGGGAAAGATTAGCTCGGGTCTTAGTGTGGGGAAGAATCTCGTTTCTGTTTTTGGAAGATTCCAATTATTTTTTTTCATCAGATTTTTTGTCAGGTTACACTTGTTGTTGCAGTTCACAGACTCGTTGTTATCTTATTGTTATCTGAAGTTCTATACTTGTTATCTCAAGCTCTATACTTATTGTCTTAAGTTCTATACTTATTATCTTAAGTTCTATACGTGTTATCTTAAGTTCTTCACTTATCTTAAGTTCTATACTTGTTATCTTAAGTTCTACACTTGTTATCTTAAGTTCTATACTTGTTATCTTAAGTTCTATACTTGTTGTCTTAAGTTCTATACTTGTTATCTTAAGCTCTATACTTATTATCTTAAGTTCTATACTTGTTATCTCAAGTTCTATACATTTTTTATCTTAAGTTCTATACTTGTTATCTCAAGTTCTATACTTGTTATCTCAAGTTCTATACTTGTTATCTTAAGTTCTATACTTGTTATCTGAAGTTCTATACTTGCTATCTTAAGTTCTATACTTGCTATCTTAAGTTCTATACTTGCTATCTGAAGTTCTATACTTGCTATCTTAAGTTCTATACTTGCTATCTGAAGTTCTATACTTGTTATCTTAAGTTCTATACTTGCTATCTTAAGTTCTATACTTGCTATCTTAAGTTCCATACTTGTTATCTTAAGTTCTATACTTGCTATCTTAAGTTCTATACGTGCTATCTTAAGTTCTATACTTGTTATCTTAAGTTCTATACTTGCTATCTTAAGTTCCATACTTGTTATCTTAAGTTCTATACTTGCTATCTGAAGTTCTATACTTGTTATCTTAAGTTCTATACTTGCTATCTTAAGTTCTATACTTGCTATCTGAAGTTCTATACGTGTTATCTTAAGTTCTATACTTGCTATCTGAAGTTCTATACTTGCTATCTTAAGTTCTATACTTGCTATCTTAAGTTCTATACTTGCTATCTTAAGTTCTATACTTGCTATCTTAAGTTCTATACTTGTATCTAAGTTCTATACTTGTTATCTTAAGTTCTATACTTGTTATCTTAAGTTCTATACTTGTTATCTTAAGTTCTATACTTGTTATCTTAAGTTCTATACTTGTTATCTTAAGCTCTATACTTGTTATCTTAAGTTCTATACTTGTTATCTTAAGTTCTATACTTGTTATCTTAAGTTCTATACTTGTTATCTTAAGTTCTATACTTGCTATCTTAAGTTCTATACTTGCTATCTTAAGTTCTATACTTGCTATCTTAAGTTCTATACTTGCTATCTGAAGTTCTATACTTGCTATCTTAAGTTCTATACTTGATATCTTAAGTTCTATACTTGCTATCTTAAGTTCTATACTTGCTATCTTAAGTTCTATACTTGATATCTTAAGTTCTATACTTGCTATCTTAAGTTCTATACTTGTTATCTTAAGTTCTATACTTGTTATCTTAAGTTCTATACTTGCTATCTTAAGTTCTATACTTGTTATCTTAAGTTCTATACTTGTTATCTTAAGTTCTATACTTGCTATCTTAAGTTCTATACTTGCTATCTAAGTTCTATACTTGTATCTTAAGTTCTATACTTGTTATATCTTAAGTTCTATACTATGTTATCTAAGTCTATATATCTACCCGAGTGGTTACCGGGGTCCAAATTTGGGGTTTAAAGAATAGAACCACTGTTACCTGCCACGCATGTCGTAAGAGGCGAGTAAGGAGGTTTGGCTGAAATCGGATGCATGTGTCCTAAACGTGTAGAAGTCTATGCGTTTAGAGGCCTACCAAACCAATGTGCAACGTATACACGTTCTTGGCAAAGATCAAACATATCCCAAAGAGTGATTAAAATTGGTCGTAAAGAACGAACGCAAAGAAGTAGAAGAAGTTCTATACTTGTTTTCTTAAGCTCTATACGTGTTGCTGTAATGTTAAGCTCTATTTTTAGTAATAAGAAGTAGTAGTAGTAAGAGTAGTAAAACTGGTAGTGAAAGTAGTAGTAGCGGTAGTAACAGTAGCAATAATAGTAACGTGCGTGCCTGCGCCGGCACAATATCTAAAGTCTCTTTTGTTTGTCAGACCAGTACAATAGACATTCGACTACACAGCACAGTAGGCATTTGACTACACAGTACAGTAGGCATTTGACTACACAGTACAGTAGGCATTTGAGTACACAGTACAGTAGATATGTAACTACACAGTACAGTAGGCATTTGACTACACAGTACAGTAGATATTTGACTACACAGTACAGTAGATATTTGACTACACAGTACAGTAGATATTTGACTACACAGTGAAAAAATGAAAATCGTGGCATATCCCAAAAGACGTAGCCATCAACCACAGTAAACAAGTCGTTGATTTTCTAGGCACCACTATACGTTCAGTAGTTTGCCATTGCTTTCTGAACGGGTGGCGCCATCGTCCTTTGTTAAAATCAACGAAACAATTTGCAAGCAAACTGTCCGCAGCGTGATTCGAACTCAGAATGTCGGGGTTAATAGACCGAGTCACTAACCCCTAGGCCACAGACTACACAGTACAGTAGATATTTGACTGCACAGGATATTAGATATGTAACTACACAGTACAGTAGATATTTGACTACACAGGACATTAGATATGTAACTACACAGTACAGTAGATATTTGACTACACAGTACAGTAGGCATTTGACTACACAGTACAGTAGATATTTGACTACACAGTACAGTAGATATTTGACTACACAGTACAGTATATATTTGACTACACAGTACAGTAGATATTTGACTACACAGTACATTAGCCATTTGACGACACCAACATTCTAATCATTAACTACTCAGTCCCACCAACATGACTGTGTCACAACAAACTAAGATAGCATACGTTTAAATCTAGCTATCCTGGACGGGAGCTAGAAATCGACTGCCCTAGCAACAATAGGCTCTCTGTGTTGCTCAATGATACAACAGCCAAGGTAGGGGTTCACTGTGCTCGTTCCCCGCCACCAGATTACCTACTGGACATGTCGAGTTGTACTTTACTCTAGATGTGTGTCCAAATGTCCAAGAAAAGTGAATTATCACGTCCTTTGCAGTGGCGGTTCGTAATTAAGGGCCAGAGGAGCCGGGCCCCACCAAAAATAATGTGTAACGTGTATTTATTATTTAATGGATTCAAATATATAACCTAACACAAAATCGTGATTTTCCGGAAAATGTGTGTCTGGCCCCACCAACAAAAATGATCACGAGCCGCCACTGGTCCTTAGTAGTTGCGGATTTACAATGAGTGTCAGTAATCGGAAAGCTGCACATATTGGTTTTCTCTCTCTCTCTCTCCATATCCAATAAGTATCATTCTGAATTCTATCTGTTACAGGAGCCCCTCCCTTGTTTAGTTCGTTTGAGATTCGTATTAGTATCATTGTTAGCGTATGATCAGTATCGACGGAGTGATGCTAGCTACTCCTGATGACGACTTTATATATCAAGATGGATGATGGTGTTACATTGTGTAGTATTCACATAACTCGAACACAGTTATGATTGACTTAGATGTATATTTATTCATGGTATCACATCAAGACATACGAAACATGTCTGGTCTTGTCCAATGATTTTGTCATCTTTTTTATGTTTACTCATTCGTTACTAACACGTCACTATTTTTCTACACAAAAACGTCGTGTCTTGTAGTCATGTGTTGTACTTCTGCATTGAGAGTACAACACATAGTCTCAACTATTAAATAATCTAATTATACTACCTATCTATCTGACTAACTGTCCATTCCTCCGCTGCCATCTGGGGAACTATGACACCCCCTGGAGACCTCGCCATCGCCCCGACGGCGAACTTCCAAGAAAAAAATCGCACAGGTAGTATCCAATAGGGTGATTAGAGTGGTGAGAGCTGAAAGGGAACAAGTCACCTCACGTTTTAACCGTGGCTCCACAACAACTAACTATAACAGCCAACCATGGTCGAAAAGAAAAGAAAATCCTGACGGGATCTCAGGAAGACCCAAGTTGAATGAGCAAATGGGAACTAGTCACCACACGTCGTTGAACGTGACCCATCAACTGGTCATAGGTGACCATGGTTAACAACAACAGTAAACCCTCTGTGCTCTTGTGCTGAAACCATGTAATAGAAATTAATCAGCATTATTGCATATCAAAATATGAAACATCAGCCGTGTAACTCCGACGGCGACCCAACAGCATAACACTTGGCCAATATGAGGTGGCTGTACTGAGACATCCAATCCTCACATGAGGTAGTATTGGTTTGATGGCAGCTTGCATCAGTATGTCACTAATCACTATGTCTTTCTTGCATGTCAGAGTCTTGTCACATTATCTGAAATCTCAAACAAAAAAAAAGTTACAAATCGAAAAAAAGGAAAACATATATATAACGTTAAACTTTTCACGTTATATGTCCTCAACGAGGTAATATCAACCAACCCCAAACCCAGGGAAATAATAAACTCCCAAGATTTAACATATGACCAACGAATATGGAACAACTTATATATGACGTCGAATTGCCAACATCATATATTAATATTAACCAACCCCCAATCCCGGGGAATAAAGAATCCAAGAATCCAAAATACTCGGATCGACATCATATAACCATATCTAGCAATGAACGGTGAAAAGTTAATGTTTGCCATCAACATCAACCGACTTCAAATATCCCCATCATTTTCAAATATCAAATAATTAAATGGGGTGATTATCAAATATCTCCCACCATTTCACATTTCAAACTCTAATCGCAAAGTAATCAAATTAATCTGCCCAACATTTGGAACAACATCATAATATCATCGACAGTAGAACTGTCCAACAACCACAGCCGGGTTATTTATTTTCTAGACCCCCTATAAGAGTGTATTGACAATTCACAATTGCCCCAATGAACACGGCCTTTGTTGGAATAATACCATTTTACTAGGATATCCTCAGGAGAGGAGACATTATAAGCATGTAGCTTATAAATTATATTCATGAATTACTCAGAATTCTCACATCTTTTGATGTGGCGGCCAGATATCATCAGCCGAGATTGGCTCGCATCATTAATGGGGACTATAACATATCTAACCGCAGATGGTGCATGTATACAGTGCTGTGCTATGATACAGAGAGGCGGCCGCATCAGGCAGAACCGTAAGGGGCGGCATAAGCAACAAAATTAAAATTATAATTGAATGTTTTTTAAAGGAAAAACATTTAAGGGCGATTGTTTTTATATTTTGTAAAACTACAATACTTTGTGTTTACATGTTTCGCCATTGCTGCAAGTAGGCCAGCACATCCGATTTATGTGATGCTTATTTTTTGTGTTTACTTTCCCTAGGCCCCTACCTTAGTTGCCTCTTACGACATGCCTTGTAAGTCACATTGTTACTATTCTTGCTTCCTTGTGAGCCCTGACAACAAACGAACGATAGTTCCACATCATAGCGCGTTGACTACGGGTGACTATCCCTCTGTGTGTGCGGGTTCAATTCGCGGATGGCAGAAAAGCCACAGATTCCCAGATTTACGGTGTTCGTGGCACCGAACCGAAGGGTTACGATGGTTATGACACGAGCCGAAGAGCTGAAAAGCTCAAGTGCTTCTGGATCGGAAAAAAAATAGTTCTTCTTTGAACGCTCCATATCGACCACTTGTTAACCATTCTCAAGAAAATGACTTGGTTGTACACACCTGGACATGCTAGTGTGCAGGGTAACGAGCGTGCTGAGTTTCTTGCAAACAGTGCCCTGACTCAAGCGGGCAGAAGTATGGACAGAGCCGATATCATCAATACGGTACGCTCTCAATTATGTGACATGGGCAAGTCCCAGACACTGGAATGAGTTCTAGAATTAGGTGTTAAGTTTGGACATGCCAGACAGTGTCGTCTTCGTGGTAGAGAGAGAAGATATAGTAATCAACTTCTCATGGGTAAGTAAAGTAAAGGAACCCTTTCATACCTCGTGGTATATAGGTCAATACAGTGTTAGGCCTGTATTTTTCATTGACCGTCGGCACACGATGGGTGATGTGGTCAGCATCACGCCGGCCGCCTTTACTTTCCCAGAGCATGTCTGGTACCCAGTTGAGGCTGGGTCGACCTGAGAGCCGTCGCGGTCGGGAAAATTCCACGCACATTGCGGGAGCTGAACCCAGACCACCAGCCTTGCGAAGCGAGTTCACTAACAACTACGCTACAGCGGTCTCAGTGCCCGACTCAAGCGGGCAGAAGTATGGACAGAGCCGATATCATCAATACGGTACGCTCTCAATTATGTGACATGGGCAAGTCCCAGACACTGGAATGAGTTCTAGAATTAGGTGTTAAGTTTGGACATGCCAGACAGTGTCGTCTTCGTGGTAGAGAGAGAAGATATAGTAATCAACTTCTCATGGGTACTGTGAGCAAATGGACTTTGGGATGGCTGCTGCAGCGGATGACAGTGCACGGACGGGAATGCCCAATGTGTCATGACACCGATCGCATAACATAGCATAACTTGTCAACCACTCTGTGTGATTTGTATGGGATCTGAGTCTAAGAGCGACTGTACGTTGTGCCAGTTATGTGCACATCCGATTTCTGCGCTGTTTTTATTTACTAGTATAGCTTCCTAGGGCTACATCATTCGTCTCTTACGACACGTATTGTAGGTTGCAGTGGTGCTATTCTTTGCTTCTCTTGCGGGACCCGGCACCACGCGGGCGTGAGTTATACTGTAACAAGGTCTTAGATATGATTGCTCATAGCTGACTCAAGCCGCTCCATTCAACAGGATCAGTAACATTTTACCAGATGAGAGTTGAAAGATTAGATTCAACCTTCATTGAGCCTGATACTTGTTTCAATAACTGTCTGCTCGTATCGATTAATCATAATTATAAGGGAAATAACATCGTAATAACTTTTTTTTAAAATGTATTTATCTCCACTTGGCAATGTCATGGGCGATAATTAGTTAATATTACTTTTCTGTTCTGAATGTTTTGCCATCTAATTTATGCTCGCATTTTTTTTATTAATATCTATAATATAATAGCCGTCCTTCGCAAGCGATGATGACAACAGCTCAGACGTGTGCTGCTGCGCTCTCTGGTGTGTGCCGAGGTGACTGTAGAGTCCAATCCAAGAACACAGTCCCCTACCACAGGCGTTGCATACATGATCAAGATTAGATATGTGGGTTTTGTGTGTTCTGTTTTTTTCGCGTGGCTCGTTTTCTCTGTGTCTCAACAGCAAGACGATTCTCAGATATGCGAGCACCTCTTATGTTGTTACAGCGCCACATTTGGCGATCTTGCGCCAGGGATTCCCAGCACGCGGTGTCTATATCGAAGAATTTCAGAGACTTTATTAGTGTCTTTAAAGCGTTTTTTCTGTTCGCCAGTAGAATGTCTGTCCCCTTCAAGTTCGCCATACATCAACTGTTTTGGTATGCGTTTATCAGGCATCCGAGCAACATGACCGGCCTATCTCACTTTAGCTTTCTGTAACATCTAAGCAGGGCTGTGCAGTATATTTTCTCAGTATGAAGCTAGTCTGAAATACCGCCCCTTAAATGTTTTTCTTTAAGATAACCTTCAATTGTAATTTTAATTTCGTTGCTTATTCCGCTCCCTTACGAGCTCTTCTTCTTATTTCTTCTTTGCGTTTGTTCTTTACGACCATCTCAGTCTGAGAATCCGCCGAAGACATCCGTTGACTAAGGTCTGAATCTTATCTATCAAGATTTGTAAACATCAAGATTTGTAAACATCAAGATTTGTAAACATCAAGATTTGTAACATCAAAAGGCAGCCATTTATTGTCTGTATAAAAATAGTCAACCAATTTATGCCTCCGAATCATTGTTTTAATAATATATTCTTCAATTATTGCCATGTATTTAAGATCTTCTTCTTCTTCTTTGCGTTCGTTCTTTACGACCAATTTTAATCACTCTTTGTGATATGTTTGATCTTCGCCAAGAACATGTATACGTTGCACATTGGTTTGGTAGGCTCTTAAACGCATAGACTTCTACATGTTTAGGACACATGCATCCGATTTCAGCCTACCCCCTAGTCGCCTCGTACGACATGCGTGGAGGTAACAGTGGTTCTATTCTTTACACCCCAAATTTGGGTCCCGGTAAGCACTCGGGTGACGTTCAGCCTGATGCGGTCGCCTCTATGTATCATAGCACGACATCTAAGTAATATCTTGATGTAACGCCTTGAGTAATATCTAAACTAGTAATATTAGATGACCAGAAGAGAGTATGAGATACATACAAACTTTACATTTCAATCAAAAACAATTAAGAAAATGCAAATTCTTCTCTGCAACAAATCCTTATCTATGGAAATAGTAATGAGAACTCTCTGGTTACCGCAGGCCATACGTCTCAGAGAAGAAATGATGATGGGGAGGTGCACTGTGTTAAACTACCAGAGAAATGTTTCGATAAGAAGGTCTGTAGGAAAAGAATGCAACGCAAATTATGATATTAAAATTCGTTGTAAAACTTTGTTACGGTCAGTACCTTGGGGTCCCCTTTGGGCTCATACACTACATTAATTTGCTATTTGATGTCGTCTTTTCGCTTGCTCACACGCACACACCCTGCAACATTTAAAAATATATATATATATATATACGAAGAAAATATAAATATGAATGTTAAGATGGTGACAATTTGTAGAAATTTGATTTAAATTAGTTTTTGCTGAATTTTACCTTGACAGCAGCTTTCCAGTCTACATGTACCGGTTTTCAGCTGTCAATCGTTTTTTATGGTCTTAACTGGAACACGAAATCTAGTATTTATCGTTAGGCTTCGATATGACTAGTCTAGGAACGTGATTTCACGTACATTAAGTTTAGAAATTTCTGGAAAATATCCTTATTGCTCCTGATGAGCAGAGTACTTGTGTGAATTGTGAGGTGAACACCATATTTCACAGTCTCAAATATTCTTTTCTTGTATTGGCTTGCTATGAAAACAGGAGTAGTCAGGTCGTCTGATATAATAGTGCTCTTGATTGATTTTTACGTGAAGGCCTGCTTTTCTTATTATCAGTGTCCCCCGTCTTACACAGCGTTACTCCTTCTCCGTCTTCAGAAGTAACAAAGATCCTCTAGTATTTTTTTCTTTCTTTCCCCCGATCCAGAAGCACTTGAGCTTTCAGCTCTTCGGCTGGGTGACATGGACATCGTGACCTTTCGGTTTGATGTCACAAGCACCGTAAATCTGGAGAACCTGTGGCTTTTCTGCCAGCCCGCGAATTGAACCGCACTCACAGGGAGCTTGTCACTCGTCGTCCAACGCGCTACGAACACGCTGGGCAGACGGGCTAGTATTTCTCTTAGATACCAGCCGCCCGAGTGGTTACCGGGGCCCAGGTTTGAGGTGTAAAGAATAGAACCACTGTTACCTGCCACGCATGTCGTAAGAGGCGACAAAGGAGGTCTGGATGAACGGATGCACGTGTCCGCTAGGGAATGCTAACCCGAAACAAATGCTTGCAGAAAACGGATGCACCAGACCGTAAGGCGCATAACATGGTGCAACGACCCTTACAATGAGGAATGGGATAACGGATTCTACGGTCCCCAATCTGACTCGGAGATTTAGTCACGCAGTAAGAATGTCAGACCTACCATCACGAGGGTGGCCAAAACTTACTGCGGGAAGAGGTCGGTACAAACGGTTAAGCAGAAATCATAAGAAATATATCCTACAGAACTGCCCCCAGTATGCAGACTTGAGAAGAAAGAGGTGGCCCACTTACACTAGCGTCCAAGACAAACTGTATGGCGTGACTGATAATCTGAGGCAGACGGCTGCCTTTATTAGAGAATCGAAATCCCAATCTAGTGAGAACGCAGAAGAAGATACCAGCAGTTGACCAGATTGTCGTGTGATATTTTCTGTAGACAATCTCCCCTGAACTTCAATGTAAAACCCCTTAGGTTAGGAATGTATTGTTGTGTTCAGTGGCGGCTCGTGATCATTTTTGTTGGTGGACCAGACATTTTTCCAGATAAATCTTGGTTTTGAGTTGCAAAATTTTAATTTATAAAATAATAAATACACATTATAAATTATTTTTGGTAGGTCGGCCTAACTGGCCCTAATGACGACCGCCACTGGTGTGTTCTATACAGGAGTGAGCGTCTGTAGCCAGCGAGTGACCTGATCACAAACCCAAGTACCTGGTTCCAAGCCATGGGCAAGTTTGAAGAAATTCGTTTCCTGGGATTTTACAAGATGCTAAAAATAGACCTCGCTAAAGATAGAGAGGGAAGCCCTAGGCAGACCTGGGAAGAGACGAGACGGTTAAAGAGGATAGAAAACTGGAAAGAATTGAAGGGATGAAGAGATGGAAGAATTTGAAACCTTGCTCGATGGAGTTGAAAGGTGATGATGATGATGAAAAATAGACCTCACCGTTCAGAAAGCAATGACAAACTACTGAACGTATAAGTGGTGCCTAGAAAAATCAAGACTCGTTTACTGTGGTTGATGGTTACGTCCTGTAAAGGATATGCTAGATGTTCATTTCATTCTACATAATGTGCTGGAAGAAGTGAAGGTCTTACTTCTGTTGTATCCTTTGTTTGATAAAGGCCTTTTTCTTAAACGTTGCTATTTCATTGTTTTTGTATTTGAAATTACAGAAACTTTGTTTTACGTGTTTCCGTCATTTGCTACATAGTTTTAATGCAGTCTTACCTATATAGACAATGTAACCCCAACTGCAAAATTTGTTCATGACGACTAACTTGCTAATGAGATAAGTCTCAATCTGCTTACTCATGTCGTCATTCCAATCGGATTTGCTTCAGCCCTCGACGTTCGGTCGCAGCAGTCTATGTCAACATTTCTGTCGAAGTGGCTTGGTCCTAAGCATGAACCTATCTGCTCAAAGTGCGATGTAAACATTTATTTTGTCAAACAGGTTTCGACAAAGTTTAGTAATTATCTAACATTTGTTAGCCTGCACCCTGTTAACCCATCTTGTTCTCCACCACCACCACCACCTCAAGTCGTACTTTTTTCGTTGCATAAATAAATCTGCACCGATAACTAAGTCCAGCGAGCTCAGGTACAAATTGAAATCAGACTACAAACGTCTCGGTACTCATTCAACATTTTAAAAAACATTCAATATAAAACTTTTTGCATCAATAACCTCGGTACTCGATAAACAAGTCAGCGATCATACAAATTCTCAAAATCAGACTACAACGTCCGTACCTCGCATTCCAACATGTTAAAAACAATTCAATATAAAAACTTTTTTTGCATAAATAACATCTGGCCACCGATAAACTAAGTCCAGGAGCTCAGGTATAAATTCTCGGAAATCGATACAAGTCTCAGGTACTCGCATTTCAACATGTTAAAACAACTCAATATAAAACTTTTTATCAATAAACCCCAACCGATAAACTAAGTCCAGCGAGCTCGTAAAAATTCTCGAATCAGCCACAACCGTCTCGACTCAATTTCAACTGTTAAAACAACTTCAATATAAAAAGAACACAACATGCCAAATCATTGTTATATTATGTTACAAATTAAGTTTAACCACACAATCTAACTGGTCGATTGACGAAAAACCCTGACTATCAATTGGGGGCTGAATATATATATGTTTGATAGAATCATGTTTTTGATTCATATTCTTTTGTCTATGGTTATTTATTTAAAATATTCATAATATTGATATTCTTATTGTTAAACTTAACTTTGCATATATAATTCGATTTAGCATTTTGTGTTGATTATAAGATAAAACACGTCCCATGAACACAAAGAAAATGTTTAACACAATTTTCTTCACTTTGTTGACAGTGCCAAACCTGGACACTGACAACAAACGATAAAGAGAACTATCATGACAGAGATGACGTGTCTACGCAGAATGCTGGGTGTAACAAGAAGAGACCGGTTGAAATGAAGACATCAGGAAAAAAGTGGGTACAACATCAGTACTGACTTCATCAAGAAACAACAAATTAAATGGTTCGCCACGTAAGCAGATTACCAACAGACAGTGCACCTCAAAGAGCAATGTTGCTCGATACAATGGTACAAAGCAAAAGGTCGGCGACGCAAAAGATGGACCTCAGAGATAACAGAGGCGACGAAAGAGACTATCTACGAAGCGCATACTAGGACCCGTTTTAGAAATCTCTTTCTGACCTGACGCTGTGAGGCAAACTGGATTGAGAAAAAAGAAGAACAACGCAACAATACTGAATGCGAGGTCACGTGGCGTAGTTGTGGTCTGATTTCCCTAATCTTACTCTGAGTCCGCAGGCCCCTAAGTTTATAGTTGGCTGCAGTGGCGGCTCGTCATTTAGGGCCAGTGGGGCCGGGCCCCACCAAAAATAAGGTGTAACGTGTATTTATATTTTATACATTAAATATATCCCTTTCCGAAACCATGATTTTTCCGAAAATATCTGTCTGGCCCCACAAACAAAAATGATCTCGAGCCGCCACTGGTTGGCTGTGGTTTAACACTAATGAATAATGAATATCAGTATTATTAATATTTTTCATCAATAAGCAACCA
Source organism: Arion vulgaris (assembly GCA_020796225.1). Lineage (NCBI taxonomy): Eukaryota > Metazoa > Mollusca > Gastropoda > Stylommatophora > Arionidae > Arion > Arion vulgaris. The sequence goes on from CM036775.1 coordinate 12,327,501, forward strand.
TGGGCTATTAGAACTGTAGAAAACTTTATAGTGTTCTATCAAACCATTTTTTTGCCTGATCCAGAAGCATTGAGCTTTCAGCTCTTCGGCTCGGTGCCATGGACATCGTAACCCTTCGGTTCGGTGCCACGAACACCGTAAATCTGGGGAACCTGTGGCTTTTCTGCCAGCCCGGGAAATTGAACCCGCACTCACAGAGGGCTTATCACCCGTCGTCCAACGCGCTACGAAGACGCTGGGCTTGCGGTCATCAATCAAACACTTATAACAACCAGCCCACATTAAACAGAAATTTCGGTTTTCCCGTCTAAGCTAGTCGGCCTTATGTTATCAACATACCTTGATCACGTATGCACATTGGAACAATGCTTGTTTGTTTACAAGTAGGATAACGAGTCTTTGGGAAATAACGTATAAAACCATTAGTTTAACCCTTTAGTCTCTTTCAGTCGATTTACTGGCGCGCAATAATTTTTATGGTGACGCAAAGCCAATATGTCGGCTAATTCAGTATACATGACACACTAAATGAGACTGGACGTTTACAAAAAAAAAAACAAAACACAGAGTGTTAGGGACGGTTAAGACAGAGCCAACTATAAACTACTGGGCCTTCGGCTCAGGTAAGAATTATTGGGAAATCAGACCCCAACTACACCACGTGACCTCGCATTCCAGTATTGGTGTATATAGACGAATTCATTTTAAAATCAACACAAAATGCTAAATCGAAGTTATATTATGCAACAAGTTAAGTTTAACAATAAGGAATATCAATATTATGAATATTCTTCAGCAATAAATAACCATAGACTCACAGAATTGAGTAAAATTGCAAAAAAAGCTTGCCGTTTTCTATCAAACATATGTAATTTTCAGATCACTTTTCTTATCTAGGTCAGGGAATACCCGGCCAGTTGTCTGGCCTGTGCTAGAGCCTGGCTGTGGTTAAGATCAATATCTATCTCTATCAGTGGTTCTCAATCTTCCTAATGCCGCGACCCTTTAATGCAGTCCTCATGCTGTGGTGACCCCCAACCATAAAATTATGTTACAATATTTTTTCTAATTATGAAAAATATATGTTTTCCGATGGTCTTAGCGACCCTGTGACCCAAAGGTGTCGCGACCCACAGTTGAAAACCACTGATCTATAGCTTTTTCGTTTCCCATATCAAGCTTCCACAAAATTCTTCTATTGTTGCCCTTCTGTTCTTCTTCATCCCTTCGCCCCTAGGAGATAGGTCCCAAAACCCAGGCGTTCTGTAGTAGTTCCCCCTTTTTGTTTCGTGTTGATGATGATGAGTAGGGTCTATGGTTGGTTACTACGTGAGAAATGCGTTGATCGACGATTTGCTACCTATTATTTCTACATTGTTCCTGCTTTCCATCGCCTCTGTTCTATTATCATTCCTCTAGTTCTCATTATTGTGATATATACAGAGAGTCAGGTAAAGGTACCACAGACTGATGATGATATCCTTCTTGAGTAGAGCTTCTTATTATTTGCAGTCAGTCGGTCCATGTTTATATGCAGTCCATCTTTCTTGTAATTTAATCTATTATTTTATACAAGCCCGCCTATCTCATCTTCTTCATCCTTCGCCCCTAGAGAATCATAAGTCCGCAACCAAGGCCTTCCAAGCCCGCCTATCGAAGGCCATCCTTTCCAGATCTCTCCACTCTCTCCCCATTTTCTTGCATACCGTCTCCAACTCCGTCTCCAGGTGTTCCTGGGTCTCATGGAGTCCCTCCATGTGGGTCATTCTTCTTCCTCGGGTGGCGAGCTATGCATTTCCCTGGTTGTGCTTTCTAGTGTTTTTACAGGGTGGGTAGCTGGACCCATACCCAACCTCCTTAATCGCCTCTTACGACATGCACGGCAGGTAACAGTGGTTCTATTCTGTACACAATTTGCGTCGATAACCGCTCGGCGAGCCCTTCTGTTACCTTTCTATTAACTATTTTGTACGTTATGCCAGTTTTAGAACTGACCATTTGGGTGCTCGCGACGTCCAGGTTACAGCCATCCGATCATGTTCCTCTGATGATCGTAGCTGATTTGCTTTGGAGAATCGTTTTTATTTCGTTATATGGTACCTTAACCTCAGGACTCAACGCACTACATTCCTATGCGTCTTAGTACTTTATCTTCTCATGCTCCATATTCTATATGTGTATATGTTAAATCAGAGGCGGCTCTCATTAAGGCCAATAGTAAGGCCACCAAAAATAATGTGTAACGTGTAATTATTATTTTATAAATTAAAAATAACAACACAAACCCGTGATTTTCCAAAAATATTTGTCTGGCCCCATCAACAAAATTATCAGACCGCTACTGTGTTAAATGTTATATATTTACTTGATTTTATATTGTTTCTCTTCTTTTTCCACTTCTATTTTTTAGAGGCATTTATTTCGTTATTTCTTTTTAGTCCCAGATTTTCAATTTTTAGGACAGTTGGAATGTCCCTGTCGTAGTCTATAATGTATGCTGTGAAAGTCGTCACTCATGTTGTATTGTTTGCTTGATAAAGGCCTTTTGGTCGAAACGTTGCTATGTATTGTCATTGTTTTTGTATTTTGTAAAACTGCAGTACTTTGTTATTACGTGTTTCGCCATTCTACTTAGTTTTACTGCAGTCTTCCCCTATATCGATAATACTTTAGGCCACAATCTTTCAACTTTCTTCTCAATGTTTCTGTTAGACGTCCAGGCCTTCTTCTTATCAGCTGTCCATCGGAGAACTGTCCTAGTCAATGCCTCTATTGACATACAAAAAAGGACCTGCAAGAGACCTCTGAACTTTGACCCACCTGGACTGAGCAAGAAGGCATTCCAGTCAAGGCATGATTACCCCTGACTTTCTTCTTCTTCACCCTTCGCCCCTAGGGAGGCCTAAGTCCGCAACCAAGGCCTTCCAAGCCCGCCTATCCCATCTTCTTCACCCTTCGCCCTAGAGGCCTAAGTCCGCAACCAAGGCCTTCCAAGCCCGCCTATCCCATCTTCTTCACCTTCGCCCTAGGGCGGCCTAAGTCCGCAACCAAGGCCTTCCAAGCCCGCCTATCCCATCTTCTTCACCCTTCGCCCCTAGGGCGGCATAGGTCCGCAACCAAGGCCCTTCCAAGCCCGCCTATCCCATCTTCTTCACCCTTCGCCCCTAGGGCGGCATAGGTCCGCAACCAAGGCCTTCCAAGCCCGCCTATCCCATCTTCTTCACCCTTCGCCCCTAGGGCGGCATAGGTCCGCAACCAAGGCCTTCCAAGCCCGCCTATCCCATCTTCTTCACCCTTCGCCCCTAGGGCGCATAGAGTCCCAACAAAGGCCCTTCCAAGCCCGCCTATCCAAATCCAAGGCCATCTTTTCCAGATCTCTCCTCATTTTCTTGCATTCCATCTCCAACTCCCATCTCCAGGTGCCATTTCACTGGGTCGCTTCATGAGTCCCTCCTTGCGGGATCCTTCTTCTTCTCGGTGGGCTGGGGCTATGCATTTTCCTGGTTGTGGTTTCTGTAGCTATCTAGTGTTTTTATGGGGTGGGGTAGCTAGCCCCACGTCCAACCTCCTTACTCGTCTTCAGCGACATGCGTGACATCTAATAGTGGTTCTATTCTTTACACCCCAATTTGGGCCCCGTTAACCACTCCGGCGACCCCCGACTGTGTCCACCTTTAAATCTTGTGGATCTCCCCACCTCACCTTCGTTACCGTTGACCTCCTCCAGTAGTTCATTAACCAACAGAAGATTACAGTCACAACAAAGTAACCGAAAAGTATACATGCTGTCATCTCTCTCGTTAGCCTGTTACGCGCTTGGCGTTTAGGGCAGCAACAAACGCACACCATTCTTCCCTGTTCATGACCTTCCTCTGTATTGTGTTCCAGCTATGATTCATTTCCTTCAATTCTTGTTCTGTCGTTCTCCTCCAGGTCGTCTTGGGTCTTCCACGCTTTCGCCTACCCTCTGGAGTCCATCTCAGTGCAGTTTTCGTGTCGGAGCCAGTCTCCATGCGCATCACATGTCTAATCCATCTTCAGCGTCGTCTTCGGATGATAGTGCCCATATTACATGCTGTCATAGAGTACACATATCTCTCTCGCGATCATTCTTTTTGGCCATTTTAATCATTCTTATTGTGATATATAAACAGTCTTTACCATTTGGTTGCTGTTTTCTTTTAGAGTAGAGTCCCTTAGACAACCTTCGAGTACACATATTATTCTTCTGCGTTCTCACTAGATTGGGATTTCGGACGCTCTAATAAAGGCCGCCGTCTGCCTCAGATTATCAGCCACGCCATACAGTTTGTCTTGGACGCTGGTGTAAGTGGGCCACCTCTTTCTTCTCAGGTCTGCATACTGGGGGCAGTTCTGTAGGATACGTTTCCCTTGCCTTTGCTCCCATGTGATCTCCCGCAGTTAGCTTTGGCCACCCTCGTGATGGTAGGTCCGACATTCTTACTGCACGGCTAAATCTCAGAGGCAGATCGGCGACCGTAGAATCCGTTATCCCATTCCTCATTGTGAGGAGTCGTTGCACCAAGTTATGCGCCTTACGGCCTGGCGCATCCGTTTTCTGCAAGCATTTGTTTCGGGTTAGCATTCCCTAGAGTACACATATAAACGCATACATGCTGTCATGGAGTACATATACAAATGTTGTTTTGCAGTCTGAAATATGCATCATTCTGCGTGTCCTTTCATCGTCGTTTTATTTGTCTGTCTACTATCTATTTATCTAGTCCATCCATCAATCCATATGCCCGCCTGTCCAGCGTGTTCGTAGCGCGTTGACTACGGGTGACTAGCCCTCTGTGAGTGCGGGTTCAATTCCGCGGGCTGGCAGAAAAGCCACAGGTTCCTCAGATTGACGGTGTTCGTGGCACCGAACCGAAGGGTTACGATGTCCATGGCACTGAGCGAAGAGCTGAAAGCTCAAGTGCTTCTGGATCGAAAAAAATATAAATAAATCCATTCGTTATATAATTTCATTCATTCATCCACCCATCTATCCATCCATCTATTTCTTTATCCATCCATATATCCATCAATCCACCCATCCATATACTTATATATCCATCCATTTATCCAGTTTTCCATCGACCCATTTATTCTTCTATCCATTCATTCATCCATCCCTACATTTGTTCATCAATCCATCCACCCACACATCTATCCATTAATCTACCCATTCATCCACCAATCTATCCATTTACCTACCATCCAGCCATGTATCATCATCATCATCATGAGGTGCCGTGCCGGCTGGCGTAGGCGATTATGGATCTCTACAAATCTCTCTATCTTTGGTGTTTGCGATCAACTCAGATGTCTACCTTTCCACAAAGTCAGGCTATCCAAAATTTTCTCTCTGTCCTCCTCTGTCTCGTCTACCCTCGATTTTGCCGGTTGTCACAATGTGTTCTAAACCTCCCTCCTCATCACATGCCCGAAAAATGATGACTGCCTCTTTCTTATATTGATGATAAGCTTTCTCTGTGTCTTGATCTCGTTCAACATTAGTCATTTTAGTAGTCCATTGGATTCTCATTCTATCCGTTTATCTATCCATTAATCCACCAATCCATCCATTAATCCATCAATCTATCCATGAATCCACCAATCTATCCATGAATCCATCAATCTATCCATTAATCCATCAATCTATCCATTAATCCATCAAACTATCCATGAATCCACCAATTTATCCATTAATCCATCAATCTATCCATCAATCTATCCATTAATCCATCAATCTATCCATTAATTTACCAATCTATCCATTAATCCACCAATCTATCCATTAATTCACCAATCTATCCATTAATCCACCAATCTATCCATTAATTCACCAATCTATCCATTAATCCACCAATCTATCCATTAATCCACCAATCTATCCATTAATCCACCAATCTATCCATTAATCCACCAATCTATCCATTAATCCACCAATCTATCCACCAATCTATCAATTAATCCACCAATCTATCCATTAATCCACCAATCTATCCATTAATCCACCAATCTATCCATTAATTCACCAATCTATCCATTAATCCACCAATCTATCCATTAATCCACCAATCTATCCATTAATCCACCAATCTATCCATTAATCCACCAATCTATTCACCAATCTATCCATTAATCCACCAATCTATCCATTAATCCACCAATCTATCCATTAATCCACCAATCTATCCATTAATCCACCAATCTATCCATTAATCCACCAATCTATCCATTAATCCACCAATCTATCCATTAATCCACCAATCTATCCATTAATCCACCAATCTATCCATTAATCCACCAATCTATCCATTAATCCACCAATCTATCCATTAATCCACCAATCTATCCATTAATCCACCAATCTATCCATTAATCCACCCATCCACATCTATATATAATACAACAGTCTGGTACACTTATCTTTTTTTTGCTTTCGTCCAATAATACAACATATTTATCTTCTTCTTCTTCTTCTTCGAACGCTCAATATCAACCACTCTGTGTGATTTGTATGTGATCTGAGTCTAAGAGCGATTGTACGTTGTGCCAGTTATGCGCCTACAAGTAGGTCAGCACATCCGATTTCTGTGCTGTTTTTTATTTACTAGGGTAGTATCCCTAGGTCCTACATCAGTCGCCTCTTACGACATGCATTGTAGGTTGCAGTGGTACTATTCTTTGTTTCCTTGCAGGGCCCCGGCACCACACGGGAGACTTATTCACCAATACTTGATGTTTCATTCCCCTTATATATTCACCGTCTTTCCCTTGTCCTCCTATCTCTCAACAATTCGTTCTAGTTAGAAATTTAGATAGAATAATCAAACCACTTCCGTCATCTGAAAAGTCGTGTGTTAGTGTGCGTGCTCACGTGTGTGGCGTGCGTGCTCATTGTGTGTGTGTGTGGGGGTGTATTGACAGGGCCGAGATTACTATTAGGCGAATTAGGCACTCGCATAGCGCTCCAATCTCAAAGTTTGTGTTCATTGCCAGTTTTCAAGTGATTGATATTGCCCGCGTGCCCAGCGTGTTCGTAGCGCGCTGGACTACGGGTGACTAGTCCTCTGTAAGTGCGGGTTCAACTCCGCGGACTGGCAGAAAAGCTACAGGTTCCCAGATTTACGGTGTTCGTGGCACCGAGCCGAAGGGTTACGATGTCCATGACGCCGAGCCGAAGAGCTGTCAGCTCAAGTGCTTCTGGATCGGGAAAAAAAAAAAAAAGGAATTGATATGACTGACCATCATCGCCAGTTTATTGCCAGGGCAAAGAATAGTAACACCGTGACATACAAGGCATGTCGTAAGAGGCAACTGAGGTAGGGGCCTAGGGAAGCTACCTTAGTAAATAAAAAGCGAAGCAAAAATCGGATGTGCTGGTCTACGTGTAGACGCATGGCAACGTACAATCGCTATTAGGCTTCAGATCACATACAAACCACAAAGAGCGGTTCAACAAGTGGTCGATATGGGGCGTACGAGGAGGAAATGACAATAATCACTGCACTACGATGAGTAACCATGTGTGCTCCGATCTCTTTCTTACACAGGAAGATCTGAGAGACAGTGCACGAACTCCGTAGCACCAGCGAGGGTCCTCGGTGGAACTTAAAAGATGATGACATTTTTTAGTAAGAATTAAAAAAAAATCTAATGAATTTTGTCCGGGCAGCGGCTTTCCAGCCTGCTCTTCTAGAATTTGAACTGCAAAGATTCTTCTACGTGCTCAACTTGAATACGGGACCTAAGTTTTATCGTCCGTTTCCGATATGACTAGAAACTATATCCCGATGGTGTCACGAGAGAGCGAACAGAGTGCCTTTGGAACGAAAGTCGAGCACGCAACCTCTACGCCACAGTTTGTTAAGAGAACGAACAGTAAGAGAGAAACCAGAATAATGAGACAATCTCGTCGCCGTGCATGATTACAACCACACCCAAAAAAAAATGTCCCAAGGCAGATGCAGACAGTAAGGCAAGCAGTAGCGGCTTGTCATTAAAGGCCAGTGGGGCCGGGCCCACCAAAAATAATTTGTATCGTGTATTTGTTATTTTATAAAATAATTTGTTCATAAATATTACTTTTAACCTCTCGCTGCTACATACTTTCTGAAGGCTGAGCTAAAAATAGCTACTCTTTGTTTCTAGATCACAAACGTGAATGTACGCCTATAGCAGTGACAGTAGCAATGTATAACGTGTTAACGCGTCTTTAGTTCACAGAGGAGAGATAATAGCAGACTTGTTAATGCGTCTTTAGAGTTGAATGGGAAAACGTATATATACGTTCTTAGCAGCTAAATGGTTAACGTGATAGTGATTAACTTTGAAAGTTGAACATCTTCCCGGAATAGACAGATAATGGTAAATACTAAAATACAGGGTGTTCAACTTAAAAGCAGCCCCAGTGATAAAAAGAAATTTGCCAGGTACGCATTGCATCTCCGTCTATTTACTATTTAAACCGGTTCTGACTAGCTTGTCCTACGTCACATTTGTTCATCGCCCTTCCCGCACTACAATTACACACCATCACATAACCTTGACCTATACTACGTCATAACTGAACCTTCTCATTTCCATACATATATGCCAGATTAGCTCCATTCATGGGCTGCTTTTAAGTTGAACACCCTGTATAATGTAACCCGAAACCATGATTTTTCCGAAAATTTTGTCTGGCCCCACTAACAAAAATGATCACGAGCCGCCACTGAAGACAAGCGATGAATAACATGGATCCCATGTTCAACATTTCCTTGCGCCGTATTTTCCTCCCTCGGCTTTTAATCACAATTTCACGAGAGAGAAAATGGTTTCTAAATAACAACCTGTTTCCTTTTTTCGTAGCTCTTTCATGAACACAATATGGCCGCTCTTACAATCTTGTTTTCTTTCGTAACCATTTTACTGCATCCTATCCCCCATCCTTTGTTTTTATACTGAAGAGAACAAGGAACAAATCATTATGTTACCAGTGCCAAACCTGGACGCTGACAACAAACGATAGAAGAAAACTAGTCACAACAGAGATGAAGTGTCACGCAGAATGCTGGGTGTAACAAGAAGAGACCGGTTGAGAAATGAAGACATCAAGAAAAAAGTGGGTACAACATCAATACTAGACTTCATCAAGAAACAACAAATTAAATGGTTCGGTCACGTAAGCAGATTACCATCAGACAGTGCACCCCAAAGAGCAATGCTGCTCCGATACAATGGGTACAAAGCAAAAGGCCGGCCACGCAAAAGATGGACCTCAGAGATAAGAGAGGCGACGAAAGAGACTATCTACGAAGCGCATACTAGGGCCCGTTTTAGAAATCTCTTCCTGACCTGACGCTGTGAGGCAAACAGTTTTAGAAATCTCTTCCTGACCTGACGCTGTGAGGCAAACAGTTTTAGAAATCTCTTCCTGACCTGACGCTGTGAGGCAAACAGTTTTAGAAATCTCTTCCTGACCTGACGCTGTGAGGCAAACAGGATTCGAGAGAGAAAGAAAGAACAAGGAGTGGTTTTTTTTTGCAAGAACCCCAGAGGAAGCAACGAATATGATCAACAAATAAACATTCGATCGAACCTTACCTGATTATTCTGTGTCTAGTTATAACGAAGCGTTTGAGAAAGACACTCCCCTGTGAGTCATTTTTTTAGAATGGCTCGCTGGTTGTGTTCGTAAGGACGCTCTTATTGCTAGGCTAGGCGATGGGTGTCGTAAGGACGCTCTTATTGCTAGGCTAGGCGATAGGTGTCGTAAGGACGCTCTTATTGCTAGGCTAGGCGATGGGTGTCGTAAGGACGCTCATATTGCTAGACTAGACGATGGGTGTCGTAAGAAATGAAGGTAAGTGGTTCGAATCCAGTGTTTGTCTATTTTTTTTTTTCCGGAAGCTCTTAATACATGTACACTGTTTATTTGTTGATCATTTTTATACTGAAGAAATTGCCGGCCTCTTAACTAAACACACTCTTTCAAACAAATTATACATCTGAGCCGCCCGAGTGGTTACCGGGGCCCAAATTTGGGGTGTAAAGAATAGAACCACTGTTACCTGCCATGCATGTCGTAAGAGAGGACTAAGGAGGTTTGGCTGAAATCGGATGCACATGTCCTAAACGTGTAGAAGTCTATGCGTTTAGGGCCTACCAAACCAATGTGCAACGTATACACGTTCTTGGCAAAGATCAAACATATCACAAAGAGTGATTAAAATTGGTCGTAAAGAACGAACGCGAAGAAGGAGAAGATACATCTGAGCCGACTCTGCTTAAAGAGACCGACCGCCGCGTGATTTTAACTTTCAGGTAGTGGAACATGCATTTATGTTCAGAGTAGGAACAGTGTGTTTTTAAATCTATCCACGATCTTGAGTTAGCGTCTGTAGCTTTAGCGGTAGTAAGCTCGATCACAACTCAAGAGTACCAGGTTACACAGGAAGATCTCAGTGGCAGTGCACGGACTGCGTAGCACCGGCAAGGATGTCCGATGTAATTTAGAAGACGTTGGAAATATTTTGTAGGAACTTTTACTTTTAATCGTTTAAATGAATTTTGCCTGTGCAGCGGCTTTCCAGTCTGTTCTTCTCGATTTTGAACTGCCAAGGGTTCTTTTACGGGCTTAACTTGACCACGAGATCACCTTTTTGTCATCCGTCTCCGATAGGACTAAGAACACGATCTCACCTACACTTAGATCAGTACTAAACTTCTCATGGGTACTGTGAGCACATGGACTTTGGGATGGCTGCTGCAATGAAGGACAGAGCACGAATGGGAATGCCCAATGTGCCATGACGTCGATCGCATAACATAACATCTAGATCAGGGATCTCTAGAAAAATACCCAAATGGCTCTACGAGGGAGCGAACCGGGTATCTTTGGAATAAAAGGTGAACAACTACACCACACAAGCCTCTTTGTGTCATGTGTAGTTTGTATGTGGTACAAAATCCTATTTAGTGTGTCGTGTGTAGTTTCTATGCGTTACAAAATCCTATTTAGTGTGTCGTGTGTAGTTTGTATGCGGTACAAAATCCTGTTTAGTGTGTCATGTGAGTTTGTATGGGTACAAAATCCTATTTAGTGTGTCGTGTGTAGTTTGTATGCGGTGCAAAATCATATTTAGTGTGTCGTGTGTAGTTTGTATGTGGTACAAAATCCTATTTAGTGTGTCGTGTGTAGTTTGTATGCGGTACAAAATCCTATTTAGTGTGTCATGTGTAGTTTGTATGTGGTACAAAATCCTGTTTAGTGTGTCGTGTGTAGTTTGTATGCGGTACAAAATCCTATTTAGTGTGTCGTGTGTAGTTTGTATGCGTTACAAAATCCTATTTAGTGTGTCGTGTGTAGTTTGTATGCGGTACAAAATCCTATTTAGTGTGTCGTGTGTAGTTTGTATGCGGTACAAAATCCTATTTAGTGTGTCGTGTGTAGTTTGTATGTGGTACAAAATCCTATTTAGTGTGTCGTGTGTAGTTTGTATGCGGTACAAAATCCTATTTAGTGTGTCGTGTGTAGTTTGTATGCGGTACAAAATCCTATTTAGATCCATGATTTCGTTCATTTACGATTCATGTTTGTTTTTGTATGTTTCCTGAAGAAGGCTTATAGTCGAATTCGTTGGATTTGTGTTAGTTTCATCATTTTATTATTCATTTTTGTTTGCTTATGTGATACCATACATACGTAACTTTGCGCCCGTGTGGCGCCGGGGCTCGCAAGGTAAGCAAAGAATAGTGCCACTGCGTTCTACAATGCATGTCGTAAGAGGCAACTAATGTATGCACTAGGGATGCTAGCCTAGTAAATAAAAAGCAGAGCAGAAATCGGATGTGCTGGCGTACTTGTAGGAGCATAACTGACACAACGTACAATCGCTTTTAGGCTCAGATCACATACAAATCACACAGAGTGGTTAACAGGTGATCGATATGGAGCGTTCGCAGAAGAAGATGAAGATACGTTTCTTTGTTCTTAAACGTCAATTTATTACGTATCACCACAGCCTTCCCTCGGTTTTTTCTAGATCTGATCTGATCTGATACGCTCTGACCAGATCAGATTTGTAGGTTTCCGCGCAGCGCAGTACAAAATTCAGCTAACCTTGAATTGGTTGAGGGCCTATGCTCCAACTGGAGTTTAAAGGCGAAAGAGAGAAAGAGAGAGATTGTGTAGTAGTGTGTATGCTTGAATGTGTGGAGAATAGAGAACAAAGGAGCGATTACCTGTATGGCAGCAATGCTGATGTAGCATCTTTGATGGAATACCTGGATGACTCTTTGACCTTTTGTTCAGATCCGAGCCTTTTCTGAAGCAAAGAACTTCCAGGCCTCTTGTGAAAGGGAAGTAATTGAGTTGGGGGAAAGGTTATCTCCCCTTTGTTATTCCGAATACCTTTCTGACGGTAGGCTAAATATAGGAAATTTGAGATTTTAATTCTTCCGATTACATGAAGTACCGCCTGGGTGGTTCGAGGGCCCAAATTTGGGGTGTAAAGAATAGAACCACTGTTACCTGCCACGCATGTCGTAAGAGGCGACTAAGGAGGTTTGGATGAAATCGGATGCATGTGTCCTAAACGTGTAGAAGTCTATGCGTTTAGGGGCCTACAAACCAATGTACAACGTATACAATTTCTTCTCTCTTCTCTCTCTTTGCCTTTTTACCCGGGTTGGGGCATAGGCCCTCAACCAACTCATGCCAAGTCTTCCTATCTCTAGCTATCTCCTGCAGCTCCCTCCAGCTCTTCTTTATATTGTTGATCTCTGCCTCCAAATCTCGTCTCCATGTATTTCTCGGCCTCCCCTTCTTTCGCTGTTCCTGCGGGTTCAGGCAAGGACCCTTCTTGTTATATTCCCCTCCGGTTTCGCAAAGTGTGTCCTATCCAGCGCCAGCGTCTTTTTTAACCTGTTCGTTCACTGGAATCTGTCTTGTTCTCTCCATAAGTTCCTCATTTGTGACCCTATCATACCATCTTATTCCCTCTATTCTGCGCAGACACCAGTTGATGAATGTTTGCAATTTATGCGCTATTGTTTTAGTTGTTCTCCATGTTTCTGACCCATACAGTAGAACTGCTTTAACATTAGAGTTAAATACCCGAATTTTTGTTCTAGATTTGATTTCTTTGGACTTCCAAATGTTTCCCAGTGCAATGAAAGCTCCCTTGCCTTCTGTATTCTTATTTTAACATCTCTATCTGTTCCACCCTCTTTGTCTACGTTGCTGCCCAAATATGTGTATGATTCTACCTCTTGAAGTGGGATTTCCCCAGGGAGATCGAGTTGTCGTTGCTTGGTTAATTCTCAATATCTTTGTCTTTCCCTTATGAATGTTCAGCCTAGTTGCTGGGACCTTTGATTCAATGTGTTAAGCTTATCCTGCATCTGATTTTGTGTATGTGACAGAAGGGCTATATCATCAGCGAAGTCCAGATCATCTAGTTGCTCTGTCAGAGTCCATTGGATTCCATTTCTGGTGTTAGTTACTGTGGTCTTCATAATCCAGTCTATTGTCAGTAAGAACAACAAAGGTGATAGAAGACATCCCTGACGCACTCCTGTTTCTATTCCGAAAGTATCTGTTAGTTTACCTTCATGAAGAACTCTACATTTCATATCTGTATATTTTGCTTTTATTAGGTTAATAATTTTCTGTGGGATTCCATAATGCCTCATTAATTTCCAAAGGGTTTCCCTATCAATACTGTCAAAAGCCTTCTCATAATCAACAAATCCGATATAAAGTTGGGATTTCCATTCAATACTTTGCTCTATTATTATACGTAATGTGGCTATCTGGTCAGCACAGGATCTATTTGGTCGGAAGCCTGCCTGTTCATCTCTTAGCTTTATATCGATGGTATCTCTCAGTCTCTCCAGGATGACTCTGCTTAGTATTTTCCCAGGTACTGACAACAGCATTATTCCCTATAGTTTTCACACTTCTGAAGGTCCCTTTCTTTGGTAGCTTCACCAGGTATCCTTCTCTCCAGTTTGCTGGTATTTCTTCGGTCTCCCAGATTCTGCTAAATAATTTATACAGTATTTCTGTGGATGTGTTTATGTTGGCTTTAACCGCCTCTGCTGGAATACCATCTGGACCGGCCGCTTTTCCATCTTTTAAAGTTTAATGGCTTTACTAATCTCCTCCTTGGATGGTTTCTCACAGTTGATGTCCAAGTCAATTTCTGCCGGTTGGATATCTGGGGGTTTGTAGGTGCTGGTCTGTTCAGGAGTTCCTTGAAGTATTCCATCCATCTTTCCATTTGGTCTCTAACATTAGTGATAGTTTTCCCACTACTATTTTTGATCAACCCATTTGATGGTCTGTATTTTCCTGCTAGCTTTCTAGTGATATTGTAAAGATCCTAAGGTTTCCTTTTCCTGCAGCTACCTCTGCTTCTCTTGCTAGATCTTCTACGTATTGTCTTTTATCTAACTTTATTTGTTTCTTCACTTTCTTGCTAGCTTCTGTGTACTTTTCCTGGGCTATGGCTTTGGCAGTTCTAGTTTTGCTATTATTTAAATCTGCTTTCCTCTTTTTCCTTTCTTCTATTTCCTTGAGAGTTTCTGGAGTTATCCATGCCTTATGATTCCGCTCCTTCCTTCCTAATACCTCTGTGCATGTTTCATTCCAAATATTTTTGGCCCGCTGCCAGCATTCTTCCTCACTCACCTCATCTTCTAATTGCCGCAACACCTCATACTTATTAGAGACTGTGACCGTGAACTGTTCCTTTGTTTCTTGACTTCTGAGGTATCCTACATTATATTGGTGTCTATGTTCATGGGATGTTATGTATCGCTTAAGCTTCAGTTTAATTTTACTTATCAGCAAATGGTGATCCGAATCTACATCTGCCCCCTTAGGACCCTTACATCTTGTAGAGATGACCTGAATTTCTTGTTTATGCATATGTGGTCAATTTGATTTTCTGTTCTGTGATCTGGTGATACCCAGGTTGCTTTATGTATTCTTTTATGTGGAAAGACACTTCCACCTATGACGTATTGATTCGCTGCACAGAAATTAGTGAATAGTTCTCCATTTTCGTTCATTATTCCTAGTCCGTGTTTCCCCATGATCTCCTCCTAGCCTATGTTGTCCGAACCTATTTTGGCATTGAGGTCACCCATCAAAATTTTGATGTTCCCATTTCTCTGATTACCTATAGTATTTTGAAGTTTTATGTAAAATTCCTCTTTTACTTTTTCCTCTTTATCATTGGTAGGTGCATAACACTGGGTCACATTCAAGAATACTTTCTTTTTTGGGGGTTCTGAATGTTGCTGTGATTATCCTAGGACTCACTGCTTCCCACTTTATTAGTGCAGTCTCCGCTTCTTTAGATAGCATTAAAGCCACACCTTCACTATGGGGCATTTTCTTCCATATGGCCTGAGAACAGCATTGTTTCTCCTGTGTTTAGACGTTGTTTGCCTGCCCCATTCCACCTAGTTTCACATAATCCCAAGATGCCAATCCCGTGAAATTTCATCTCATTTACAACCTGTGCTGTCTTTCCCATTTGATACATACTTCTAACATTCCAGGTGCCAATTCTGGAGCTTTTCCTAGGTGAAAGGAAGATAATCTGCAGTGTAGACTCCTTGCGGCTTTCTCTGCATCGCTTCATACCTCTTCTAGAAGAGCTTCCTTTCCTCTTGGCTGGCACAGTTTTTATTTTATTTTTATGTGACTTGTTCATGGTTGGTTGGATTTTGTGGCTAAAATTTTCTACTGGATAGGGTAGCCAGCCCTACGCCAAACCCCACCTTAGTCGCCTCTTACGACATGCCTTGTAGGTCGCAGTGCTGCTACTCTTTGCTCCCCTTGCGGGCCCCGGCAGCACACGGGCGTATACAATTTCTTGGCAAAGATCAAATCATATCACAAAGAGTGATTAAAATTGGTCGTAAAGAACGAACGCGAAGAAGAAGACTAAGGAGGTTTGGCTGAAATCGGATGCACGTGTCCGCTAGGAAATGCTAACCCGAAACAAATGCTTGCAGAAAACGGATGCACCAGGCCGTAAGGCGCATAACATGGTGCAACGACCCTCACAATGAGGAATGGAATAACGGATTCTACGGTCGCCAATTTGCCTCGGAGATTTAGTCACGCAGTAAGAATATCAGACCTACCATCACTAAGGTCGCCAAAACTTACAGCGGAAGAGGTCGCACAAACGGGAAGCAGAAATCATAAGAATTATATCCTACAGAACTGCTCCCAATATGCAGACTGAGAAGAAAGAGGTGGCCCACTTACACTAGCCTCCAAGACAAACTGTGGCGTGGCTGATAATCTCAGATAGGCGGCTGCCTTTATTAGAGAATCCGAAATCCCAATCTAGTGAGAACGCAGAGGAAGAAGTACCATCTCCACAATCTAGTGAGAACGCAGAGGAAGAAGAAGAAGTACCATCTCCACATCGATGAGGATCTGCTGTAATCGGTCCTCAACATGTTGTATTTTGTGTGGAGATATCACTAAAGTTTGGGGGTCTCAATAGTGAAGTTGTTTGCCTGTTGGTTGGGGGTTCGAATCCGAGTCACATGTGCAATTTTTATGAGATCCTAGGATTGTTGCAGGAGCTACGGATTTGTGCTTTGTGCAATGCTCTCGTCATAAGGTATGCCATCTGTGTCGACGGGGACGGCGCCATACGGGGAAACCCAGTACAATGAAGTCAGTCTTTTTTGAACCTCTAAAGTTAGAGAAGGCATGCTTGTAGGGTGGGGGACACTGATAATAAGGAAAGCATGTGTTCACGTAAAAATCATACCAGGTTCCCTGACTATGACTGAATTCATAGTAGATCAACGCAATAAGTAGAAGAAGGTGGAGTCATCATCACGTTGCATGAGTTTCACCTCTCACACATTACCCATCATGCGAACTTATTGTTTGATTCTGCATGTTGGGACTTCATTTACTGGGGCCGTTGTTGTATCTGACTCTCAGTCGATGTTTCACATTTACTGAGGCCGTTGTTGTATCTGACTCTCAGTCGACGCTTCACATTTACTGGGGCAGTTGTTGTATCTGACCCTCAGTCGACGCTTCACATTTACTGGGGCAGTTGTTGTATCTGACTCTCAGTCGATGCTTCACATTTACTGGGGCAGTTGTTGTATCTGACCCTCAGTCGATGCTTCACATTTACTGGGGCAGTTGTTGTATCTGACCTTCAGTCGACGCTTCACATTTACTGGGGCAGTTGTTGTATCTGACCCACAGTCGATGCTTCACAAGATCCAAAAGGGCAGGTTTCGATATGAGTGGATGTCGTCTATAGAAGTTTCTAACCTACAGAGGCTTACGTGGGTATACTGTCCATGGGCATGCAGGTGTTTACGGTAATGAGAGAGCGGACAGGCTTGCATCAACAGCATCGATTGTTGGGGAGTTGAAGATGGATAAAGGGGATATTCTTCGTTCTCTTCGCGACTGTCTGTTGGATGAGAACACTAAAATCGATGTTGAATCAATCCAGCGATTTAGGAAGTTTGGAGTTACCCGTTGTACAAGTAGAACTGGATGCCTGAGAGGCAGAGTGAGAGGTGTGTTTAATCAGCGAGCCACGGAACCATCAGTACGCATAAGTAAAAGTAAAAGTAAAGGAACCCTTTCATACCTCGTGGTATATAGGTCAATACAGTGTTAGGCCTGTATTTTTCATTGACCGTCGGCACACGATGGGTGATGTGGTCAGCATCACGCCGGCCGCCTTTACTTTCCCAGAGCATGTCTGGTACCCAGTTGAGGATGGGTCGACCTGAGAGCCGTCGCGGTCGGAAAAATTATACGCGCATTGCGGGAGCTGAACCCAGACCACCAGCCTTTCGAAGCGAGTTCACTAACAACTACGCTACAGCGGCTCTCCATCAGTACGCATACTCTTTGATATCTGTTGGAGGAGACTGAGCACCTATGGGTCTGCCGGGAGTGCAATGACGTCAGTTTAGTAACCAATAACCAATAATATGTTGTGTGTTGTGTGATAAGTGAAATTCTTCACTTCTCTTGTATCCGTTACTTGATAAAGACATTTTGGTCGAAACGTTGCTGTTTATTGTTTTTGTATTTTGTAAAACTACAGTACTTTGTTTTTACGTGTTTCGCCATTTGTGATCTGTATATGATCTAAGCCTATAGGATAACCAATGATCTAAAACAATAGGATATCCAAAGCCAGTGCTGCGTTCGGAAGTTTACGTGTCACTGTGTGGGAACGGAAGGGGATAAGCATAGTCACAAAGCTGAAAGTTTACCAGGCCATAGTGCTAACCACGCTGCTGTACGCAAGCGAGACATGGACAGTGTATAGCAGACACGCACGAAAATTAAACCATTTCCACACAAGCTGTCTACGCAGAATACTAAAAATAAACTGGCAGGACAAAATTCCAGACAGCGAAGTCCTCACAAGAGCAAAGATCCCAAGCGTCAACACCCTGTTGCAGAAGGCCCAAGTGAGATGGGTCGGTCACGTTGCTCGGATGCCTGATAAACGCATCCCAAAACAATTGATGTATGCCGAGCTTGAAGTGGGCAGACGTTTAGCTGGTGGACAGAAAAACGCTTTAAAGACACTCTTAAAGTGTCCCTGAAATGCTTTGATATAGACAATACGTGCTGGGAATCCCTTGCGCAAGATCGCCAAATGTGGCGGTGTAACAACAAAAGAGGAACCCGAATAGCTGAGAATCATCGTATTGTTGAGTCACAGAAAAAACGAGCAGCGCGAAAAGACAGAGCACACAACACGCACATGTCTAACCTTGATCATGTATGCCCCACCTGTGGTCAGGGATTCTGTTCTAGGATTGGACCTACAGTCACCTCCGCACACACCAGAGAGGTGCAACAGCACACGTCTGAGATTGTTGTCATCATCGCTTGCGATGGACGGCTATTATATTATATAAGCCTAAGAGCGATTGTATTTTATTCCAGTTATGCGCCTACAAGTAAACCATTACATCCAATTTCTGCGACGTTTTTTACTTATTAGGGTATCTTACCTAGATCCCTACTACATCAGTCGTCTCCTACAACATGTTTTGTAGGTCGCAGTATTACTATTCTTTGCTCCCCTTGTGAGCCTCGATAACACAAGGGTGGTGTTTAATTTGCTTTGTGACAAAATTTAACTTTGTTTTAGAGAACGTTGTGTTGTTTGTAAAAAAAAAAAAAAAAAAGTTTGTCTGAATCTAACAAGACCGGAATACAAGGTAAACATGACGTGAGAAAGCTGATTTCTGGAAATTTCCACTTCAGCTAGACGGCCTTATGTTATAGGGGCTGTGGTAGGGGAAGATCTAGACCATAGATTCCCAAACTTTTCGCCCCCTCTCCCACTTTGCACAATATAAACTTTGTAACCCCTCCCACATTATAACAGTTTGCCAACACCCCACACACACACACACACATATATATACATGCTCTATTTTCTCTTTGACATATAAAATTGATATATATTTCTGTTACACATGGTCAATTTTTTTAATAATTATATGCATGAAATAGAGAATTGGTGGAAAAATGGATCGTGGAAGACGGACATAAGATGAATTTAAATGCAAAATTCAAATTTTAAATGACAATTCACTGCAAAAATCACGAAAATAATTTATTTAAAATATTTATTATAAATTTCTTCTTTAAGGATCCACCGACCCTAATCGCTTGAACACCCCCAATTTTGCTGAACCCACTATCGCCATCTGCCCCCAGAACGCTGCAGCGCCGCCCACTGTGTGGCGGTACCGCCCACTTCGAGAAACTCTGAGCTAGACGGTTGTACATTATAGGGGGCTGTGGTTTGGTAGTGTATTGTGCCCGAATTCTTTCCTCCATAACGAGGACCTTCCTGGGGAGAACACAGGTTCCCTAATAATAATAATAATAATAATTCCTCTTGTACCTTTATACGTTACATAGGGTCTGCAAGTAATGTCTCCATACCGCTCTATCCTGGGCAACTCGCTCAATCTCTTCCATGGAACTGAGACCGATATTTCCTACCTCTCTCAGCAAAGTTCGTTTCAGAGTCTCTTTAGGTCGACCTCTCTTTCTTGAACCCTTTGCATCCCACTTCAATGCCTGCTTTGATATTCGTTGATCATTTCTCCTCAAGGTGTGCCCAACATATCTCCATCTTCTCTTTCTTATAACAGTTGTCACTAGTGGTTGACCAGACATTCTACAACATCCTAATTTTGTCTGTTCACTATTTCAATGGGAGTAGATTGGACTAATAATGGGGAACTAATAAAAGTCCAAACGCATGAGATTGCAGTGGGGAAACCACATATGGCTTGGTCCCTCTCCGCAGAAATAACACGCCACCTGCTGAGATTATTGCACAAAGCACGAACTCCGTAGCTCCGGTAAAAATCCTAAGGGACTCTTCTTCTTCTTCTTTGCGTTCGTTCTTTACGACCAATTTTAATCACTCTTTGTGATATGTTTGATCTTTGCCAAGAACGTGTATACGTTGCACATTGGTTTGGTAGGCCCCTAAACGCATAGACTTCTACACGTTTAGGACACATGCATCCGATTTGAGCCAAACCTCCGTAGTCACCTCTTACGACATGCATGGCAGGTAACAGTGGTTCTATTCTTTACACCCCAAATTTGGGCCCCGGTAACCACTCGGGCGTTAAGGGACTCTGTATACGTTGCACATTAGTTTGGTAGGCCCCCAAACGCATAGACTTCTACACGTTTAGGACACATGCATCCGATTTCAGCCAAACCTCCTTTGTCGCCTCTTACGACATGCATGGCAGGTAACAGTGGTTCTATTCTTTACACCCCAAATTTGGGCCCCGGTAACCACTCGGGCGTTAAGGGACTCTGTATACGTTGCACATTAGTTTGGTAGGCCCCTAAACGCATAGACTTCTACACGTTTAGAACACATGCATCCGATTTCAGCCAAACCTCCGTAGCCGCCTCTTACGACATGCATGGCAGGTAACAGTGGTTCTATTCTTTACACCCCAAATTTGGGCCCCGGTACCACTCGGGCGTTAAGGGACTCTGTATACGTTGCACATTAGTTTGGTAGGCCCCTAAACGCATAGACTTCTACACGTTTAGGACACATGCATCCGATTTCAGCCAAACCTCCGTAGCCGCCTCTTACGACATGCATGGCAGGTAACAGTGGTTCTATTCTTTACACCCCAAATTTGGGCCCCGGTAACCACACGGGCGTTAAGGGACTCTGTATACGTTGCACATTAGTTTGGTAGGCCCCTAAACGCATAGACTCCTACACGTTTAGGACACATGCATCCGATTTCAGCCAAACCTCCTTTGTCGCCTCTTACGACATGCATGGCAGGTAACAGTGGTTCTATTCTTTACACCCCAAATTTGGGCCCTGGTAACCAAACGGGCGTTAAGGGACTCTGTATACGTTGCACATTAGTTTGGTAGGCTCCTAAACGCATAGACTTCTACACGTTTAGAACACATGCATCCGATTTCAGCCAAACCTCCGTAGTCACCTCTTACGACATGCATGGCAGGTAACAGTGGTTCTATTCTTTACACCCCAAATTTGGGCCCCGGTAACCACACGGGCGTTAAGGGACTCTGTATACGTTACACATTAGTCCGGATTCGAACCGACGCACTTCGCCTCGCAAGGCAGTGGCGTAACTACAGAGTCCCACAAATATTTCATATATCGTTGGCGTATGCAGACAAGTCCAAACGCATGAGATTGCAGTGGTGGGAAAAATAACAACAAGGAAACAAGGGGTCCGGGGAATGAGATGAGTCAGTACGTAGAGATGACAGTACTGTTGTTTAAAAGCAGCTTAACTTTTACCTTTTTTTCTACTGAGTAGGATAAGTATGTTAGATACACACAGTACCAGGCCAGGCTAGGGGAGGGGGCAAATCTGCAGTCTGTCTGTCATACACAATGTGTGTGTGTTCGTGAGTAGCTGTATCGGTGTGTATGTATGTGTGTTTGTTTGGATACGTGTAAGAATGAGTAAGTCAGATGGATGTTTCCCGCTTTGCCTATTTGCTTAGCTCTTGCCAACTATTCAACTATCTCATCACGTGCTATGCCGTCGGGCGTAGGCGATAATGGATCTCCACAAACCTATGTGCTTAATTCTCGCTCCTTTGTTGTCGGGGCTCCCCTTAGGGTAGTAACACTGCAACCTGCAAGGCGACTGAGGTACGAGCCTAGGAAGCTACCTAGTAAATAAAAAGCCGCCCGAGTGGCTGCCGGAGCCCAAATTTGGGGTGTAAAGAATAGAACCACTGTTACCTGCCACGCATGTCGTAAGAGGCGACTAAGGAGGTTTGGCTGAAATCGGATGCACATGTCCTAAACGTGTAGAAGTCTATGCGTTTAGTGGCCTACCAAACCAATGTGCAACGTATACACGTTCTTGGCAAAGATCAAACATATCACAAAGAGTGATTAAAATTGGTCGTAAAGAACGAACGCAAAGAAGAAGAAAAATAAAAAGCGCCACATAAATGGGATGTGCTGGCCTACTTTTAGGCGCATAACTGGCACAACGTACAATTGTTCTTACGCTCAGATCACATACAAATAACAAATAGTGGTTAAACAAGTGATCGATATGGAGCGTTCGAAGAAGAAGAAGATTTTCTTCTTTTCTTCTTCTTCTTTTTCACGTTCGTTCTTTACAAATAAATTTTAATCACACTTTGTGATATGTTTGATCTTTGCCAAGAACATGTATACGTTGCACATTGGTTTGGTAGGCCCCTAAACGCATAGACTTCTCCATAGACGCATAGAAAGCTACTCCATCAATGAGCATATACCACACATACAAAGCTACTCCATCAATGAGCATATACCACATACAAAGTAACTCCATCAATGAGCATATACCACATATACAAAGCTACTCCATCAATGAGCGCATACCACATACAAAGTAACTCCATCAATGAGCGCATACCACATACAAAGTAACTCCATCAATGAGCGCATACCACATACAAAGTAACTCCATCAATGAGCGCATACCACATACAAAGTAACTCCATCAATGAGCGCATACCACATACAAAGTAACTCCATCAATGAGAATATACCACATATAAAGTAACTCCATCAATGAGCGTATACCACATATACAAAGCTACTCCATCAATGAGCGCATACCACATACAAAGTAACTCCATCAATGAGCATATACCACATATACAAAGCTACTCCATCAATGAGCGCATACCACATACAAAGTAACTCCATCAATGAGTACATACCACATACAAAGCTACTCCATCAATGAGCGCATACCACATACAAATTAACTCCATCAATGAGCGCATACCACATACAAAGTAACTCCATCAATGAGAATATACCACATATAAAGTAACTCCATCAATGAGCGTATACCACATACAAAGTAACTCCATCAATGAGCATATACCACATATACAAAGCTACTCCATCAATGAGCGCATACCACATACAAAGTAACTACATCAATGAGCGCATACCACATACAAAGTAACTCCATCAATGAGCGCATACCACATACAAAGTAACTCCATCAATGAGCGCATACCACATACAAAGTAACTCCATCAATGAGCGCATACCACATACAAAGTAACTCCATCAATGAGCGCATACCACATACAAAGTAACTCCATCAATGAGCGCATACCACATACCACATATACAAAGCTACTCCATCAATGAGCGCATACCACATACAAAGTAACTCCATCAATGAGCGCATACCACATACAAAGTAACTCCATCAATGAGAATATACCACATATAAAGTAACTCCATCAATGAGCGTATACCACATACAAAGCTACTCCATCAATGAGCATATACCACATATACAAAGCTACTCCATCAATGAGCATATACCACATATACAAAGCTACTCCATCAATGAGCATATACCACATATAAAGTAACTCCATCAATGAGCGTATACCACATACAAAGCTACTCCATCAATGAGCATATACCACATATACAAAGCTACTCCATCAATGAGCGCATACCACATACAAAGTAACTTCATCAATGAGCGCATACCACATACAAAGTAACTCCATCAATGAGCGCATACCACATACAAAGTAACTCCATCAATGAGCATATACCACATATACAAAGCTACTCCATCAATGAGCGCATACCACATACAAAGTAACTCCATCAATGAGCGCATACCACATACAAAGTAACTCCATCAATGAGCGCATACCACATACCACATATACAAAGCTACTCCATCAATGAGCGCATACCACATACAAAGTAACTCCATCAATGAGCGCATACCACATACAAAGTAACTCCATCAATGAGCATATACCACATATACAAAGCTACTCCATCAATGAGCGCATACCACATACAAAGTAACTCCATCAATGAGCGCATACCACATACAAAGTAACTCCATCAATGAGAATATACCACGTACAAATTAACTCCATCAATGAGAATATACCACGTACAAAACAACTCCATCAGTGAGCATATACCACATATAGAGTAACTCCATCAATGAGTGTATCTCACATGCGAAGTAACTCCATTGATAACTATCAACGATTCTCTCCTTCTACTCGTTTGTCTCCCATTGCTGGCACCAGTATTGTCTCACTTTAAAGTTTGTGATATTTCTCGATGTCTTTTTCCCTGTTCTCTGCGGATTTACTCTTAACCCTGGCTATGGTTTCCGTCTCCCTATAATCATTAGCATAAATTTGAATATTAGTGCATAATTAGGTCATTAGTGTTGGGTGTCCATTGTCTGGCAAGATTGATTGACAAGTTTTTTTGGCTAGGGTCGAACGGAGTTAAGGTTAGGTCGAGATAGGGAGAAGGAAGATTTATACACAATTTATCACTCTTTTCATCATTAGGGGGAACGGATAAACACATGAAGCCATTCATAAACAGTGAGCTAGAGAGGTTGTGGTAGTTATCTTATGTTATGCGATCGACGTCATGGCACATTGGGCATTTCCATTCGTGCTCTATCCTCCACAGCAGCAGCCATCCTAAAGTCCATTTGCTCACCGTACCCATGAGAAGTTGATTAGTATACGTTCTCTCTCTACCACGAAGACGACACTGTCTGGCATGTCCAAACTTAATTCCTTATTCTTCTTCGCGTTTATTCTTTACAACCAATTTTAATCATTCTTTGTGATATGTTTGATCTTTGCCAAGAACGTGTATACGTTGCACATTGGTTTGGTAGGCCACTAAACGCATAGACTTCTACACGTTTAGGACATGTGCATCCGATTTAAGCCAGACCTCCTTAGTCGCTTCTTACGACATGCGTGGCAGGTAACAGTGGTTGTATTCTTTATACCCTAAATTTGGGCCCCGGTAACCACTTGGACGAAAAAAAAGTAAGTAAAGGAACCCTTTCATACCTTGTGGTATATAGGTCAATACAGTGTTAGGCCTGTATTTTCATTGACCGTCGGCACACGATGGGTGATGTGGTCAGCATCACGCCAAACCACTTGGACGACTTAACTCTTAATTCTTGAACTTGTTCCAGTGTCTGAGACTCGCCTATGTCACATAAATGAGAGCCTAAAGAGAGAGAGAGGTACACACACATACTTCTTCTTCTTCTGCCTTCGCCCGTTATGAACTCATGCATAGTCATGAAGCCTGGTATAGCGTTTCTGACTGATTTTTGCGTGAAAGCTTGTGCTTACGGTTTTAACGATGTCCCTCGCCGTACAGATGGGCCCGTCTCTGGCTTCAGATAGTACTTGCCGTTTATATTCTGCTATCGACATGTTCGGAGATTCGACATGTGCGGAGCTCGTGGGCTTTCACTGCTCAGGTCGGAGGTGATGTTGTGAAGGAAGACAGTGGTGGTTTTGCCGTGACTACAAGCAGTCTCACTATGGAAATCATGGCGGTTACCAAAGCGATGATTTGGCTAGAATCACAGACTTTTATCCATGCATGTTTTCTCAGTGACTCAATGAGTATGCTCAGGAAGATTGAAACAGGATGGGCTAGGAGACATTGGATAGAATCGCTGGGGAGGTCTAAGCTGACAAAGATCAGTTTTATTTTTGTGCCAGGGCATGCAGGTGTAAGGGGAATGAACGTGCGGATAGGCTTGCAGGTATGGCTGCTGTCCAAAGCGGACGAGCAATGGACCAGGCTGATATTATCAATTCCTTAAGGGAGAGAGGGCGTGTACATGATTCACGTAATAGCGGTGAATCCACAACACTAACCAGACTGCAAGAACTCAAAGTTAAGTGTGGTGTAGCTAAGTAAAGAAGAATTGTAAACCAACAAAGAACCGGTGTCGTTAGTCGCCACACGCTGATGGACATACTGAGGGAGAGATCGGAGCACTTATGGACTAATTTGTTCGACGTGCAGTGATGGTGATCCGACGACTAAACTAAACTATTCTGCTATCGTCCGAGTGGTTAGGGGCCCAAATTTGGGGTGTAAAGAATAGAACCACTGTTACCTGCCATATATGTCGTAAGAGACGACTAGGTAGGTTTGGCTGGAATCGGATGCACGTGTCATAAATGTGTATAAATCACCCTGCTGCCTTGCAGGACAGCTGGGGACAGTCAAAGACTGACGAGAGCGAAACCAGTAAACGCTGGCTGAATCCGGACACATCACCGAATGATTTTTTTTTTTCTGATCCTGAAGCACTTGAGCTTTCAGCTCTTCGCTCTACGCCACAGAGATCCATGAACATGTAGTATTGGTGAGGTTACAAATGAACTAACAATAGAAGCAGAGATAGATACAATATATACTTCTTCTTTGTCAGCACACTGTTACCGGGTTGTTAACCCAGTGTCGTGGTTTTATGTATTTCAGTTATCAGTTATATGAGGACTATCATCATAGCACTCCGGACATGTCCATAGGTGCTCCGATCTCCGCCTCAGAAAATCCAGCAGCGTCCAGCGACCCAACACGCCAGTTCGATGTTGGTTAATCAATCTCTTTGCATATTTAGTATGTAGTTCTTTTCGGGCTGCACCAATATTAACACCCATCTCTTTCAATCTGGTCAGCGAGTGGGATTCACAGCCCTGAAACTCCTCTGTTCGGAAAGACTCTCTCAATGCGTGAAGAATGTCACTTCGATCCATTGCAGCTCCCTCTGATATTGTAGCTAAGCCAGCCAATCTATCAGCTCGTTCATTACCCCTAACTCCTGCGTGCCCATGGACAAAAATAAAGGTGATTTATGTATTATCTTGCGCTTCTCTTGTGACTTGTGTGATGGTTTTCTTAGTCCCTGGCAGAATTCAACTTTTGTCAGCACACTGTTACCGGGTTATTAACCCAGTGTCGGGGTTTTATGTATTTGTCTTGCGCTTCTCTGGTGACTTGTGTGATGGTTTTCTTAGTCCCTGGCAGAATTCAACTTTTGTCAGCACACTGTTACCGGGTTATTAACCCAGTGTCGGGGTTTTATGTATTTGTTTTGCGCTTCTCTGGTGACTTGTGTGATGGTTTTCTTGTCCCTGACAGAATTCAATACGTTATCTATGCACCTTTTCCTCGGTCTTCCTCTCGCCTTCAACCTGATATTCTGTTGTGGAAAGCTTCATAGACAGTTTGGTCTGTTCGAATTCTTACTAAGTGGCCAAACCACTTCATTCTCTGTTTCGCTATATAATTCAAGCACGGTCATGTTCCAACCTTTTCTCTGATGCTGGTATTCGTTACTCTGTCGATTCTTGTGTTGTTGGTGACTCAAGAATCGACATAGTAACGAATAGATAACACAGTAGATAAACCACATCAACATATAATTTGACAAAATCCGCTATATACAAAAATTATGCAGAGAGAAATGTACTAAACGGTATGAAAATGAGGCTGTGCCGAGACACGAATAAGTTCCCCTGATTTGGTAGTTTGTCTTTTTTTTAAATTGCTATCTGGCAAGGCAAGGAGGACCATGATCCGTTTGGAACAAAACACCGGTATCTACCCCCAGTCAAGATTTTTTTCTATTTAAGTAATATATTTTACACCGTTGTGGCAACAAAACTGTGAGGGCCAGATGAGATTTGACCAGGACTTGTTATTATAGATGTCTGTTACTGTGTTATTTTTTCTCCCTTGTCGGTTAAATACGGGAAATGTGGTAGGGGATTGTAGGGACGACTGTCAAAACAATATGATTGGGTGCTAATTGGAAAGAATGGTTGATGATATATGGCAGTAGCGCCCGTATGGTGCTGGGGCGGCCGACAAGGGAAGCAAAGAATAGTACCACTGCGACCTACAAGGTATGTAGTAAGAGGTGACTGATGTAGGACCTAGGGAAACTACCCTAGTAAATAAAAGCATCGCAGAAATTGGATGTGCTGACCTACTTGTAGGCGCATAACTGGCACAACGTACAATCGTTCTAAGGCTCACATCACTTACAAATCACACAGCATGGTTAATAAGTGGTCGATATGGAGCGTTCGAAGAAGTGTGGTGATCATGACCAGTAGGTGCACAGTAGCTAGTGTGGCAACTGTCATTGACTACTCATCATCATCAAGTAGCTTGTCCCTTATGGAACCCGTGACAACAGTCCTGAAAAACTCTCTGTTCTATGCAGTGGCGGCTCGTAGTCACATTTCTTGGTGGGGCCAGACAAAATTTTCGAAAAATTATGGTTTTGGAATATTTACTATTATTTGTCTATTCCGGGAAGTTTTCCCCTTTCGATTATTGGTGGGGCCAGGCCTCACTGGCCCTTAATGACGAGCCGCCCCTGGTTCTATGCAAGTTGACCGGCGTCAGCAGCAGTCATTCTTAGATCGTCAATGACATATTGCACCCATCGTCTTCTAGGCTTTCCTCTCATTATTCTTCCAGGCATCATTCCATCCAAAATTATCTTCTCTAGGCACTCATGTCGTTTGATGTGTCTGAAAAATTTATATTCTTTTGCTGATCTCCACTCTTGGATGGCAGGTAGATGATTTCAATTGTAGAGACAATGGCTGCGATCTCTGACTAGCATAGTCACTGCCCAGAAGGAAAGCAATGACAAACGACTTTGTTATACTGCCAAGAAAACACGATAAACATTGCGTAAACATGGCCTACTTGTAGACACATAACTAGCACAACGTACAATCGCTCTTAGGCTCAGATCACATACAAATCACACAGAGTGGATTAACAAGGGGTTGATATGGAGCGTTTGAAGAAGAAGTGCTGTGTGTGTGTTAGTGTTGTGTGTGTGTTAGTGTTGTGTGTGTGTGTTAGTGTTGTGTGTGTGTGTTAGTGTTGTGTGTGTGTTAGTGTTGTGTGTGTGTAAGTGTTGTGTGTGTGTTAGTGTTGTGCGTGTGTTAGTGTTGTGTGTGTTAGTGACGTGTGTGTGTTAGTGTTGTGTGTGAATGTGCGCAGACACCGTATCATCACCAAATAGCTTGTCCTAAGCAGAACTTTGCCACCCCAACAGTCCTACGGAATTTCTCTCTCTCATAGTCCAGATGTCCTGCCTCTGCAGACGTCATGTTCAAACCATCAGTTACATCCTGAATCCATCTTCTCCGTGGTCTTCCTCTTTTTTTCTCTGTCGGTATGCCTCCTTCCATGATGGTCTTTTCCAGCCCTTCATGTCTTTTTATATGTCCAAAATATCACCGTGTGCGCTAACTAAATCTGGAAGTATGCGTGTGGAATGGGTGGACAGCATTCAGAGATCACAACTCAAGAAAATGGCTGTACACACCTGGACATGCTGGATAACGGGCGTGCTGACTTTCTTGCAAACAATGCCCCCACTCAAGCGGACAGAAGTATGGACAGAGCCGATATCATCAATGCGGTACGCTCTCAATTATACGACATGGGCAAGTCTCAGACACTGGAACGAGTTTGAGAATTAGACGTTAAGGTTGAACACGCCAGACAGTGTCGTCTTCGTGGTAGAGAGAAGATATAGTAATCAACTTCTCATGGGTACTGTGAGCAAATGGACTTTGGGATGGCTGCTGCAACGCAACGGAGGACAGAGCACGAGTGGGAATGCACAATGTCGCCATGACGTCGATCGCATAACATAACATAACTAAATGTACTAAACCTGGAGGTAAACAACCCCTTGTTGTATTATGTAGGGATGTCTCGTAGCCGACAAGGTTCTGACAGTTTGCTAAATTATAATAACAACCAGTGGCGGCTCGTCATTAAGGGTCAGTGGGGCCGGACCCCACCAAAATTAAGGTTAACGTGTATTTATTATTTTAAACATTAAAATATATCCTAACCGAAAACATGATTTTTCCGAAAATATATGTCTGGCCCCACCAAAAAATGATCACGAGCCGCCACTGATAACAACAGTACAGGAATGCATGCACGTAATGTACCCAACAATAGATTTTTGGCGGTTTGAGTCATCATGTCGTATGTGAATGTTGAACATAAGTCTATGATTTATTTCTCTCCTGCGTGTAGGTATGTAATTTATTCATTTAAAAGGTTTAAAAGCCGAAGGATTGACTTCATTGCACCGGGTTTTACCCCATACTGCTCGGCCCCTCTCCGCAGAAATAGGACGTCACCTGCCGAGAGTATTGCACAAGCACGAACTCCGTAGCTCCAGCAACAATCCTAGTGGTCTCTGGAAAACAACTACACTCGTGAACAGAATGGCGCGGTTCTGACTCGAACCCACGACCTTTGACTCACAAGGCAAAGTGCTTAACCACTTAGTCACAGAGACCCCCACAATTTATGCGTATGCATGTTTCTAAGGACATGACTGTGTGTGTATGTATGTGTGTGTGTGTATGCCACCAGCCCTTTGTGTTCTTTTACATGTCCAAAATACCTCAATTTTCTTATTTGAAACAGCGGCCAGTTTTCTTTGCTTTTGAGTTCCTTCTGTCATAGCCCTCCCAGGTGGCAGCTGAAGAATCAGACAGTTAAGTTTAGTGTAGTATGTAATTAGATTTAATAGCAGAGACTATGGTAATCAACAAGGAAATGGAAAAAACCTAAAATGAATATAAAAATACATGGAGAATTACTACATCAAGTAAAAGCTACTCCTATCTCGGTCAGATGATAACAGATGATGGCAGATGTATAACTGAAATTAAAAGAGAATAGGAATGGCCAAGGATAATTTCAATAGTATGAGAAGTTACTGACATCCAAACAAATCACAAACAGGCTAAAAATTAGAATGATCAAATGCTATATATATCCTATATTAATGTATGGCTCGAAACATGGACAATGAACAAGCAGTTAGAAGACAGAATTGATGCATTTGAGATGTGGATATATAGAAGAATAAGCAGAGTTTCATGGACAGAAAAACAGACAAATAAACAAGTTTTAGGAAAACTAGGCATGAAGAAACAATTATTAAGAGAAATAAAATTCAGACAA
Organism: Arion vulgaris; assembly: GCA_020796225.1. Classification (NCBI taxonomy): domain Eukaryota; kingdom Metazoa; phylum Mollusca; class Gastropoda; order Stylommatophora; family Arionidae; genus Arion; species Arion vulgaris. Next base: position 12,358,964 of record CM036775.1, read on the forward strand.
GTAAAGTATTTTGGGCACATAAAAGGCATGACACCATGATAAAACATTTACTAGAGGGGAAAGTTGAGGGAGAAGAGCAAGAGGAAGACCGAGAGATAAGTGGGAGGAAACTTTAAGAAATGGACAGGTTACAGTCTGGCAGGTGTGCAACACAAGGCGAAAGACAGAGGATGCTGGAGATTCATTGCAGCCAACCTTCGATGTGGAGACGGCACCTGATGATGATGATGATGTGTTGCACTCTCTAAGCAGAAGTGAAAACACATAACAACGAGACAATGACGTTTTGCGTAGTTAGAGAGTGACGAGTTAGTAACAATTAGTAAACATAGAGACAGATGGACGAACGTGTGTCTACTCATGATGAACATCACAAAAAGAAATATATATGAAGTCTGAAAGACAGTGTTTGTCTATATTATCGTCTGAGTATACCATCATTAAATACCACAATCATCACTACAATATGGACCCCCTACTACACTTCTGAATAGAAAAGAAAAGACGAAAAATACTATTACAATTGGGGACAAAGAGAGCGCAGAGTACAGAGAGAACATCCTATGTATCAGCTCCAGTTTCACTGAACAACCGTGGCAATGATTGCCACTCCAGAATAGGCCATTACAGTCACAGGAAAAGTTGTGATTCAGCGCAGAACGTACTACGTGACGCAAGATCTATTGTCTCCTGAGACAAAGAGGCCGATGATTATGATGATATATATATAGGGTTTATATGTTGTCATGTTTGTTTTCTTCTCTGTCCATAGTCTTAATGACCATCATCATTGCACTTCGGTGAATAACCATGTGTGCCCCGTTCTCTTTGTTTTACACAGGAGGATTTCAACTGCAGTGCACAAACTCCATAGCACCAGCGAGGATCCCCGTTGTCTCCTTCTTCTTCTTTTTTGCGTTCGTTCTTTACGACCAATTTTAACCACTCTTTGTGATATGTTTGATCTTTGCCAAGAACGTGTATACGTTCGTTGCACATTGGTTTGGTAGGTCCCTAAACACATAGACTTCTACACGTTTAGGACACATGCATCCGATTTCAGCCAAACCTCCTTAGTCGCCTCTTACGACATGTGTGACAGGTAACAGTGGTTCTATTCTTTATACCACAAATTTGGGCCCTGTAACCACTCGGCGTCTGTCCATAGTATTGAGGGGACTCCTCTGTAACACTTATATTTTTCTTCTTCAAACGCTCCATATCGACTTCTTGTTAAGTCACTCTTTGTGATTTGTATACGATCTGACACCTTTTTGTGCCGAAAATGATCTGGTAATAATCGACGCTCAGGGTGCAGAGCACGAGGCAGGCCAAGAACACGATGGATAGATAACATCTCAGAGTCCCTGCGAAAGCATGAATTGACAACGTCAAGCGCAACACACCTGGCACAAGACAGAAAACTAACTCTCCCACGACGCTTCACGGCAAATGTGGTTAAGATAAGAAGATGATCTGGTGATAGCAAACACAATTTTTCAACAACATCCTAGAAAGTTATATACCTGGACGTAACCAGACGGGAAGACCAAAAACCAAATGGATTATATAATAATACAACAGCGATGGAGATCAAACATAAAAACGGCCAAAACCCTACCTGGTGCAGACTGTGGAAGTGACCATGAGCAATATAATAACGATTGCACAATTTAAGCTCAGACAATTAGAGAAGAAATTAAAACCAGTACGTTTTGACGCTAATAAAATCCCAGAGGAATATGGAGTAAAAGTAAAGAACAGATTTGAAATACTGATGACAGTCCAAGAAGAGATGACACCAGATGAGTGGACCACACATGCTAGAGATATCCTATTGTCGACAGCCAAAGATATGGTTTCACGAAGAAAAGACAGAAAGAATGAGTGGATTGAAAACGATACACTAGAGTTAATACAACAGAGAAGAGAGAAAAAGGCACAGGGAATAGCGAAGGAAGAAAATAGGTTACGCCTCCAAAAATGCAACAAAAGAAATAAGGAAGAACATAAGAAGAGATAAAAAAACAATACCTACAAAATTGTTGTGCAAGGTTAGAAGAACACCAGAAGAAAAGGAGAGAGCAGGAAATGTTCAAAGAAATAAAATCAATGACCATAACGTTTAAACTAAAACTAAATGCATTAAAAGATAGTATGGGAACAACCCTAACAGAACAAGCAGAAATTCTCAACAGATGGAAAGAATATTGCAGCGAAATGTATATGAACAGAGGCGCAAATGACAATAGAGCGAACACTGAAATAATCACAGAGAAAGAGCCAGAACCATCGTCAGAGGAAGTTGTATTGGGCAATAACAAGCTTGAAGATGGAAATCACCAGGATGTGATAATATTTCAGCAGAGTTTATCAAAGCAGGAGGAGAACAAAGCATACAAATACATCATGCAATATGCAAAAAGGTATGGGAAACAGGAATATGGCCAAAGAAATGGAAAATATCAATATTTTCCCCAATACCTAAAAAGGGAGACTAAAAATTATTATGGGAAGACTGTATAGAAAAATGGTAGAAAATATCAACATAACACAAGTTGGGTTTAGACGGAACAGAGGTACACGTAACCATACAATACTGGAATGCGAGGTCATGTGGCCTGTTGTGGTCTGATTTCCCATAATTTTACCTGTCTATATGAGTATGAGTTTATAGTTTGCTATGATCTAACAATACTGGTATGCGAGGTCACGCGACAGTTATAGTCTTATTTCCGAGAATTTTTTACATGAGCCCGCCGGCCGTCTGATATCGGAGACCACGGCTCTGGAAAAATAAAGAAATAACAAATACTTTTTATTAAGCTATATTTAGTATCGGGTAGTATTCGAGTACCGAATAGTTACTATTCGCCCATCACTATCTTAAAGTAGTTATCCATCCTATTTAGATTCATGGTTTAACACAGTGTGCGTGCTATACTTGGTATTCATTGTGTGTGTGTGTCCTTGAAAAAGACTTATATTCGAAACGTAGGATTTTTGTTAGTTTTATGATTTCTTCATCTCTTTCTTCTTTGCGTCTGTTCTTTACACCAATTTTAATCACTCTTTATGATATGTTTGATCTTTGCTAAGAACGTGTATACGTGAACATTGGTTTGTAGGCCCTAAACGCATAGACTTCACACATTTAGGACATGTGCATCCGATTTCAGTCAAACCTCCGTAGCCCTTTAATGACATGCGGTTAGGTAACAGTGGTTCTATTCTTTCCCCTCAAATTTGGGCCCTCGGTAACCACTCGGGCGGTTTTATGTTTTCATTATTCATTTTGCTTGCATAGGTGATACAATACAAACATGTCTTAAAACACCAATTTATTCATTTTGCTGCAAGGTGATCAATTCTGAGTAGGCCAGAACCGCTTTTGCCAGAATGAAACCAGTATGGAAGTCCAAAATCTACAATAGACCACAAAGCTTAAACTCTATAAAAGCATTGTTTGCAGTTTTGCTCACGGATCGGTGTTGGAGGATGACCAAAGGAGATACTAGAGGCTGTCAGTTTTCACCACTTTGTCTTGCAGAATCTTGGAATCTTGGCCAGTAAAAATATCCAAAAACCAACTACTCCAAGACACAAGACAAGAGGCAATGAATGACATACTCAAAAGAGAAGATGGAAATGGCTCCGACATGTTATGAGAATGAGACAAGAAATGCCTGCAAGGATAGCCTCACTTGACACCAGAGAAGAGAAAGAAAGGCAGACCACGGACAACATGGAGGCGCATGATGGAAGAGGAACTGGACACGCATCTCTGACGTGGGGCTCTGCGCTGAAGGTTGCACGGGACAGGAGGCATGGAAAGTCCTTTCTGAAGCCCCATGTGTCACTAGGCATGACGGGATTAGTTGAAGTAAGTATATACTAAACATGTCTTAAAACACAATTTATTCAGTACCGCTGCAACCTCCTCGGTATTCTCCAGATCTGATTTGAACCGCTCTGATCACCTCAGATTTATAGGCTTGCGTATCTCTTCTTCTTCTTTTGTCGTCACACAGCTACCGAGTTGTTGCCCAGTGTTGTGGTTTTCTGTTTTGTCTTGCGCTGTTCTGGTGGCTTGGGTGATTTGTTATTTTTGCTCTTTGACAGGATTCTGCTATGCCATCTAACCATCTTTTTGTGGTCTTCCTCTTGCCATCTTTCCTGATGTTCTGTTATAGAAGACTTTGTATACTGTGGAGTTTGGATGCATTCTTATTAAATGACCAAACCACTGCATTCTTTGTTTCTCAATGTAATTCAAGCAAGGTTCTGTGCCAACTTTCTTTCTTATACTGATGTTGGTGACTGTCTTTTCTGGTGTTATTTGTTAATTTTCTCAGGCCCCGCATTTCACATGTAGTTATTTTTTATGTGACTGCGCTTTGCTCATTGTCCAAGTTTGGCTCTGGTAACATAAAGTAGGTATGAAAATCAGTGGCGGCTCGTGGTCATTTTTGTTGGTGGGGCCAGACATTTTTTCCCTGATAAATCATTGTTTTTGGTTGCTATATTTTAATTTATAAAATAATAAATACACGTTATACATTATTTTTGGTGGGGCCTGACCCCACTGCCCTTAATGACGAGCCACCACTGATGAAAATGCTGTTGATCTGTTGTTTAGCTGTCGGGGAAATTTTTGGGTGCCTTAACATATTGACTATCCTAAAGTAGTGGTCCGAGCATGGGGCAGGTACAAACGAATCCCTTTCGTCCCCGAATGGCAACACTGTGCTAATTTTTCACAGTAAAAATAACACAGAGTTCAGTATAAATAGCACAGCGTGTTCAATTGAAATAGGATACGGCCAACACGGTGTGTTTACTAGAAATAGGACACTCAATGTCAGTGGCGGCTCGTCATTAAGGGCAGTGTGGCCGGCCCACAAAAACACGGTGTAACGTGTATTTATTATTTTATACATTAAAATATATCTAACCGAAACCATGATTTTTCCGAAAATATCTGTCTGGTCCCACCAACAGAAATGATCACGAGCCGCCACTGCTCAATGTGTTGATCATAAATATCACATGGCTAACACAGTGTACGTGCTATACTAACAAGAGGAGCGTCTGGTCGAATGGGTTAGAGCCCGGCTCTCATGCGGGAGACATGTGTTTAATTCACGGTAAGGCCAGGATTTTTTCTGTTGTGGACATAATGACAAATCCTAAACTGAACAGTTTCGCAGCGATTGCACCAGCAATGTGACCATTAAATTCCTCAGGTACTCGTCCCATATGTCCTACACCGCCCTAAAAAAGCGGTACTACATGAAGTAACGACAGAGTTTAAAAAACAACCACAGTGTGTTGATTAGAAATAACACTTGGCTAACACAGTGTGTTGATTAGAAATAACACATGGCTAACACAGTGTGTTGATTAGAAATAACACATGGCTAACACAGTGTGTTGATTAGAAATAACACATGGCAAACATGTGTTTGATTAGAAATAACCAAGGATTACAGTGTGTTGATTGAAAATAACTACATGGCGATTACCAGATGTGATTAAATTAGAAATAACACATTGCTAACACAGGTGTTGATTAGAAATAACGACATGGTTTAAAAACAACACAGTGTGTTGATTAGAAATAACACATGGCTAACACAGTGTGTTGATTAGAAATAACACATGGCTAACACAGTGTGTTGATTAGAAATAACACATGGCTAACACAGTGTGTTGATTAGAAATAACACATGGCTAACACAGTGTGTTGATTAGAAATAACACATGGCTAACACAGTGTGTTGATTAGAAATAACACATGGCTAACACAGTGTGTTGATTAGAAATAACACATGGCTAACACAGTGTGTTGATTAGAAATAACACATTGCTAACACAGTGTGTTGATTAGAAATAACACATGGCTAACACACTTTTACACAGTGTGTTGATCAGAAATAACACACGGCAACACAGTGTCATCAAATATAGATGATTAATTTATCTTTTATGGCCGTATTTGACCTTGCCAGGACTGGCCTAATTTAAGCGCCAGAGAAGGTGGAGCTGACCTATATAATACTGTATGTCCAGGCAGGTTTAGATTTTTATTGTCAGCAGGGATGGGTGACCTATTTTCAATATCAGGTCTGGGGGCCGCGCGTGGATAGATCACAGCCAGGCTATAGCCCATAATGCTTTTGAAATAATGCTTGCCTTTGGACATCCATTAGCACACATACCACTAAATTCATCAGCACAATGTTTCACAATACTACATGTAACAATATGGATAAGGAGCTTCTTATGCTGTTTACAAGCCAGAAATTTTGCTTCTAATTCTGGTGATATGAGCCTATGCATAGCAGCATATGACACAAATGTCAACAGTGTAATCAGTTTAGATGGGTATTTAAGCCCTCCTCTATCCAGTAATTGAATGTAGTCAGTTGCAATCTCTGGCTGAACATCAACTGTCATTGTTTTCTCCATTTGTAGCAAGGCCTTACATGAAATGCACTGAGTTTTCCTACTGATCTTACTGGAGACATATCCAGCAATATATACTAATGATTCCTCTGTACCTTCTACACAAAGCAACTCACAATCATTAGGATCAATGTGGAAAACACTTTGTCTACATCAGACTGGATACCATCTTCAAAAACACTATCACATTCATCACCCTCATGACCCATAGCTTCAGCAAAGTTACGAATTGAAAAATTACCATAGACAGATGATGTGAGACACAATAGGAGTAAATCTAATTTCTTTTCTGTTTCCAATATTTGTTTCACTGATACTAGATAATTAGAACCAGACAATTGACGATATTCACCAAAGCGGCTTCTAAGTTATCAGTTTGTAATTTTCCCAAAAGTATGAATTCTACATTGAAAGTAGAAAAGGAATACTCAGCCAGTTCAATCTATGTTCTATATATGTACTGTTGTTTTTAGAAGGTTATTATAAACTTTACGGTTAACTGAGTTGTTGTCTGCAAGTACTGCCAGAACTGTGAAACCGCACTTTTGTACACTGTTGATGATCTGAAGCAATTTTGTGCCCAGATCCTCTGATGTCATCCTGTACATAGGCGACAGCTCAACAACTTCTCGATAACTTCCAAACACTGAGGAAATGAGAAAAGCATGTACTGTTGTTGCTGATTGCATAGAGTTTTCAGCCCTACCAAGTAACCTACCACCTGAGTATGTTACAGCTGATTTGATATGAATTTCATCCATTTGTACTGCCACAATCTTTTCCAACTCAGAAAGTCTGCACTCTTTAAATTTCATGTATGTAGAAATGTTGCCATCATCATTAGACAATGAATAAGGAGAAGTTACATTTTTTAATGTAGATGGATGTGGGAGACATAATAAGAGAGATTTTCTGATAAATCTATAGCATGCAGGAGATTTCAAGAAAACCATATAGGAAAAGCATAATGTACAACTACTGTAGCGTCTTCTGTATTTGTCCTTATTGACAAGTTGTACCTGCTCTAAGATAAATGTTAGTTGTTTTTCATGTATGTGTGTATTAGTATCTTCTGATGATAATATTAATTCTCTAACAATTTCTAAATTACTATATGCTTCTTCTAATAAATCATTAATACTCTTTATGTTTGGAGAAGCAGCAGGATCAGTATCTTTGTAGTGGATCAGTAAATTTTCCAGCTGTGACCACCTCTCAAGTTTACTGTTAATTAAAATCCAATCAAGATATTTACCAGACACTTGTTTATTTTCTACATAAACTTGTACACTCATGTCTGGTAAAACATTTACACTTACAGAAATGGATGGTGCACTGTTTGCTTTCACATTCATAGTATACAAAACAAGACAAGTAAATATATCCTCTGTGACTGTATGCATTCTCCAGTTTTTATCTAACAAGTCTTTTAACTTTACTGTTATCTCACACTGTAAAGTTGGAAAATCTTGTATAATATCTGCAGACAACCACTCAGCTGTTCTATTGTCATGTTTGCTGACGATTTCTGCTACTCTTATTTCTGGATCTTTACGAGATTGTGGTTGTTGACTCGATAAATAAGATGGCAATTCAGGGAAAAGAGATGGATAAGCAGTTTTTTTAAAACCAGGATGGATGCTTTCGAGGAAGTTCATGTTTAATTCCACATTTATCTATAAATGTATCAGACAATATAATGTCACATGGATGAAAATGTTTACGACACACAACGCTTGATTTAGCTGGTGACCAGTCTTTTCGTGGAATGCATTTCTTCCATCTGTCTCTCCTATCAGAATTTGATGGGAATTTAAAAACACTCACATATTCTTTAGTCGAGTCGTAGTTCGATTTACATCCAGGAACACAGCACTTTTTGCCCATTTTAAGATGAAAACAATATTCACAAATTAAATTTAACACTCTGCAATATCAGTAATCCAAATATTTGTTGTAGATAAATATACAAGGACTCAAAATCGTGTAAAATAACAAGACACGCTGACGTTCTATCGTTTACCGACACACACAAAATGTCAGACCACTTTACGGAAGAGAGAAAACCTGGTGTCCGGCCCAGTAGTTTATAGTTGGCTCTGATAGATACAACACACGTCTAACAAGCACCAACACAAACAATTCCAGAGTAGTTTCCCTTGAATGTTTCATTTCAAATGTTTACTATTAACGCAAAAAGATGGGACAGCAGGCGCAATATTGTTACGTAGTTCCAGGGTAAATGAGCACACACTGACCAAGACCATACTCCACCTCCACTGGGTGGTCCTGGAAACAGACTAGAGTCTGGCTAAGTGGGTAGGGATAAAAGGAGAGCTACTTTGGTATTATGATGCTCGTCCATCACGGGTGATGATGACCCCACAATTTTCATCCAAAGGAATGTAGTTGCTTTATGTTTGTCTGTGTGTGCGTAGATAACTAGTGAACCCGATAAGGGCTTGAAATGTTCTTGTACAGTGTGGGCAAGGTATACTTGTACATGTGGGGAGTTTTACTGCCTTTCTATTTTGACGTTTTTGTTCCATCCGTGCTGTTCTATCTGCCTCGCAGGCCGAAGAACCGTGTCGAAGAAGTGTACGCTCCTCTGATCTGTCTTGAGCAAAATTCTCCCAGTTGTCGACATCTATGTCAAAGAATTTCATCGAGTTCTTGAGTGTGTCCTTGAATCGCTTTTTCTGACCACCCTGTGAGCGTTTTCCGCTATGGAGCTCACCACATAAGAGTGATTTTTGTATTCTGCAATCCAGCATTCGAGCCACATGTCCTGCTCTGGTATAAGTAGAAGTGTAAGTACATATATGACTGATATGAGATCTGATCGCAATATAGACGGTGAGAATCTCAGTTTTCGAAATGAAAACTCCGGAAAACGAAATGAGTTTTTCGAACAGAGAAGTTTCAGGGTTGTGAATCACAGTCGCTTACAAGATTGAGAGAGATGAGTGTCAATATTACTTACTTACTTACTTACTTCTCTTCGCTCCTTGTGGAGCATAGGGCCTCAACAGTTATTCGCCACTCTTCTCGGTCTCTGGCTGGTTTCTTTATAATCTCCCAGGATAGTCGAGCATTCTTCAATTCCCCAAGAAGATTTCGTTTCCAGGTCTGTTTAGGGCGTCCTATTTTTCGTTTTCCTTGCGGGTTCCACTCAAGTGCTTATCTAGTGACACTTGAATGTATCTTCCGTAGGGTATGCCCGACCCATCGCCATTTCCAGTGTCGATATTAGTACAACCAAAAATAAAACTTACTAATCACGCGAAAAGATTAGTGAATCAACAATCGAATTACCGTTTCGCACGAGTGGTTACCGGGGCCCAAATTAGGGTGTAAAGAATACAACCACTGTTACCTGCGGCACGCATGTCGTAAGATGCGACTAAGGAGGTTGGGCGTGAGGCTAGCTACCCAACACCGTCAAAAACACTAAATGGCTACAGATCGGAGAGCAAACCGAGTAAACGCTGGCTGAAACCGGACACATCGCCGAAGGATAAGCACGAGAGCTCCAAATGATGCTGAAGATGTGACGTAAAACACACCAATGCTAAGGCTGCATTAATCAGATTTCCACATGAATAGAATTTATACGGAAATCTGGTACATCAGTCTAAGCGGTGATTGTGAGAGAGATAGAGAATTACCGTTTTGGGTTGCTAGATGCTGATGGATTTGTTGAGCTGATTATCGGAGCACATTTTTTTTTCGATCCAGAAGCTCTTGAACTTTTTCAGCTCTTCGGCTCGGTGCCATGGACATCGTAACCCTTCGGTTCAGTACCACGAACACCGTAAATCTGGAAAACCTGTGGCTTTTCTGCCAGTCCGCGGGATTGAATCGCGCTCACAGCGCTACGAACACGCCGGACAGGCGGGCGATCGGAACACCTATGGACATATCAGGAGTGCTATGATGATAGTCCTCGTATAACTGATCACAATGCTCTGAATGGTCCGAAACGCCCAGTTGAGACAATATCGTGTATTGATGTTTCCAACATCCAGAGATAATCTTATGACGGAAATATTGTCTTGAACTGATAATCAAATCAAATGAAAGGACAAATGGCGCCAATTTTTAAATGCAAACATGTCACCATGAATACAAAAAGAGCAATGTTCAACACAAACTTTCTCCCCACATTATGCTATCAGTGCCAAAAATTGAGGCTGACATGAAATGATAGAAGAAAACTAGTCACGATAGAGGTGAAGTGTCTGCACTGAATGCCGGGAGTAACAAGAAGAGACCGGTTGAGAAATGAAGACATCAGGTACAAAATAGTGGACACAACATCAGTACTAGACTTCATCAAGAAACAACAAATTAAATGGTTCAGCCACATACGCAGATTACCAACAGGCAGTTCACCTCAAAGAGTAAGTGCACATCAAAGAGCAATGTTGCTCCAATACAATGGATACAAAGCAAAAGGCCAGCCACTCAAAAGGTGGAAATCCGAGATAGCAGAGGCGACGAAAGACACTATTTATGAAGCGCACACTCTGGCTCGTTCTAGAAATCTCTTCTTATCCTTACGCTGTGAGGCAAATCAGGTTTTCAGGATTTGATAAAATAAAGAAAAAATACTATCCTGAACATGCGGATGCTTGCGGCAATGAGAGAGTGGACATACTTGCATCAGCAACATCGGTCGTCAAGGAGTTGAAGATGGATTGAAGGAATGCACTTCGGTTTCCCAGGATGAAGACACTAACACTACTGCCTTGCAGTTCGATTGGGGACAATCAAAGGCTAGCGAAGCAAACCGTATACAAAACTGGACGGCAGCAAACCAAGTAGTCCAAAAAAGACTGGTAACCTGAGCAGATGACGCTCAACAACCCGGGGGGAAGGTTGTCTAAGGGTAGCTAACCTAAAAGAAAATAGCAACCTGCTACCTTGCAAGTCGGCTGGGGACAGCCCAAGGCTGACGGAGAGTGAACCCAGTAAACACTGTCTAATACCGGACACATCGCCGAAGGATACGCACCAGAGCTCCAGATGGCGCTAAAGATGTGACGAAACACACCCATGCTAAGGCTGCATGAATCAGATTTCCACATGAATATCATTTTTTTTTGTTGCGAAATCTGGTACACCGGTCTAAGCGGTGATCGCGAGAGAAAGAAAGAGAGAGAGATATTAAACTTATTCAGCAATTAAAGGAGTTTGGAATTACTCGTTTGATTGATTTGACAATCATTATTGCACTTCAGCGAGTAACCATGTGTGCTCCAATCTCTTTCTAACACAGCAAGATGTCAGGACAGTGCAGAATTCCGTACCACTCCGATAGTTTCCGATATGTCTTTATAATAAATTTTAACAGGCAGCGGCTGTTCCAGCCTGCTCCTCTCGCTTTTGAAATGCCAAGGGTTATTTTATTTGCTCATTATGAACACGGGACCTACGTTTTATCGTCCGTCTCCGATAGGACTAGGAACTCGGATCTTACCTACAATTAGATCATGTATCTCTGGAAAAATATTCCGATGGCTCCATGAGGGAGCGAACCATGTACCTTTTGGAACGAGATGCGAGCGTCTAACCTCTACGCCACAGATATCCCTCAATTAATGTTTACAATACAAGGCATGTGCGACTGAGGTAGGGCATAGGAAGCTACCATAGTAAATAAATAGCGTCGCAAAAATCGATGTTCTGGCCTACTTGTAGGCGCATAACTGGCACAACGTACAATCGCTCTTAGGCTCAGATCACATACAGATCACAAAGATATGTTTAACAAGAGGTCGATATGAAGCGTTCGAAGAAGAAATTAATATTGTATAAACATAAATTTTCCCAGTGGCTACTTATGGTTGTCAATCATGGACCATTACACAAACAACAGGAACGAAAATCCAGTCCTTTGAAACTAAATGCTACAGAAAGATCATATGAATACCATGGACAGAAAAAATGAACAACACTGATGTCCTGAAAGAACTGAATGTTAAAGACAATTGGCTGATAAACAATATACTATACAGAAAAATTAGATACTTTGGCCACATCAAGCGTCACGATGGCCTGGAGAGAACAGTATTGGAGGGCAGGGTCCCAGGACGCAGAGACAGACCAAGAAGAAGATGGCTACAAGATATTAAAGAAACCATGAATATGACTATCGCGAAGTGGGTGAACTGGCTAGAGACAGAGTGAATTTCAGATGCGCTGCAAAGAGAGCAACATCATATAAAGGACACACACCTTGATGATGATAAGCATCACCTTACTTTAACACCCACGAATTATGTATATACAAATCATGTGATGTATCATTTTACTGTTCTGTTTTCCCAGGGCTGTGACGGACCCTAGAGATGGCAAGCGTGTAGCATTGAAGAAAATGTCCAATGTCTTCCAGAACGTGGTGTCTGCTCTGAGAGTCTACAGAGAGTTACGTATGTTGTGCCACTTTAGACATGAAAACGTGAGTATTTATTTCTCAATCAACTTTTCTTTCTATTAATTCTTCTCTATTAATTTTTCTTTTGTCGTCACACTGTTACCAGGTTGTTGCCCAGTGTCGTGGTTTTCTGTTTTTCTTGCAGCTGTTCTAGTGGCTTGGGTGATTGTTATTTTTGCTCTTTCACAGGATTCTGATATGCCATCTAACCATATTTTCGTGGTCTTTCTCTTGCTTTCTTTCCCGATGTTCTGTTGTAGAAGACTCTGTATACTGTGGAGTTTGGATGCATTCTTATTAAGTGGCCAAACCACTTCATTCTTTGTTTCTCAATGTAATTCAAGCAAGGTTCTGTGCCAACTTTCTTTCTTATGCTGATGTTGGTGATTCTTCGCAGGCAACGCATTTCACATCCTTTCATCTGTGATCCATCATTCTGGAATTATGTTCATCCGTTCCCATTCTAACCATTTCTGTCGAAAACGGATGTAATGGGGTTTAAGGTCAGATATCGCAGTTTGTTGAAACATAGCAGCGCAGCATACTCAAGCTGTTGGACTCAAAATTACAAGCGTAGTTTATAATTGGTAATTCTAGAGCGAACGCAGAAGACGAAGAAGATACCCATTCATTTAGTGTCTGTCTGAAGGCAACCTGCTAGTCGTGGGAGACAATGGAGGATTTTATTTAGGACTTTTCCTGGCACGTTTCTTGTCAGCAAGATGTCTGAGCCTGTCTTCGCCAGATAGTTAGCTAGTTAGTTTAGTTTGTTCCTTTCGTGCCAAAGGTGGCACATAGGGCAGAGGTTTTAGATCTCCATGTTATGCGGTTCTTTGCTGGCAGTTGGAGATCTTGTATGGTTTTACATCCCAATAGTTTACTTTCTTGTTGGATGGTTCTTCGAAGAGTGGTCTTTGGTCTTCCACGTTTTCTTTTCCCAACTGGTGATCACATAAGAAGGACTTGTCGATTTAGTCTCTTTTCGTCTGATCTAAGAACATGACCTAAATATTTCCAGCTTCGTTTCCTTATAATATTTGATATGGGTTGTTGGTGTGTTCTATCTCTCACTGTGTTGTTAGAAACGAAATCACTCCATTTTACTTTTAATAATTTTCGGAGACATTTATTCTCAAAGCTGTCCAGTTTCTTATCAATTTTCTTTGTTGATTTCCAACTTTTACAACCGTAAGTCAGTACAGGAATCACACATGACCTAAATAATTTAACTTTTGTACATATACTAAGGTCTTGAGATTGCCAGATATTCGTTAATTTAGTGAAGGCACTAGCAGCTATAGCAATACGCGAGTTTATTTCTTTCATCGTGTCTCCGTTGTTTGACACTTTACTACCCAAATATGTAAAATGTTCAACTTTCTCCAGTGTTTGGCCATTTATTACGATGTTGTCTGTAGAGTTTGTGAGGTCCATAATTTTGGTCTTGGCAGAATTAATCTGGAGACCAGCCAGATAGTGTCCCATCTAATCGTGATTTCATGTCATCTTTATATCTGTCATCCATCCATGTATCATCCATCCATGATATCCCTCCCATCTCATGTATCATCCACCCATGCATCATCCATCCATGTATGTCATCCATCCATGTATGTCATCCATCCATGTATCATCCATTAATCTGTCATCTTTAATCTGTCATCCATTAATCTGTCATCCATCCATGTATGCCATCCATCCATGTGCCATCCATTAATCTGTCATCCATTAATGACATCCATCCATGTATCATCCATGTGTCATCCATCCATGTATGTCATCCATCCATGTATCATCCATCCATGTATGTCATCCATTAATCTGTCATCCATTAATATGTCATCCATTAATATGTCATCCATTAATCTGTCATCCATTAATTTTGTCATCCATCCATTGTGTCATCCATTAATATGTCATCCATTAATCTGTCATCCATTAATCTGTATCCATTAATCTGTCATCCATCCATGTGCATCCATCCATTTGTCATTCATCCATTATTGTCATCCATCCATTGTGTCATCCATCCATTTGTCATCCATCCATTGTGTCATTCATTCAATTGTCATCCACATTATGTCATCCATCCATTGTGTCATCCATCCATTGTGTCTTTCCATCCATGGTGTCATCCATCATGTGATCATCCATCCATTGTGTCATCCATCCATTGTGTCATCCATCCATGGTGTCATCCATTAATCTATCATCCACCCATTGTGTCATCCATCCGTCATCCATCCATCTGTCATCCATCCATCTGTCATCCATCCATATGTCATCCATCCATCTAACTTAACAGTATGTACCCTTCCTTCCTAGGTCCTGTCGTCGCTGGATATACTACAACCAGGTCCTGTGGATTTCTTACATGAAATGTATCCTTTTCACTTGTGTGCAATTATCAGTAATACATGCTTTGTTGCAACCAGTGTCGTTATACGGTCAGGGGACACTAGGGTCAGTCACGCCTCTGTACGTATTTTATGTAACACTGCCTCACAAAATCTGAGATCGTCCATTGTGCAGTATTCTCGGCAGCTGGCGTGCTATTTTTGCGGAGAGAGACCGAGATATGTGGGAAAACATGATGAAATGTCAATCCTTTAAAAATTATGCCGCAGTATCTTTCACAATTCGGTGTTTGTTATTACTTCGAATTATTTGTTGTGGAGTCTTGGGCGGATTGGTTATTCATTATTGGTTACTGAGCTGACGTCACAACACCCGGGGCAGACCCATAGTTGCGCAGTCTTTCCCAACAGAGGTCGAAGGTTATGCATACTGATGGTTCCTGTGGCTCGCTGGTTATTTTTTACTGAACTGACGTCACATCATCCCGGGCAGATCCATAGGTGCGCAGTCTTTCCCAACAAATGTCGAAGGTTATGCATACTGATGGTTCCTGTGGCTCGCTGGTTAAATACCAACAGTAGGTCGCCAAAAGACCGAAGAACAGCCCCCTTATCCATCCTAACTCACCAACAGTCTTTGCTTTCGATGCAAGCCAGTCCGCTTTTTCGTTGCCGCGAACACCCGCATGCCCAGGACAATATATCCACGTGAGTCTCTGAAGGTTGGAAATCTCAATTGACAATATCCACTCATACCTCAAGCTGCCATTCTGGATCTTAGGAACCATCGACTGAGAGTCAGAAACAACAACGGACCTAGTAAGCGGAGTCCCAGAGAGCCTTTGAAAGGCAGGAGTAACGCCCTCAACCTCCATCCTCATGCTAGAAGTAGTTGTCCTGTATGGTCCATTTTGCTCTGCAACAACCTTACCATGCGCGAGACATACGTAGTCCCAGAGAGCCACTGGAAGTAGAGTAACGCCTCAACCTCCATCCTCATACTAGAAGTAGTTGTCCTGTATGGTCCATTTTGCTCTGCAACAACCTTACCATGCGGCGGAGACATACGTACTCCCAGAGAGCCACTGGGAAGTAGCAGTAACGGCCTCAACCTCCATCCTCATGCTAGAGTAGTTGTCTGTATGGTCCATTTTGCTCTGCAACAACCTTACCATGCGGCGGAGACATACGTACTCCCAGAGAGCCACTGGAAAGTAGCAGTACGGCCTCAACCTCCATCCTCATGCTAGGTAGTTGTACTGTGTGTTCCATTTGCTCTGCAACAACCTTAACAGCGCGAAACATGTTGGTGAAAATCGAAATTTGATCTGGTATTCTTGATCGCTGGCTGTGTCTCAGAACTACCGACATAAGTTTCAACATAGAAACAGATAACCACTATAGTTAACCCATTCACTTTTCGAACCGATTACAGGTTCACGGTATTTAAGATGCCAGTATACTGTCTAAATCGCTTCTCAAATGGGCGATACCGCCTGTGGCATGAACCTTCAGGGCGATAGTGGTTCAGAAACATTTGGAGGTTTTTCTTGATTTTGCGATTGAATAATCATTAAAAATTTGAATTCTGTATTTTGATTCATCTTATGCCTACCTTACACGATCCATTTTTTCATCAATTTTCTATTTTATGTATATAATCATTTAAAAATTGACCATGTATGACAGAAATATTATCAATTTTCTATGTCAAAGTGAAAATAGAGCATGTGGGAGGGAAGAGAAGAGAACGTTGGCAAACTGTTATAATGAGGAGTGGGGAGGGTGCGTTACAAAGTTTATGTCTTGCAAAGTGGGCGGTGGGCCGAAAAAGTTTGGGAATCGATGGTCTAAATCTTCTTCTTCAAACGCTCCATATGGACAATTTGTTAACCACTCTTTGTGATTTGTATGTGATCCGAGCATAAGAGCGATTATTGGTTGTCACAGTTTTCGCCCGAGTGGTTACCGGGGCCCAAATTTGGGGTGTAAAGAATATAACCACTGTTACCTGTTACGCATGTCGTAAGAGACGACTAAGGAGGCTTGGTTGAAATCGGATGCACATGTCCTAAACATGTAGAATTCTATGCGTTTAGGGCCTACCAAACCAATGTGCAAGGTATACACGTTCTTGGCAAAGACTAAACATATCACAAAGAGTGATTAAAATTGGTTGTAAAGAACGAACACAAAGAAAAAGAAGTCACAGTTATGCGCATACAAGTACGTATGCCTGCACTTCCGATTTCTGCTACGCTTTGTATTTGGATAGTTCCTTAGGACCCTACCTCAGGCGCTTCTTACGACATGCCTTGTAGGTCGAAGTGGTTACTATTCTTTGCTCTCCTTGAGAGCCCCGACCATACACGGGCTGTGTCTAATCTAGTACACAATATCATTGAAAATGCTCATGTGAGTTAAACAAAGACTTGTCTTTTCCTGGTGGAAGATGTAGTTGGCTGTCCACTCTTGCCGTTAAGCGTAGGAGCTTTAATTTGTGTTCTAGAGCTAGATAAGTCGCCCTTGCTGTGTTATATCCATGTTTATGTAGTGTTGTCTTGATATTGTCTTTTCCAGGTGGAAGATGTAGTTGGCTGTCCACTCTTGCCGTTAAGCGTAGGGATGGCAGCTTTAATTTGCGTTCTAGAGCTAGATGAGTCGCCCTTGTTGTTATATCCGTGTTTATGTAGTGTGGTCTTGATATTGTCTTTTCCGGTGGAAGATGTAGTTGGCTGTCCACTCTTGCCGTTAAGGTAGGGTGGAGCTTTAATTTGCGTTCTAGAGCCTAGATAGTCGCCGCTTGCTGTGTTATATCCGTGTTTATGTAGTGTGGTCTTGATATTGTCTATTCCCATGTGGAAGATGTAGTTGGCTGTCCACTCTTGCCGTTAAGCGTAGGGATGGAGCTTTAATTTGCGTTCTAGGGCCAGATGAGTCGCCTTGTTGTGTTATATCCGTGTTTATGTAGTGTGGTCTTGATATTGTCTATTCCCAGGTGGAAGATGTAGTTGGTTGTCCACTCTTGCCGTTAAGCGTAGGATGGAGCTTTAATTTGCGTTCTAGACCCTAGATGAGTCGCCTTGTGTGTTATATCCATGTTTATGTAGTGTGGTCTTGATATTGTCTATTCCCAGGTGGAAGATGTAGTTGGCTGTCCATCTTGCCGTTAAGCGTAGGGATGGGAGCTTTAATTTGCGTTCTAGGCCTAGATGAGTCGCCCTTGTTGTGTTATATCCGTGTTTATGTAGTGTGGTCTTGATATTGTCTATTCCCAGGTGGAAGATGTAGTTGGCTGTCCACTCTTGCCGTTAAGCGTATGGTGGGAGTTTAATTTGCGTTCTAGAGCCTAGATGAGTCGCCGTTGTGTGTTATATCCGTGTTTATGTAGTGTGGTCTTGATATTGTCTATTCCAGGTGGAAGATGTAGTTGGCTGTCCACTCTTGCCGTTAAGCGTAGGGATGTGAGCTTTAATTTGTGTTCTAGAGCTAGATGAGTCGCCCTTGTTGTGTTATATCCATGTTTATGTAGTGTGTCTTGATATTGTCTATTCCCAGGTGGAAGATGTAGTTGGCTGTCCACTCTTACCGTTAAGCGTAGGGATGTGAGCTTTAATTTGTGTTCTAGAGCTAGATAAGTCGCCCTTGTTGTGTTATATCCGTGTTTATGTAGTGTGGTCTTGATATTGTCTATTTCCAGGTGGAAGATGTAGTTGGCTGTCCACTCTTACCGTTAAGCGTAGGGATGGGAGCTTTAATTTGCGTTCTAGAGCTAGATGAGTCGCCCTTGTGTTATATCCATGTTTATGTAGTGTGTCTTGATATTGTCTATTCCAGGTGAGTTATTGGTCTTCCACTCTTACCTGTTAAGCGTAGGGATGAGCAATTTGTGTTCTAGAGCTAGATGAGTCGCCCTTGTTGTGTTATATCCGTGTTTATGTAGTGTGGTCTTGATATTGTCTATTCCCAGGTGGAAGATGTAGTTGGCTGTCCACTCTTACCGTTAAGCGTAGGGATGTGAGCTTTAATTTGTGTTCTAGAGCTAGATGAGTCGCCCTTGTTGTGTTATATCCGTGTTTATGTAGTGTGGTCTTGATATTGTCTATTCCCATGTGGAAGATGTAGTTGGCTGTCCACTCTTGCCGTTAAGCGTAGGGATGGGAGATTTAATTTGCGTTCTAGAGCTAGATGAGTCGCCCTTGTTGTGTTATATCCATGTTTATGTAGTGTGGTCTTGATATTGTCTATCCATCTTTTTCTTGGTCTTCCCTTAGCTCTATTACCATAGTTAAACAAAGTTATGGAATGAAAGGGTTAAGGTGAGCCACCGTACCCTCCCTTCACCCGCCCCTCCACCTCTTTGTAGGTCCAGGTGTCCTCATCACTTCCTCCCATGTGATCAGACGACTTACACCTTTCTCAGAAGTAGGCTGGTAATTTGTATAAAGTTTCCACAGCAGAATAGAGCGTTGGTGGGATGTCATTTAGTAAACAATGGAAGTTGTAATTTACAAGACAGCTAAACGTGATTTATCAGACTCTTCAGAATATCTACAGGTTTCAGAGCACGGGGGTTACGGGGGGTCGAAGCGCGCCTATGTTATACCAGAGCCAATTATAAACTTATGGGCTTCCGACTCAGGTAAAAATTATGGGAAATCAGACCCCAACTACATCACGTGACCTCGCATTCCAGTATTTGTGTATATAGACGAATTCATTTTAAAATCAACGCAAAATGCTAAATCGAAGTTATATTATGCAGCAAGTTAAGTTTAACAATAAGGAATATCAATATTATGAATATTTTTCACCAATAAATAACCGTAGACTTACAGAATTGAGTAAAATTGCAAAAAGCTTGCATGTTCTATCAAACATCTATATTTCCCGCGCCCCCTTTCTGATTTAGGCCAGGGAACCCTAGCCAGTTGTCTGGCCTAGTTATCTAAGAGTTGGCTATGGTTATACTCTCTCTCTTGCCTTTTAACCCGGATTGGGGCATATACCCTCAACGAACTCATGCCAAGTCTTTCAATCTCTAGCTATCTCCTGCAGCTCTCTCCAGCTCTTCTTTATATTGTTCATCGCTGCATCAACCAACTCATGCCAAGTCTTTCAATCTCTAGCTATCTCCTGCAGCTCTCTCCAGCTCTTCTTTATATTGTTCATCGCTGCATCAACGAACTCATGCCAAGTCTTCCCATCTCTAGCTATCTCCTGCAGCTCTCTCCAGCTCTTCTTTATATTGTTATCTCGCTCGCATCAAAATCTGCGTCTTTCATTTCTAGCTCTCCTGCCTTCTCCATCCTTCTTTATATGTTCAGGATAACCATTCTTGAATTTTCCATCTCTGCTTCTCCTGTGCCTATCTCCAGCTCTTCTTTATATTTTAATCGCGATCCAACCATGCCATTTTCAATCTCAAAACACGAAGGGCTTCAGAAGATCATCATGCATCAACCAACTCATGCCAAGTCTTTCAATCTCTAGCTATCTCCTGCAGCTCTCTCCAGCTCTTCTTTATATTGTTCATCGCTGCATCAAAATCTCGTCTCCGTGTATTTCTAGGCCTCCCTTTCTTTCTCCATCCCTGTGGGTTCCAGGAAAGGGCCATTCTTGTTATTTTCCTCTCATGTTTTCTCAAAGTGTGTCCTATCCAGCGGCAGCTTCTTTTTATTTTAATCGCGATCCGGACCGCGATTTTGGACATATAAAAAGACACGAAGGGCTGGAGAAGATCATCATGGAAGGAGGCATACCGGCAAAGAGAAGAAGAGGAAGACCACGGAAAAGATGGATTCAGGATGTAACTGATGGTTTGAACATGACTGGCTGCAGAGTGTCAGGGACATCATGGGACCTATTGGAGAGAGAGAAAATTACGAAGGACTGTAGGGGTGGCAGACTTCTGCTCAGGAAAAGCTACTAGATGATGATGATGGTGATACATGTCATTATATGTCTTACTTTGAGTCTTCTTGTCTCTATTTGTGACCTCCATGTCCAGCAGAGATCAAAGGTTATACCTAGACATGTTTGCCCTCCTGTAGTAGATGTTCTCCATTTAGGACACAAGTGGGGGGTCCTGCGGTTTGTTTTAGAGTGGAATACTGTACTTGTTATTTTAATCTCCATTTATTTTCATGAACCCTTCCCAGGCCTAATCTCAGTGATGACAGAGCTTACTGGGCTATGTAGATTTACTTAATGGTGTATGTGTAACGGATATTTTCAGCCATATTTTTGTGCATTCAAGTTGTTACAAGGCACAGACAACTCTTGTATCCATTCACAAACAAGGGAGATGATTGTCAGCGAATTTAAACAAGTGAGGGAATCAGTACAAATAAGGGAGAAGGCACGGGTGATGGAATGAATGGATGTGTGGAGAAAAGATTGTATATACCAGGGGAGGTACAGTATCGCAGGATTGTGGTTCAGAAAAGGAAATCATTGGGAAAATCATGAAATAAAGTCAAACTTACGCCAGTCATGCACAACAAAATCTGGACAGACAATACTCTTAAAACAAAACTTTAAAATATATAGAAGAAGCAGTGTCATGTGAGTGTTATTATACAGAAGTGAATCCTGGAAAACGACTAATCCTCTTCTTTTTACTCTCCATATCGACCATTTGTTAACCACTCTGTGTGATGTGGATGTGATCTGAGCCTAAGAACGATTGTACATTGTGCCAGTTATGCGCCTGAAAGTAGGTCAGCACATCCGATTTCTGCGACTTTTTTATTTACTAGGATAACTCCCTAGACACCTACCGCAGTCGCCTCTTACGACATGTCTTGTAGGTCGAAGTGTTACTATCTCTTGCTCCTTTTGCACACACGGGCGAAATAGTGTCCCTTGAGTGTTATTATACAGAAGTCAGTGCTGGAAAATGACCGATAACATCATACACAAGTTGGAGACATTTGAACATAAATGTGTAAGTAGAATCCAGCAAATTTTCTGAACAAATACTCTAGAAAATAAAAAGCTTTTAAAACGAACAAACTGTGCATCACTTGGAGACCATCATTAAAAGATGGAGATGAACTGGGCATGTATATCGTATGCATATATAAAGGTATTCTCATCTCGGTTGCAAGTTGCATACGATTTTTCCGATCCAGAAGCACTGGCTTTCAGCTCTTCGGCTCGTGCCATGGACACCGTGAATCGGGAACCTGTGCTTTTCTGCAGTCCTCGGATTGAACCCGCACACAGAGGGCTAGTCACCGCAGTCAACGCTAGAACACGCTGGGCAGACGGGGTGCATACTGATAGGTGCGGCACGGAAAACCACGAAAGAAAACACAGTTGAAACATCAATCAACACAGAACGGGATTTCTTAGCCTAAACCATAGATTCCCAAACTTTTCAGCCCACCGCCCACTTTTGCAAGACATAAACTTTGTAACGCCCCCCTTCCATTAAAACAGTTTGTCAACGCCCCCCTTCCATATATATATATATACATCATGCTCTTTTTCACTTTGACACAAAATTGAAATATTTCTGTATACATGGTCAATTTTAAATGATTATATACATAAAATAAAAAGTGATGAAAAAATGGATCGTGTAAGATTGTCATAAGATGAATTAAAATGCAGAATTCAAATCTGTAACGATTATTCAGTCACGAAATCACGAAAAAAACAACTCCCCAAAATGATTCTGAACCCACTACCGCCCCCTAGAAGGCGTCAGCGCCCACAGGGGCGATACCACCAACTTTGGAAACGCTGGCCTAAACACACTGAAATACATGCTTGGGAGGAGATAGTAGCAACTATGGACATGAAGGCGATGAAGATGATCCTTAAATGAACAATCGTATGCGAGTAGGGGCATTGGCTAGGATAGCTCTCCGATGCATAGCTACTGCTGCATTGTAGTTTGAATGGGGACAATCAAAGGCTAGCGGAGCAAACCGTACACAAAACTGAACGGTAGACAAACCAAGCAGTCCTTTAAAAAAACGGGTATAGCTGGACAGATGACGCTCATCAGCCCGGTAGGGTAGGTCGTCTACGGGTCGCTGGCCTGAAAGAAAATAGCAGCCTGCTGCCTTGTGGATTTTGGCTGGGGACAGCAAAAGGCTAGCGGAGAGCGAACCCAGTAAACGCTGGTTGAAATCGAACACATCGCCGAAGGATAAGCACTTGAGCTCCAATAGGCACTGAAGGTTGTGCACGTACATCCGTTCTTAGTGTTTGGCTGTTTATATATCACAATAGAATGATAAAAGCAACATCAAAACGATCGCGAGAGAGAGAGAGAGAGAGAGAGAGATACATAGCAGACGGGGAAAAAGATCCAGACGTCTAAAGAAAACATGGAGTAGAACTGTAAAAAGAGAACTGAAAGGTTGTGGCTTGAAATGTGAAACAAAATGGTAGTAAACTGGCAGAACGACAACAATGGACATCTTTTGTGGAAGCATTATGTGTCAAGTTGGATTGAAGGGGTCTCTGTGGCGTAGAGGTTAGGTGCTCGTATCTCATGCCAAAGGTACCAGGCGTAGAGGTTAGGTGCTCGTATCTCATGCCAAAGGTACCAGGCGTAGAGGTTAGGTGCTCGTATCTCATGCCAAAGGTACCAGGCGTAGAGGTTAGGTGCTCGTATCTCATGCCAAAGGTACCAGGCGTAGAGGTTAGGTGCTCGTATCTCATGCCAAAGGTACCAGGCGTATAGGTTAGGTGCTCGTATCTCATGCCAAGGTACAGGCTATAGGTTAGTGCTCGTATCTCATGCCAAAGGTACCAGGCGTAGAGGTTAGGTGCTCGTATCTCATGCCAAAGGTACCAGGCGTAGAGGTTAGGTGCTCGTATCTCATGCCAAAGGTACCAGGCGTAGAGGTTAGGTGCTCGTATCTCATGCCAAAGGTACCAGGCGTAGAGGTTAGGTGCTCGTATCTCATGCCAAAGGTACCAGGCGTAGAGGTTAGGTGCTCGTATCTCATGCCAAAGGTACCAGGCGTATAGGTTAGGTGCTCGTATCTCATGCCAAAGGTACCAGGCGTAGAGGTTAGGTGCTCGTATCTCATGCCAAAGGTACCAGGCGTAGAGGTTAGGTGCTCGTATCTCATGCCAAAGGTACCAGGCGTAGAGGTTAGGTGCTCGTATCTCATGCCAAAGGTACCAGGCGTAGAGGTTAGGTGCTCGTATCTCATGCCAAAGGTACCAGGCGTAGAGGTTAGGTGCTCGTATCTCATGCCAAAGGTACCAGGTGTAGAGGTTAGGTGCTCGTATCTCATGCCAAAGGTACCAGGCGTAGAGGTTAGGTGCTCGTATCTCATGCCAAAGGTACCAGGCGCAGAGGATAGGTGCTCGTATCTCATGCCAAGGGTACCAGGCGAGAGGTTAGGTGCTCGTCTCTCGTGCCAAAGGTACCAGGTTCGCTCCCTCGGGGAGCCATCTGGATATTTTTCCAGAGATCCCTGATCTCAGTGTAGGTGAAATCGAGTTCCTAGTCCTATTTGAGACGGACGATAAAACGTAGGTTCCTTGTTCAAATTAGCAACGTAAAAGAACCCTTTGCAGTTCAAAATCGAGAAGAGCAGGCTGGAAAGCCCTGGCAAAATTCATTAGAAAGAATAGTTCTTCTTCGAACGCTCCATATCGACCACCTGTCAACCACTCTGTCAACCACTCTGTGTGATTTGTATGTGATCTGATCTTAACCCTTTCGCTGTTACATACTTTCTGAAGGCTGAGCTAAAAATAGCTACTCTTTGTTTCTAGGTCACAAACGTGAATGTACGCCTATAGCAGTGACAGTAGCCATGTATAACGTGTTAACACGTCTTTAACCCAAAGAGGAGAGATAATAATAGACGTGTTAATGCGTTTTTATGAGTGAATGGGGAAAACGTATATATACGTCCTTAGCAACTAAAGGGTTAAGAGCGACTGTACGCTGTACCAGTCAAATTAGCAGCGTAAAAGAACCATTTGCAGTTCAAAATCGAGAAGAGCAGGCTGGAAAGTCGCTGCCTGGGCAAAATTCATTAGAAAAGATTACAAATAAAATTCATACAGAAATATCTTCACCATCTTCAAAATTACACCGGGGACCCTCGCCGGTGCTACGGAGCTGATGCACTGCAGCTGAGATCTTATTGTGTTAGAAAGAAATTAGAGCACACATGGCTACTCACGGAAGTGTAATGATGATGATTCAATCAATAAATCAAAATGGATACAAAGAAGATATAATCTGTATTACTTATTCCTCAGTGGTTCGGCCGCCCAGTGGTTACCGGGGCCCGCCCGAGTGGTTACCGGGGCCCGCCCGAGTGGTTGACCGAGGGCCCGCCCGAGTGGTTACCGGGGCCCGCCCGAGTGGTTACCGGGGCCCAAATTTGGGGTGTAAAGAATAGAACCACTGTTACCTGCCACGCATGTGTAAGGGGCGACTAAGAGGTTTAGGCTGAAATCTGATGCACATGTCCTAAACGTGTAGAAGTATATGCGTTTAGGGGCCTACCAAACCAATGTGCAATGTATACACGTTCTTGGCAAAGATCAAACATATCACAAAGAGTGATTCAAATTGGTCGTAAAGAACGAACGCAAAGAAGAAGAAGAAGACTTACTTATTCCTCTCCGATCCTCGTGGAACATAGGGCCTCAACAGTTGTTCGCCACTCTTCTGTCTCTGGTTGTTTTCGTTATGGTTTCCCTGGATAGTCAAGCACTCTTCAGTTCCTCAAGAAGATTTCGTCTCCAGGTCTGTTTAGAGCGTCCTCTTTTTCGTTTTCCTTGCGAATCTGTATTGGGATATTTCTTCTTCTTCTGCGTTCTCACTAGATTGGGATTTCGGATTCTCTAATAAAGGCAGCCATCTGCCCCAGATTATCAGCCACGCCATACAGTTTGTCTTCTGCGTTCTCACTAGATTGGGATTTCGGATTCTCTAATAAAGGCAGCCATCTGTCTCAGATTATCAGCCACGCCATACAGTTTGTCTTCTGCGTTCTCACTAGATTGGGATTTCGGATTCTCTAATAAAGGCAGCCGTCTGCCTCAGATTATCAGCCACGCCATACAGTTTGTCTTCTGCGTTCTCACTAGATTGGGATTTCGGATTCTCTAATAAAGGCAGCCGTCTGCCTCAGATTATCAGCCACGCCATACAGTTTGTCTTCTGCGTTCTCACTAGATTGGGATTTCGGATTCTCTAATAAAGGCAGCCGTCTGCCTCAGATTATCAACCACGCCATACAGTTTGTCTTGCGTTCTCACTAGATGGGATTGGATTTCTAATAAGGAGCCATCGCCTCAGTTATCAAGCCACGCATAGCAGTTTGTCTCTGGTTTACTAGATTGGATTTCGTTCTCTTATAAGGCAGCCATCTGTCTCAGATTATGCCACGCCATACGTTTGTCTCTGCGTTCTCACTCAGATTGGGATTTCCGATTTCTACAAAGGCAGCCGTCTGCCTCAGATTATCAGCCACGCCATACAGTTTGTCTTCTGCGTTCTCACTAGATTGGGATTTCGGATTCTCTAATAAAGGCAGCCGTCTGCCTCAGATTATCAACCACGCCAAACAGTTTGTCTTGGACGCTAGTGTAAGTGGGTCACCTCTTTCTTCTCAAGTCTGCATACTGGGGGCAGTTCTGTAGGATATAATTCCTAAGATTTCTGCTTCCCCGCTTGTGCCGACCTCTTCCCACAGAAAGTTTTGGCCACCCTCGTGATGGTAGGTCTGACATTCTTACTGCGTGGCTAAATCTCCGAGACAGATTGGTGACCGTATAATCTGTTATCCCATTCCTTATTGTGAGGGATCGTTGCACCATGTTATGCGCCTTACGGCCTGGTACATCCGTTTTCTGCAAGCATTTGTTTCGGGTTAGCATTCCCTAGCGGACACATGCATCCGATTTCAGCCAAACCTCCTAGTCGCCTCTTACAACATGCATGGCAGGTAACAGTGGTTCTATCTTTACACCCCAAATTTGGTTCCACGTAACCACTCGGGCGGTATTGGGATATAGAAAACGAGACAAGAGAAACAAAATTATTGTATTCTGTTCACGTGAACATAAATTAGGAATACATAACGAACGAGAAAAGCATTATTTATGTATGATTAAATATCACTACTCTGTTTGGCTAAATATAACTATAGGTTAAAGTTCAATATGATTTGTAATACCGTGTTGGCTTCCGCCATGTTTTTGAGTAGACGTGTAGGCCAGAAAGTTTCATATTTATTATAGTATTTGTATTCCAGTATTAGATGCAATGGCGGCTCGTCATTAAGGGCCAGTGGGGCCGGGCCTCACCAAAAATAATGTATAACGTGTATTTATTATTTTATAAATTAAAATATAGCAACCAAAAACCATGATTTATCCGGAAAAAATGTTTGGCCCCACCAACAAAAATAATCACGAGCCGCCACTGATTAGATGTCATGCCGGCTGGCGCTGGTGATCGTTCATTTACGCAAACGTATGTCATGACTAATACTCTTCTTCTTTGCGTTCGTTCTTTACGACCAATTTTAATCACTCTTTGTGATATGTTTGATCTTTGCCAAGAACGTGTATACGTTGCACATTGGTTTGTAGGTCCCTAAACGCATAGACTTCTACACGTTTAGGACAGTGCATCCGATTTCAGCCAAACCTCCTTAGTCGCCTCTTACGACATGCGTGGCAGGTAACAGTGGTTCTATTCTTTACACCTCAAATTTGGGTCCCGGTAACCACTCGGGCCCTGGTAACCACTCGGGCCTTGGTAACCACTCGGGCCCCGGTAACCACTCGGGCGATGACTAGTAGTAATAGCCGTCCTTCGCAAGCGATGATGACAACAGCTTCAGACGTGTGCTGCTGCACCTTTCTGGTGTGTGCGGAGGTGACTATAGAGTGCAGTTCAAATACTATCCCCTACCACAGGTGGGACATACATGATCAAGGTTAGACATGTGGGTGTTGTGTGCAGGCTGTGCCGTGTTATGATACAGAGAGGCGGCCGCATCAGGCGGGACTGTAAGGGAGGCGGCATAAGCAGCAAAATCAAAATTATAATTGAAGATTATTTTAAGGAAAAACCATTTAAGCGACGGCATTTCGAAGACTTGCATCATACCGAGAAAATATACCACATGGTCCTGAAACCCGTTGTGTCGGAACTAACTAATTTAAGAAAACCCTTAATTTCTTATTTGATTCGGTTACAGAAAAACTCGCAGTTGCCGCCTAATTTTGTGCTAGTCCTAGTTTAAAAAAAATTCCAACTGAAATATCGCGACAGTGCGCACTTTGATAATGCCTCGCGAAGTGATACCACTGATAGTACCACAGAGCGATGTGGGTGGTATATAAGTCTATTTTCAGAAATGATATGTTTATTTAATCTTTAAACCGACTGCTAGCGCACACATAAAAAGTGAAATGTGTTTTTGTTGTATCCTCTTAAATATAAACTGCTTACTTTTATTTTTAGTAGCGTACTACCCTTCCTATGTGCAGGTGTCCATATTGACTTTGTTATATCAATAATAGTATTGTTCCTTGATAGGAATATTCTGTTCTGTTCCGTGTTTTTTTAGTACATTGGGGGCATACAGTTCATATCTCAAAAATAACTTTTAAACAAAAGAAAAATAAGGGGAACGGATAATCTAGTTATATGGGTTTCAAGCTTTTCGGACGATCTTTCACACGTTCTGTCAGGTCTGGTCTGTCCGGTCTGGTCTGGTCTGTCTTCCAGTCTGGTCTATCCATCTTCCTACCCGGTCTGGTCTGTCTATCTTCCAGTTTGTCTGTCTTCTTCGTGCTCTGGTCAGTCTGGTATGTCTGGTCAGGTATGTCGGTCTTCCAGTCTGATCTGTCTGGTCAAGTCTGTCTGTTGTCTGATCTGCCTTCCAGTCTGGTCTGTCTGGTCTGGTCTGTCTTTCTTCCTGGTCTGTCTGGTCTGGTCTTTCTGTCTTCATCTGGTCTGGTCTTTCTGTCTTCCAGTCTGGTCTTTCTGTCTTCCAGTCTGGTCTTTCTGTCTTCCAGTCTGGTCTGTGCGGTCCAGTCTGTCTGTGTTGCTTGGTTTGTCTGTCTGGTTTGATTTGGTCGTGTCTGCCTGCATGTCTGTCTAACATGACCTTACCCCGCTTCTCTCCTTTCTTTATTCTAGATTTTTCTTGTATTCATACATGTTTTCTGTCACATCAAGTGTACACTGCATCCAGAGTAAGTCGGATATAAAACATAACATTAGCCCACACAAGAGAATATATATATGTATACAGTGGCGGCTCGTGATCAATTTTGTTGGTGGGGTCAGACAAAATTTTCGGGGAAACCATGATGTTTTGGTTAGGTTTTATTTTAATTTATTAAATAATAAATACACGTTAGATATTATTTGTGGTGGGGCCCGGTCCCATTGGCCCTTAATGACGAGCCGCCACTGTATGTATATGAAATAAAGTGGAAAAACAAGATCATCATTGTCACTATTCACTATAGCAACCAAAACTACCATCACCACCACCGCTATCACCACCACCATCACCTTCAATATCACCATCATCATTACGTCCAAGTACACATGTGGCAGAGAGAAAAAAGAGCTGTCCACTCAATTCCATATTGTTCCTTTCTCTCTAACTCAATCTGATCTTATGCATGGTTTTGAGCTATGCTACAAAAGTCCACCTCTATGTGCCCATAGAATCTCATTTTCCACTGTCTCTGCGATGTCCACCGAATTGCATGTCTTGCCCGTCTTTATTTTCTCATCATGAGGACATGTCCAATCCATCGCAATCGTTTTAAAAAGTAATCTTTCTCAATCCTACTTTATAGTATGAGAAAGTTACTGACATCCAAACAAATCACAAACAGGCTAAAAATGAGAATGATCAAATGCTATATATATCCTATATTAATGTATGGCTCGGAAACATGGACAATGAACAAGCAGTTAGAAGACAGAATTGATGCATTTGAGATGTGGATATATAGAAGAATAGGTAGAGTTTCATGGACAGAAAAACAGACAAATAAACAAGTTTTAGGAAAACTAGGCATGAAGAAATAATTATTAAGAGAAATAAAATTCAGACAAGTAAAGTATTTTGGGCACATAAAAAGACATGACACCATGATAAACATTTACTAGAGGGAAAGTTGAGGGGGAAGAGCAAGAGGAAGACCGAGAGATAAGTGGGAGGAAACTTTAAGAAATGGACAGGTTACAGTCTGGCAGTGTAACACCAAGGAAAGACAGAGGATGCTGGAGATTCATTGCAGTCAACCTTCGATGTGAAGACGGCACCTGATGATGATGATGATGAAATCCTACTTTATGCTTTAAGTCTGGTATTGCTAATCTTACCTTCCCAGGTATATCCAAGTAGTCTTCTGTGGGTCTCTGTGGCAAAGTGGTTAAGTTGTTTGCATGTCGTTCTGAAGGTTGGGTGTTCGAATCCGGGCTGAGTCATTATGTGCACATTTTAAGAAGTGAGATCCCTAAGGTTCTTGATAGAGCTACGAATTTCGTGCTTAGAGAAAAAAACTCGGCAGATGCCGTGCCATTTCTGCAGACAAGGGCGGATCCATATTGGGGAACCTGGGGATGTGAATTCATTCCATCGCCCTTCGACTTTTAAAAAAAATTCTTCTAAGAAGTCTTTCTCTTAATATACTTTATATTCTTCTATGCATTTTCCAACTCTGCCAATGCCGGTTCCAAGCCCGGATGAAAAGGAGGAGGACTTGTGCGCGAGGCCAGCTACCTCATCACAAGAAATTTAAAGAGCTACAGAAACTTGCAAGAAAGGACAAATGAAAATAAAATGGAATGAATTCAGGAGAAGTGATGAAATCAGAGACATGTCTGGTCAACCACTAGTGACAACTGTTATAAGAAAGAGAAGATGGAGATATGTTGGGCACACCTTGAGGAGAAATGATCAACGAATATCAAAGCAGGCATTGAAGTGGGATGCAAAGGGTTCAAGAAAGAGAAGACGACCCAAGGAGACCCTGAAATGAACTTTGCTGAGAGAGGCAAGAAATATCGGTCTCAGTTTCATGGAGGAGATTGAGTGAGTTGCCTAGGATAGAGCGGTATGGAGAAATTACTTGCAGGCCCTATGTAACGGATAACGGTACGAGAGGAATTATAATTATTATGCGTTTTCCAAGTCTCGTGTCCATAAAGTTGACAGAACACAACACACCACATTTGACATGACCTAACACAAGACACCTGATTGCAGACGACAAGAAGAAGAAAAAGATTCATAAAGGAGAGAATTGATACATTAACAACGTCAGAGTATATCTTAAAATAACATAGAAAAAATGAGTTTAACAAAAGTAATTTCAGATTTACAAAGACCCAAGACTGTTTGACCTGTAGAGCAGTCATTTCATTTCATTTTACGATTCTCTCCCCTTGGCTATCGATAATTATGTCTGCCAAGTTTTAACTAGGTCAAGTGAGATAGATTTTTTTTATATGCATGGTTGAAGAGAAATTAAAGCTCCCAGAACTGATGCAGAAGTTATTGGATTTTAATGCCAGTCGATGGCAGATTTGATGTCAGTAGACTTGTCATTTGACGTCAGTAGACTTATCATTTGATGTCAGTAGACTTGTCATTTGATGATGTCAGTAGACTTGTCATTTGATGATGTCAGTAATTGTCATTTGATGCCAATAGACTTGCCATTTGATGTCAACAGACTTGTCATTTGATGTCAGAGACTTGTCATTTGATGTAGTATGTCATTTGATGTCAGTAGACTTGTCATTTGATGTTAGTAGTTATCTTGTCATTTGATGTCAGTAGTATCAGTTGATGTCAGTAGACTGATGTGCGATCTTCGATGTCATTATCAGAGCCGTGCCATGCTATGATAGAGGCGGCCGCATCAGACGAAACCGTGAGGGTGCGGCATAAGCGCGATCTCAAAATACAATTGACACATTTAAGGCGGCATTTCAAAGTCATGCATCATACTGAGAAAATATACCGCACGGCACTGGTCATTAATGTCTTTTGGGAGGAAGACAACGGAGAAGATGGATTCTTCTTCTTCTTCTGCGTTCTCACTAGATTGGGATTTCGAATTCTCTAATAAAGGCCGCCGTCTGCCTCAGATTATCAGCCACGCCATACAGTTTGTCTTGGACGCTGGTGTAAGTGGGCCACCTCTTTCTTCTCAGGTCTGCATACTGGGGGCAGTTCTGTAGGATATGTTCTATTGTCATACTTGCCAAGCCACAGGGGCACATGTCGTTGGTGCCTATCTTGAATTTAGTATACAGGTGGTGTCTCATTCTGTTGTGACCCGTCCGGAGGCGAAGTATAAGCTTGTCTGGTCCCTTCTGGACAGTTGGTAATATCCATCATTCTTGTTGTGTTTTGGGTGTTCTTTATCCCATTTTGTTTTATTAATGCCCGCAGAGGCGGAACATCTAGCATATGAGAGAGTGAAATTCCGAGTGACTGTTGGGGTGACAAAATTCTACCCATGACAAGCTATTTGTTGAGGATGAGTGTCATTTGATATTAGTGTCATTTGATGTCAGTAGTGTTATTTTTATGAAATCTGAAAATGTCAGTAGTGTATTTATGTCAATGTCATGATGCCAGTAGTGTTATTTTTATGTCAATTCATATGATGTCAGTAGTGTATTTATGTCAATCAGTCTATGATGTCAGTAGTGTTATTTTGCAATCTGTCATATGATGTAGCTCTGTGTGTTGCCGGGGCCGTAAGGGAAGCTCGTGGAGCATAGGGCCTCGAGTTGTTCGCCACTCTTCTCGGTCTCCTGCTGTTTTCGTTATGGTCTCCCTGGATAGTCAAGCACTCTTCACTTCCTCAAGAAGACTTCGTCTCCAGGTCTGTTTAGGGCGTCCTCTTTTTCGTTTTCCTTGCGGGTTCCCTCAAAGTGCTTGTTTACTAACTGTAAAAATAGACATTCCCGTTCAGAAAGCAATAGCAAACTACTGAACGTATTAGTGGTGCCTAGAAAATCACCAACTCGTTTACTTGTGGTAGATCGTGTCGTTCAGTAAAAGGATATGCCGCCATTTTCATTGTTTTCACTAGCGACGTATATCACGCACGCACATGTGACGTATTATACGTATCGATACTGTTAAATACTGGTCTTTATTCCGTTCTGATACTTCACTTCTGCTTACCCGTCTCCATTCTGGTCTGGGTCTCTGTGACAGATGTCTGGGTGTCTTAATATGTCACCACCAACAGGGTCTATCTGTTGATTCAGTCTAATTTGTTGATAGTCTGTTACTTTAATGAAACATAAGCAGATCACAGAGATCACGGTGACATACAGCTTGGATATTTTTTGTGTAGTGCTGTCCTGGGAAGGAAATTAAAATAACAAACATGGCTTTATAAAAAAATTAAACAACTAAAAGCAGTGTGGAGCGGAATTGATTAGAAAATAAAGATCAGAATACTAAGAGCGTGCATACTCCCAGTGGCAACGTATGGACGTGAAGCATGGGCATTTAATAAAGCTGTGGGAAAACATATATGCCTTTGAATATAAGTGTTACAGAAGAGTCCGTATATCATGGACAGACGCCCGAGTGGTTACTGGGGCCCAAATTTGGGGTGTAAATAATAGAACCACTGTTTCCTGTCACGCATGTCGTAAGAGGCGACTAAGGAGGTTTGGATGAAATCGGATGCACGTGTCCTAAACATGTAGAAGTCTATGCGTTTAGGGGCCTACCAAACCAATGTGCAACGTATACATATCACAAAGAGTGATTAAAATTGGTCGTAAAGAACGAACGCAAAGAAGAAGAAGGAGACATCTCGGGGGCCCTCGCTGGTGCTATGGCGTTTGTGCACTGCAGTTGAAATCCTCCTGCGTAAAACAAAGAGAACGGAGCACACATAGTTATTCACCGAAGTGCAATGATGATGGTCCAATCAATCAATTCAAGGCTATCTACCATCTGCCGTGTCGTGAGAAAACATGTTCCTCTCTTGCTATTAGAGAATCGCAGTAGCTTAGTTGTTAGTGTGCTCGTTTCTTAGTCTGATGGTCCGGGTTCAATTCTACAGCGAGCGTTTGTTCATATTGTCGCATAAACTGCAACATTTGTTCTTGTAGTCGACCACATTTTCCTCAATTTTATATATATATATGTATATACAGTGGCGGCTCGTGGTTATTTTTGTTGGCGGGGCCAGACATTTTTTTCCAGATAAATCATGGTTTTTGGTTGCTGTATTTTAATTTATAAAATAATAAATACGTTATACATTATTTTTGGTGGGGCCAGGCCCCACTGGCCCTTAATGACGAGCCGCCGCTATATATATATATATATATAGTAAAGGAACCCTTTCATACCTCGGGGTATATAGGGCAATACAGTGTTAGGCCTGTATTTTTATTGACCGTCGGCACACGATGGGTGATGTTGTCAGCATCACGCCGGCCGCCTTTACTTTCCCAGAGCATGTCTTCTGGTACCCAGTTGAGGCTGGGTCGACCTGAGAGCCGTCGCGGTCGGGAAAAATTTCACACGCTCTGCGGGTGTTGAACTCAGACCACCAGCCTTGAGAAGCGAGTTCACTAACAACTACGCTACCACGGCTCTCATATGTATATATATATATATAACCTTGATATATATATATATGAAAATGAAAATCGTGGCATATCCCAAGGGACGTAGCCATCAACCACAGTAAACAAGTCGTTGATTTTCTAGGCACCACTTATACGTTCAGTAGTTTGCCATTGCTTTCTGAACGGGTGGCGCCATCGTCCTTTGTTAAAATCAACGGAAACAATTTGCAAGCAAACTGTCCGCAGCGTGATTCGAACTCAGAACGTCGGGGTTAATAGACAGAGTCACTAACCCTAGGCCACAGACGCCACTATATATATATATATATATATATATATATATATATATATATATATATATATATATATATATATATATATATATATATATATATATATATATATATGAACAAATTTACAGTAAATGAAAGAGCGGATAGGCTTGCGTCTACAGCATCGATTGTTGGGGAGTTGAAGATGGATAAGGGGATATTCTTCGGTCTCTTCGCGACTGTCTGTTGGATGAGGACACTAAAATCGATGTTGAATCGATCAAGTGATTTAAGCGGTTTGGAGTTACCTGTTGTACAAGTAGAACTGGATACCTGAGTGGCAGAGTTAGAGGTGTGTTTAATCAGCGAGCCAGAGGAACCATCAGCATGCATACTCTTCGATATCTGTTGGGGGAGACTGAGCACCTATGGGTCTGCTCGGAGTCCAATGACGTCAGTTTAGTAACCAATAACCAATGTGGTTATTTTCCCGATCCAGAAGCACATGGGCTTTCAGCTCTTCGGCTCGGTGCCATGGACATCGTAAATTGAATTGAACCCGCACTTACATAGGGCTTGTCACCCGCAGTCCAACTCGCTACGAACACGCTGGGCACGCATGCGATAACCAATGATAAAATACACCATTTGTTCATATTGTCGCATAAAATACGTTAGTTCCTGTAGTCGCATACCCCAGTACATAAAAATGTCACATTTGTTGAACTGAAGGCTCTTCTGCTTCATGATATACCACGTCCAAGTTGAAAACAGTATGTCCTTAACCTTGATGCTAGCTTTGTTGTGACAGAACTTATGCAGTCTGACCTTCATAAAATCATCGTGTCCCCACAGCCGCTGACCTCAGACCATGTCAAGGTCTTCCTGTACCAGATACTCAGAGGTTAGTATGTTAGTCAGTGTCTCTGTGTGATTGGGCACCATAATTAATACCATTATTATTATTATTACCAGCATTATCATTATCAGCATTATCATTAATACATGTTCATCAGATAGTAACACATAGTAGTCTGCTCAGAGAAGGGAGTAACACATAATAGTCTGGTCAGAGAAGATAGTAACACATAATAGTCTGCTCAGAGAAGAGAGTAACACATAATAGTCTGCTCAGAGAAGATAGTAACACATAATAGTCTGCTCAGAGAAGAGAGTAACACATAGTAGTCTGCTCAGAGAAAAGAGTAACACATAATAGTCTGCTCAGAGAAGATAGTAACACACAGTAGTCTGCTCAGAGAAGATAGTAACACATAATAGTCTGCTCAGAAAAGATAGTAACACACAGTAGTCTGCTCAGAGAAAATATTTAACACACAGTAGTCTGCACTTAGAAGAGAGTAACACATAGTAGTCTGCTCAGAGAAAATATTTAACACACAGTAGTCTGCACTTAGAAGAGAGTAACACATAATAGTCTGCTCAGAGAAGAGAGTAACACACAGTAGTCTGCTCAGAGAAGGTAGTAACACACAGTAGTCTGCGCTGAGAAGAGAGTAACACATAGTAGTCTGCGCTGAGAAGAGAGTAAACCATACTAACATGCTCTGTGTCTATATTGCCGATTTTATTAAGGTGATTTTCTCCCAACATTTCACACTTGTTTCGAAGTGTCTTCAGTTAGTCCATAGATTCCTAAACTTTTTCGTCCCACCACCCACTTTGCATGACATAAACTTTGTAACGCCCCTCCCCATTATAACAGCTTACCAACGCCCCCACATATATAAATACATGCTCTATTTTCACGTTGACATAGAAAATTTATATATATTTCTGTCATACATGGTCAAATTTCAAAAGATTATATATATGAAATAGAAAATTGATGAAAAAATGGATCGTGTGGATGAATTAAAAAAGCAGAACTAACATTTTTAATGATTATTCAATCGCTAAATCACGAAAAAGACCCCCAAATGCTTCTGAACCCGCTATCGCCCCCCTGGAAAGCTTCAGCGCCCACTGGGGGGGCTGTACCGCCCACTTTGGGAAACGCTGAGTTAGTGTTGTTCATTTCTGTGTTGATGTTGCAGATTTGCTTTACGTTGTATTTCTTCATCTTCTCATCTAGGTTTGAAGTACCTCCAGTCTGCCCGAGTTCTCCATCGGGACATTAAACCAGGCAATCTTCTAGTTAACAGCAATTGTTGCTTAAAGGTTAGTTTATTTTTAGTATTTTTCTGTAACGAGTACTCCCGGGCTATATTGAACCAATACTTATGTATGGTAGCGAATCGTGGACAATGAACAAGCACTCAATAAGATAATTGGAAGCCACACGTCCGGGTGGGGCCGGGACCCGCAATGGAAGCAAACAATAATAATAGCCGTCCATCGCAAGCGATGATGACAATAGTCTCAGACGTGTGTTGCTGCACCTCTCTGGTGTGTGCGGAGGTGACTGTAGAGTCCAATCCTATAAAACAATCCCTACGGGGTGGGGAAGCATACTTGAGCAAGGTTAGACATGTGCGTGTTGCGTGTTCTGTCTTTTTTTCGCAACTCGTTTTCTTTGTGCCTCAACGGCACGATGATTCTCAGTTATGTGGGTTCCTCCTGTGTTGTTACGGCGCCACATTTGACGATCTTGCGCAAGAGATTCCCAGTACGTGGTATTTCTCTCTCTCTCGCGATCACCCGACTGATGTACCAGATTTCCCCATAAATTCTGCAAATTTGTATGGGTCTTATTTATGTGGAAACCTGATTCATGCAGCCGCAGCATGGCTGTGTTTCGTCACATCTTCAGCGCCATTTGAAGCTCTGGTGCTTATGCTTTGGCGATGTGTCCGGTTTGAACCAGAGTTTACTGGGTTCACTCTCCGTCAGCCTTGGGTTGTCCCCAGCCGACCTGCAAGGCAGCAGGTTGCTATTTTCTTTTAGGGTAGTTACCCTTAGACAACCTTCCCTCCCGGGTTGTTGAGCGTCATCTGCCCAGGTTACCAGTCTTTTTGGACTACTTGGTTTGCCTGCATCCAGTTTTGTGTACGGTTTGCTCCGCTAGTCTTTGATTGTCCCTAAGCAAACTACAAGGCAGTAGTGGTTCTCTGCGAGGGGAGAACGTGGTTATTGTTCTCTGGATGGAGACACCATCTTTGAGGTTCGCCACCGTTTTGTCCACCTTGCGTTCATTTGGGTGCCCCGTCGCCCATTTCTTCTTGTGCTCTCGTCCATCGACTGGGCCCGCCCTTTTTCTTTTCGTCACTTGTGCTCATATTGTTCTACTGGTCGACACCTTACCCATTTCTATCTCACTGTGCACAGTGCACAGTTTATCACTATTCGGCAGGAACGTTTGCACTGGATTCAAGCCTCTGCTGGGCTTTCCAGTTTTTCTGCACATCTGGGTTACCGCTCCCCCCTACGTTTGCCACGCCTTTTCGTCGCTCTAACATCAGCACCGTGCATGTCTGCCCCACCGGTGGGCTCACCTGTGTATCGCCCAGAGACGTGCATTAATAGTCACTCTGGGTTTTTTATTTGTTCAGTTTTTCCCATCGGCCGAGAGAGGCGTGCGGATGCAACAGTCAGTATGAGATTCTGTTCGTCTGTGTTGCGAGCAGATCTCATAGGACGTAACTGCGTCTGCATCACTACTTAAACCAGAATAGCTCTCCCTCGATCCCTACCCACTTAGTCAGATGATCGGTTGTCTGGGACCAGGGTCACGATGTTGAGGTGGGGTAGGATCTTGATTAGTGCCAGCTCACTAACCCTGGCGCGGTGTTGTCCCTATGTACTTTGACCCCATGTGGTTTCTATATAGAAGCATTTCAGAGACATTTTAACCCAACGGGACTGCAGAGCCGATATATCGGTTCAGAGTAATGTTCATGATGTCGCAGAACCGATATATCGGCTTTTGGATGTCTGTTCACGGAAACGAAAGTATCTTCAGAACCCCTTTACTGAAGTTAAAAAATCTTCAGAAACGGAAAGTACATATATGTAGGTACATTACTATCTCCATTTAACAAAGATTTGAAAGAGGGAAAGCAGTGTATTATTGTGTTCAAGTCGAGACTTTTTTTTAAAACGTTAATGTTTCCGACGATGTTTGCAGTGTAATCTTGAGTACTGTTAGGTCAAATTATAACTTGTGATAGTAATGAAGAAGATTTAATTGATGGTAATAACGACATTTTGATTGTTTATGAAATGCAGTATCGATAGTTGTAAGTCTAATGTAATAATTGCATCTAAAGAATAGGCGTTCCACAATCCATTTATTGACGTGTAGACACTAAAAAGTTAATATTATAAAAACTGTTGCACCTAGTTAGATGAAACTTATAGAATATGTTCGCACATGGATTATCTTCATTTAACTGCTACTTCTGGAAACATCTATGAATTTTAAGATGTAATACAAACCGGAGAGTAAAAATATTTTTTATGATTTTTTTTTTTTCAAAATAATCATGCTACAATAATCTAATTTTCTCAAACGTATATCACCTGATGTAAAATATTATTATATTACTGTATTCCACATCCAATTAGCAACAATTTAATATATAATATGTCATACTTTAGAGAAACAGTACAAGAGTTATAAAGAATTAAACTAATTGACATTGAATGTTAAATTTGAATCGCAAAATAAATGCGTCCAGAGATCAAAATAATACAGGGCGAAAGGGTTAAGGGTGTCTTTAAATCTTTTTTCTGTCCACCAGCAGAACGTCTGCCCCCTTCAAGTTCACCATACATCAACTGTTTTTAGATGCGTTTATCAGACATCCTAGCAACGGGGCTGCCCCATCTCACTTGGACCTTCTGCAACAGGTTGTTGACGCTTGGTATCTTTGCTCTTGTGAGGACTTCGCTATCCGGAATCTTGTCCTGCCAGTTTATTTTTAATATTCTTCGTAGACAGCTTGTGTGGAAGTGGTTTAGTTTTCTTGCGTGTCTGCTATACGCTGTCCATGTCTCGCTTGCGTACATCAGCGTGGTTAGCACTATGACCTGGTAAACTTTCAGCTTTGTCGCTACGCTTATCCCCTTCCGCTCCCACACAGTGAAACGTAGCCTTCCGAACGCAGCACTGGCTTTGTACATCCTATTGTTGACCTTAGAGTCTATGTCTGCCGATCTGGATAGGAGGCTAGGAGGCAAAGTTGTTCACTGTCAGGAGACGCTGGTGTTTAAGGTTGATGATTGGATAGTAGTACTGCGCTCTAGATGCGGGCTGGAACAAAGAATAGTACACTGCGACCTACAAGGCATATCGTAAAGGGCGACTGATGTAGGACCTAGGAAGCTACCATAGTAAATCAAAAGCGTCGCAGAAATTGGATGTGTTGGCATACTTGTAGGTTCATAACTGGCACAATGTACAATCGTTCTCAGGCTCAGATCACATGCAAATCACAAAGAGTGGTTTAACAAGTGGTCGATATGGAGAGTTTGAAGAAGAAGAATTATGGACAATGAACAAACAATCAATAAGATCATTGGAAGCCACCGAGATTTGGTTTTACAGAAGAGTGCTGCTTACTTATACTTATAATATTCCATGGACAGTGAAGAAAACAAATGAGGAGGTTTTAAATCACGCCTGCACACAAAGAAACCGTATGAAAAGAATAAGTATCAGACCATCAAGGTTCTTCGAGCATATAATGCGACGAGAAGGTTTAGAATATTTGGTAACAACAGGTAAAATTCAGGGTAGGAGAGATCTTGGACGACAGAGGGAGAAGATGTTGGATGGTCTGATATCGTGGTTCTACAGGGTGTTCCAAGATAAATGCAGCCTGTGAATTGAGCTAATCTGGCACATATGTATGAAAATGAGAAGGTTCAGTTATGACGTAGTATAGGTCAAGGTTGTGTGACGGTGTGTAATTGTAGTGAGGGAAGGAGCGATGAACAAATGTGACGTAAGACGAGCTAGTCAGATCCGGTTTAACTAGTAAATAAACACAACGCAATGTGTACCTGGCAACTTTCGATTTGTCAATGGGGCTGCATTTATCCTGAACACCCTGTATAAAAGATCGACGTCAACAACTGATTAACTGCACCAAGGAGAGAGGGAGGTGTGAAGATACATGATCGCCTACGCAGGTAGGCATGACACTTGACTGAACTGTTTGCAAAAGTAGACATTGATTTGTTTCAGTTTCAGTTTGGAATATATTCATTGCACTCCGGACATGTCCATAGGTGCTCCGATCTCCTTCGCAATATCTCCATCAGCGTCCAGCGACTGACCGTACCAGTTCTATTTTGATTGATGGGCCTACTCGTATACCTGTTGTACCGTTCTTTTCTTGCCATACCAATCTTCAAACCCAGTTCTCGCAATCTAGTAGTTGACGTGGATTGGTTTAGATGAAGGTCTTCTCTGCGGCCACGCTCTATGAGGGCGTTCACGATTGACTTGTTTCTTCGAATTAAGCATTTCATGACTGATTGATATGACCATCATCATTGCACTTCGGTGAATAACCATGTGCGCTACGACCTATTTCTTACATAGAGAGATCTCACCGATAGTGCCCGAACTCCGTAACACATGCGAGGTCCCGATATAATTTTGAAAAAAGGTGAAAAGTTTTGTGTGAATTTTATTTCAATATTTTAATTTTAATTTACACTGGACAACAGCTTTGCAGCATACACGTAATCGATTTCCAACTGTCGAGGGTTCTTTTACGTGCTCATCTTGAACACGGGTCCTACGTTTTATTGTCCGTCGCCACTAGAAAGATCTCATCAGCACTGCACAAACCCCGTAGCACCGGCGAGGGATCACGATGTAATTTTGAAAATAATGAAAGTGTGAATAAATTTCATTCTAATTTTTATTCATTTTTTGTTTGTTTGCACAGATAGCGGCTTTCCAACGTACTCTTGTCAAATTCACGTTGTTGAGGTTTTTAAAGATTTGTTCCGCCCAGTGGTTACCGGGGCCCAAATTTGGGGTGTAAAGAATAGAACCACTGTTACCTGCCACGCATGTCGTAAGAGGCGACTAAGGAGGTTTGGATGAAATCGGATGCACATGTCCTAAACTTGTAGAAGTCTATGCGTTTAGGCGCCTACCAAACCAATGTGCAACGTATACACGTTCTTGGCAAAGATCAAACATATCACAAAGAGTGATTAATATTGGTCGTAAAGAACGAACGCAAAGAAGAAGAAGATTAAGAAGATGAAAAAAACAATTTCTACACAATTTTCACTATTTTCTAAATGATCCTCGCCAGTGCTACAGTGTCCGTGTCCTGCCGCTGAGATCTTTCTGTGTAAGAAATAGATCGGAGCACAGGTGATTACTCACCAAAGTGCAATGATGATGGTCCTATCAATCAATCGTAGGTGGAGAGATCTTACAAACTTGTAACAAGCCGTATTGGACATTTAGCGACCGTGAAAGCCTTCTTGAAACAAGTCTCTCGGCAGACAAAGACTTTGTAGCATCATTTATTTAAATGTCACCCCCATCTTTCCCCATCCATCATTGCAGACGTGGGACCGTTGATCGCTGCAAAATTCTACATTATTGTTAAAGTAGGGGTAGAAGCCTTATAATTATATAAAACAAAATTGTGATTAAGATTTCCATTGTTACATGCGTGTGTGCTTCCACCCCTAATCAGATCTGCGACTTTGGTCTTGCCCGGATTATTGAACCTGACGAGAACATTGCTATGACGCAGGAAGTGGTGACGCAATACTACCGCGCGCCTGAGATCCTAATGGGCGCTGTACACTACACGTCAGCAGTGGATATCTGGTCAGTTGGTTGCATTTTTGCTGAGCTGCTCAGTCGAAGGATATTGTTCCAGGCATCTGCCCCTGTACAGCAGGTAAGTTGTTGTTGCTGTCTGGTAAGAACCATTTCTTCCTTCTCTCTATACCTCCCAAGGAAATTCAAACTTGAACAAGCGACACATGTTTTACGTGACCCAAGAGTTTCCCATCTCTCCAGTGAATAAATCAAACTGGTTCGTCCTCTAAATTATAAATTAATTGTCCCAAATGTTCAAGTCAACTGCTCTATGTCATTCTAGTTGCGCCATATGTCCTACACATGTTCCTGAAAGATCTCTATGACAAGGTGGTCAATCTGTTTGTCTTCCGTTCTGAAAGTCGTGGATTCGAATTCGGACCGCGTCGCTTGATTTGCAACTACGTGCGTTTTTATCAGAGATTCCTTAAGATTCTCACAGAAACTGCGGAGTTTATGTTTTTGCAGGTGGCGTGTAATTTTTGTGGAGAGGGCCAGGCCACAGCCAACTCTAAATAACGTCTAGATAAGTTTATAGTCGGCTCTGGCCAGGCATGTGGCGTGTCATTTCTGTGAAGATTTACAGGCAGGTGTGTTATTTTTGTGGAGAGAGTCGTGAAGATTGACAGGCTCAATGGTCTTTTTTTTCCCGATCCAGAAGCACTTGAGCTTTTCAGCTCTTCGGCTCGGTGCCATGGACATCGTAACCCTTCGGTTCGGTGCCACGAACACCGTAAATCTGAGGAGTCTGTGGCTTTTTCTGCCATCCCGCGAAATTGAACCCTCACACACAGAGGGATAGTCACCCGTAGTCTAACGCACTACGAACACGCTGAGCAGACGGACAACACGGCTTAATGGTCTAAAGATGATGGATTACCATCCTTGCACTGAGTTTCCCCTTTTTACTCCTTTTCTCACTGCAGAAATGGCATGCCCCCTGCCGAGAGTGTTCAACTGCACAAACTCCATAGCTCCATCAAAACATCCTTGGGATCTCATGGGTAAATTGACATGTGATTGGGTCCTTATTCAGAACCTCACAACCTGCTGAACGCATGACAAACATCTTAACCACTTCCCTATAGAGACACTTATGGTTTGAGTTAAATACACTGACCTTTTAACTTGAATTTATGGCGCCTCTGTAGTGCTGGGATCCGCAAGGAAAGCAAAGAATAGTACCACTGCAACCTACAAAGCATGTCATAGGAGGCAATTGATGTAGGACCTAGGAAGCTACCCTAGTAAATAAAAAGCATCACAGAAATCGGATGTGCTGCCCTACTTGTAGGCGCATAACTGGCACAATGTACAATTATTCTTAGGCTCAGATCACATACAAATCACAAAGAGTGGTTAACAAGTGGTCGATATGGAGCGCTCAAAGAAGAAAAAGAATTTATGAAATGTCATTTTTTTTATATTGCTACCTGGTGGTAGCCGAGTGTCAGATTCAGCTGTCCTTGCATTTTCTTTGGCAATTAACAAGACAACATCGAGGCATCAATTAATTTAACACACGGGATCTGCAGAATAAGTTT
Source organism: Arion vulgaris (assembly GCA_020796225.1). Taxonomy (NCBI): domain Eukaryota; kingdom Metazoa; phylum Mollusca; class Gastropoda; order Stylommatophora; family Arionidae; genus Arion; species Arion vulgaris. Next base: position 12,403,406 of record CM036775.1, read on the forward strand.
GCTAGCAGCTGTGAATTTCTCTCTGCCAATCTGTTGTATTTTAGTTGTAGGCTGGTTCCCCATTATATTGCAACAAAAATGTAGAGGAAGCATATTCATTAAAAAAAAACACAATAATTTCTTCTTCTGTGCAAACTTTTTCTGTTTCTTATTTTTCTGTGTGTATTTTTGTTTAAGTGTCGGGTTTTGTTTAATCACGGAATTTGAAAAAAGAAGTTATATAGAGAGCTATTTAAAAAAAAAACTTTCTCGATCCAGAAGCACTTGAGCTTTCAGCTCTTGGCTCGGTGCCATGGACATCGTAACCCTTCAGTTCGGTGCCATGAACACCGTGAATCTGGGGAACCTGCGGCTTTTCTGCCAGCCCGCGGAATTGAACCTGCACACACAGAGGGCTAGTCATCCGCAGTCCAACGCGCTACAAACACGCTGAGCAGGCGGGCATAGGAGAGCTATACAGTGCTACATAGAACCAATATTGACATACGGATGTGGGTCATGGACAATGAACAACAGATCGAAGAATCTCTAAGGGCCACAGAGATGGCTTTACAGAAGAATGATGAGAATCCCATGGACTGCTAAAATGACTAATGTGGAGGTGCTGAATGAGATCAAGACACAGAGAAAGCTTATTATCAATATAAGAAAGTGGCAGTCATCATTGTTCAGGTTATGTGATGAGAAAGGCAGGTTTAGAACATATTGTAACAACTGGTAAAATTGAGGGAAACAAGACAGGAAGACAAGAAAAGAATTTTGAATAGCCAGACTTCATGGCATGAAAGAGCGTCAACATGTGAGGTGATAGTAAAGACCAGAGAAATACATTTACGTAGATCCATGATCGCCTACGCCAGCCGGCACGGCACCTGATGATGATGATGATCCAAGAAGTTTGTGTCTGTAGAATTGAGATCTTCAGTTCCAGAATCGAACCAGTACTGATATATTTAAAGGTGTTAGAGGTCAAGGTTGACTTCTTGCACCAGTTTTCTCCATTTGACACGTCGGTCAGTCTTCGTAGAAAGAACACACCACCTGCCGAAAGTATTGCACAAAGCACGAGCTCCATAGCTTCAGCAATAATCTCAGGAAAAATGCTCTTTTTTTACTGAGACATGCAGTCCAGATATGAACCCACAGCATTCAGAATGCAAGGCATACAGCTTGACCACTTAGTCATGAAGATTATAAAGACTCAGGGGACGTCACACAAAAAAACATTTTGCAGCTGCCATTTATTGATAAAACCAACAACAGGACTTTTCATAAGAATTGTTTTAGCTCATTCATTAACTTTTAAAACTCATGTTCTTCTTCTTGACGCTTCATATCGACCACCTGTTAAACCACTTTTTGTGATAAGGTACTCGGTTCACTCCTCGGGAGCTATCAGGATATTTTTTCAGAGATCCCTGATCTCAGTGTAAGTAAAAGTAAAGAAACCCTTTCATACCTCGTGGTATATGGGTCAATACATTGTTAGGCCTGTATTTTTCATTGACCGTCGGCACACGATGGGTGATGTGGTCAGCATCACGCCGGCCGCCTTTACTTTCCCAGAGCTGGTATCCACTTGAGGCTGGGTCGGCCTGAGAGCCGCCGCGGTGGGAAAAATTCCACGCCACTGCGGGAGTTGAACCCAGACCACCAGCCTTGCGAGCGAGTTCACTAACAACTACGCTACAGCGGCTCTCTGATCTCAGTGTAGGTGAGATCAAGTTTCTAGTCCTATTGGAGACAAAACGACCTCACCTATGTGTAAGTACCCTTGGCTGTTCAAAACTGAGAAGAGCAGACTGGAAAGCCGAACACGGATAAAATTGATTAGAAAGATTAAAAATAAAATTTCTGCAAAATATTTTCACCATCTTCTAAATGACATCGGTGACCATCACCGGTGCTGCAGAGTTTGTGAACTGCTGTTGAGATCCTGCTGTGTAAGAAAGAGGTCAGACCATACATGGTTTTTCAATAAAGGGTTTTTAACCGAAGGATTGACTTCATTGCACCGGGTGTTACCCCATATGGCTCGGTTCCTCTCCGCAGAAATGGTACGCCACCTGCCGAGAGTATTGCACAAAGCACGAACTCCGTAGCTCCAGGAACAATCCTAGGGGTCTCTGGAAAAACTGCACTCGTGAACAGAGCGGTGCGGTCGGATTCGAACCCACGACCTTCGACTCACAAGGCAAAGGGCTTAGCCACAGAGGCCCCCCTCGACATGGTTACTCACTAAAGTGCAATGATGATGGTCCTGTCAAATCAATCAATCACATTTTCGAATTTTAAATTGTGTTTATTTTTGTTGTTTCTCTTCTCTATTGTCAAATTGTCTACGTATTAATGCAACCATAAATTCTGACTCAAACTTTGACTTTATTTATAGCTGGATCGAATCACAGAGATATTGGGCACTCCATCTTATGAAGACATGCCAACTGCTTGCCAGGGAGCTAGGGACTACATCAGATCGCGACCACACAAACCAGCTGCACTCAATCAGTTTTATGCTTTATCTGAGCAGGCAACACATGAAGCAGTACATCTACTATGTAGAATGCTAGTGTTAAACCCTGTAAGTTTTATGAAATAGTACATCTACTATAAAGAATGCTAGGGTTAAACCCTGTAAGTCTTATGAAATAGTACATCTACTATGTAGAATGCTAGTGTTAAACCCTGTCAGTTTTATGAAGCAGTACATCTATGTAGAATGCTAGTGTTAAACCCTGTCAGTTTTATGAAGTAGTACATCTACTATGTAGAATGCTTGTGTTAAATCCTGTAAGTTTTATTAAACTGTACATCTACTATGTAGAATCATCATCATCAGGTGCCGTCTCCACATCGAAGGTTGGCTGCAATGAATCTCCAGCATCCTATCTTTTGTCTTGGTGTTGCACTCTGCCAGACTGTAACCTGTCCATTTCTTAAAGTTTCCTCCCACTTATCTCTCGGTCTTCCTCTTGCTCTTCCCCTCAACTTTCCCCTCTAGTAAAGATTTTATCATGGTGTCATATCTTTTTATGTGCCCAAAATACTTTATTTGTCTGAATTTTATTTCTCTTAATAATCATTTCTTCATGCCTAGTTTTCCTAAAACTTGTTTATTTGTCTGTTTATTTGTACACTATGTAGAATACTAGTGTTAAACCTTGTATGTTTTATGAAGTCGTACATCTACTATGTAGAATACTAGTGTTAAACCTTGTAAGTTTTATGAAGTCGTCATCTACTATGTAGAATACTAGTGTTAAACCTTGTAAGTTTTATGAAGTCGTACATCTACTATGTAGAATACTAGTGTTAAACCTTGTAAGTTTTATGAAGTCGTACATCTACTATGTAGAATACTAGTGTTAAACCTTGTAAGTTTTATGAAGTAGTACATCTATGTAGAATACTAGTGTTAAACCCTGTAAGTTTTATGAAGTAGTACATCTACTATGTAGAATACTAGTGTTAAACCCTGTAAGTTTTATGAAGTCATTCATCTACTATGTAGAATACTAGTGTTAAACCTTGTAAGTTTTATGAAGTCGTACATCTACTATGTAGAATGCTAGGGTTAAACCCTGTAAGTTTTATGAAGTCATTCATCTACTATGTAGAATACTAGTGTTAAACCCTGTAAGTTTTATGAAGTCATTCATCTACTATGTAGAATGCTAGTGTTAAACCCTGTAAGTTTTATTAAACTTTACATCTATTATGTAGAATGCTAGGGTTAAACCCTGTAAGTTTTATGAAGTCGTACATCTACTATGTAGAATACTTGTGTTAAACCCTGTAAGTTTTATGAAGTCATTCATCTACTATGTAGAATGCTAGTGTTAAACCCTGTAAGTTTTATGTAGTACATCTACTATGTAGAATGCTTGTGTTAAACCCTGTAAGTTTTATGAAGTCATTCATCTACTATGTAGAATACTAGGGTTAAACCCTGTAAGTTTTATGAAGTCATTCATCTACTATGTAGAATACTAGTGTTAAACCCTGTAAGTTTTATGAAGTCATTCATCTACTATGTAGAATGCTAGTGTTAAACCCTGTAAGTTTTATGAAGTCATTCATCTACTATGTAGAATGCTAGTGTTAAACCCTGTAAGTTTTATGAAGTCATTCATCTACTATGTAGAATGCTAGTGTTAAACCCTGTAAGTTTTATTAAACTTTACATCTATTATGTAGAATGCTAGGGTTAAACCCTGTAAGTTTTATGAAGTCATACATCTACTATGTAGAATTATTTTATTATTATTATCCGTTATATATATATGGCCTGCAAGCAATTTCTCTTTAACACTCTGTCCTGAACAACTTGTTCAATCTCCTCTATGAAATTGAGTCTGATATTTCTCGTCTCTCTCAGTAAAGTTTACTTCAAGGTTTCCCTATGATATTCTTTCTTGAACCCTTAGCTCCAACTTCAGTGTCTGCTTTTCGGTTGGGACAAAGCCGCTAAAAAATAGATTTAGATTGTTGGCACTAACATGACATCCGAAAATTTGAGGAACACACATTATTATTTGAATCGGTTTTCGGCTCGGTGCCATGGACATCGTAACCATGGACTAATTGGTTTGACCTGCAGTGATGATGATCTGACGACTAAACTAAAAAACAAACTAAAATTTCTGATATTTATTTTTGAAATATATTTTCTCCTAGAACAAAAGAATCTCAGCAGCTGATGCCCTAACTCATCCATACTTAGACGAAGGTCGTCTAAGATTTCATTCATGTATGTGTACCTGTTGCACACCTGGTACACAGGGGAGAAATTTCTGCGCCAATCTGGAACCTGATTGCAACATCCCTTTTGATTTCTCATTTGAGAAATCTTTAACTTCAATCTCCAGATTGAAAGGTAGGTGATATATATTATTATTCTTCAACATTTTCTAAAAACAAAGTGCTGTAGTTTTACAAAAACAATAACGATACATAGCTGTATATCCATCCGTGTATCGTTATTGATTTTGTAAAACAAAGTGTTCTGTAATAAAATGTAGGTCCTGTGTTCACGTTGAGCACATAAAAGGGCCCTTGTCGGTTCAAAATCGAGAAGAGCAGGCTAAAGACCTCTGTCAGGCAAAATTAATTCGAAATATTAAAAAATTAAATTCCTACAAACGATGTTACCATCTACTAAATTACATCGATGACCCCCGCAGGTGCTACAGAGTTCTGTACTGTCGCTGAGATCTTCCTGTGTAAGAAACAGATCAGAGCATACATGGTTACTCACTGAAGTGCAATGATGATGGTACTATCAATCAATTCCTAAATTCTCTACAACTTTCTTTGTTTGCTTGTTTCTGCTTCCAATAAATATGGCGTAATTCTTCTGTAAACCTGAGGGAATATAACAAGAAGGGTCCTTTCCTGGACCCGAGGAACAGGAAAGAAGGAAGGCCGAGAAATACATGGAGGAGAATTTGGAGGCAGATATCAACAATATAAAGAAGAACTGCAGGAGATAGCTAGAGATAGGAAGACTTGGCATGAGTTGCTTGAGGGCATATGCCCCAATCCGGGTTAAAAGGCAGAGAGAAAGATAATTCTTCTGTAAATCTACATAACAGTAGTTTACTATTTGATACCAGATGTTTACTTGTTTACTTTTATATCACAGAAAAAGTGTACAAATTTATCTTGGAACATCAACAACGCAGCACAAACAGGTTACCATTGTGCCTGAACCCACAAGCAGCTGCTTTAGCAAAAATCCAAAGGTAGGTCACTCTGGTAGCAATGAAAATAATCTGTGTTTATGTGCTCTTGATTGTGATTCTACTTCTTGAACGCTCCATATTGACCACTTGTTAAACCACTCTTTGTGATTTGGATGTGATCTGAGACTAAAAACAATTGTACGTTGTGCCAGTTATTCACCTACTGGTAGGAAACACATGTGATTTCTGTGATGCTTTTTATTTACTCGAGTAGCTTACCAGACCAGTACCTCAATCGCCTCTTATCTCTCTCTCGCGCGATCGCCTTAGACCGATTTACCAGATTTCCCCATAAATCATTAATGTGGAAATCTGATTCATGCAGCCTTATCATTGGTGTGTTTCGTCACATCTTCAGCGCCATTTGGAGCTCTGGTGCTTATCTTTTGGCGAAGTGTCAGGTTTTAGCCCGCATTTACTGGGTTCGCTCTCCATCAGCCTTTGGCTGTCCACAGCCGACCTGCGAGGCAGCAGGTAGTTGCCTCTTATGATATTCTATGTAGGTGAAGTGTTACTATTCTTTGCTCCTTTGTGGGCCCGGAAACACATTTAGGCAATAGTTGAAAGTAAAATATTGGATTCTCCGAAAGAAATTAATTCTGATTTGTTATGTTTGTTGGCCTGCACGCTCTGATATAACCAAAACAGGGTTCATCCTTCGGTTGAAAGAGGCTTTTTTTCCACAATCCAGAAGCACTTGAGCTTTCAGCTCTACGGCTCGGTGCCATGGACATCGTAACTCTTCGGTTCACTGCCACGAGCACCGCAACTCTGGAGAACATGTTGTTTTTCTGCCAGCCCGCAGATTTGAACCACACTCACAGGGAGCTTGTCACTCGTCATCCAATGCGCTACGAACACGCTGGGTAGGCTGGCGAAAGAGGCTTTAGTCCCCTACATAACAAACAAAGAATAAAGCAAAGTTGAGATATATCTTTCTTCTGGTCCAGAATATCTCTTCTGCCTTTTGGCTAAGATCAAAATGTAGTACCAACTTGATCCCGGCCAAATTGTGGGACACTTCATAGAGCAAATAGACAACTAAATACATTTAAATAAGCTTTTTTCGCCTGTTTGGTGCCAGGACCCACAAGGGAAGCAAAGAATAGTACCACTGCGACCTACAAGGCATGTCATAAGAGGCGACTGATGTAGGACCTAGGGAAGGTATCCTAGTAAATAAAAAACATTGCAGAAATCGGATGTGCTGGCCTACTTGTAGTCACATAACTGGCACAACGTTCAATCGCTCTTAGTGGATATAAATCACGCAGAGTGGTTAACAAGTGGTCGATATGGAGCATTCAAAGAAGAAATAAACTCCAAGTAGCTCTCATTCGAAAGAATGACAACACTAGGGGTTTTTTAAAGTTCAACCGTAACTGGATACCCTCGCTGCGTCAGTACCAATTTTAAAAAAAGTATATCTAGTTTTTTAACCTGTTCGTTAAGATCAAAGTGTAGTAACTAACACTTGACCGTGGCCAGAAGGTGGAAGCCTTTATAGACGGCAATAGTTGCACTCTTATACACCAAAAGCAAGCAGCACTAGTGAGAGAGTTATGAAGATACATGTACATCAACACTGGCATTTATGACGCTTGATTGATTGACATTTGTCACTCTATAAATATTTTTTTTAAACTGCCTGTAATACTGCTTTTTAGGAGGGTGTAGGACAGGCAGACATAAACGTGTGGAATTTTATGGTCACACTGCTTGTTCAGTCATTGCGAAACTGCTCAGGTTTTTTTCTTTATGTCCCTCACATAAAAAACTCCTTGACATTACCGGGGATTGAACTCAGGTCTCAGCATGGGAACAGCAGCTCTAATCCATTTCACCAGATTCTGTAATTCTGTAACCACCCTTAAATCTGGTTTAATTCTGTTTATATTTAATATTTATGAATTTATTTCATTTTTTCAATTTTATTTATTGATTATTCTGAGTGTTTATCTAGCTGGTTTTTGTTTTGATTCTGCTTTTTCTATGCATATGTTTGTGTGTGTGTTATGCTCATCCATGCTGCTGTGTTGTGAAAGTAAACAACTGTAATCCTTGTAAAGACATTTATTTATTTTATTTAGAACAGATTTGAGTCTCAAGATTATTAAATATTATTTCATTACATTTTTGTCTTATATCTTTATATAATAATAATAAATTAACTGTAGTAATTTCAGACCTCTTTCTTTTCTCCGATCCTGTTTTGCCTCACAGTGTCAGGATAAGAAAAGATTTTTAGAACGAACCCTTGTGTGCGCTTCATTAATAGTGTCTTTAAGTCGCCTATGGTATATCTGAGGTCCACCTTTTGCATGGCCAGCTTTTTGCTTTGTATCCATTGTATCGGAGCAACATTGCTCTTTGAGGTGCACTGTCTGCTGGTTATCTGCTTATGTGACCGAACCATTTAATTTGTTGTTTCTTGATGAAGTTTAGTACTGATGTTGTACCCACTTTTTTAATGATTTCATTTCTCAACCGGTCTCTTCTTGTTACCCCCAGCATTCTGCGTAGACACTTCATCTCTGTCGTGACTAGTTTTCTTCTATCATTTGATGCCAGCATCCAGGTTTGGCACTGATAGCATAATGTTGGAGAGAAAGATTAAGTCGCGACTAGTTTTCTATCATTTGATGTCAGCATCCAGGTTTGGCACTGATAGCATAATGTGGGGAGAGAAAGATTAAGTCGTGACTAGTTTTCTATCATTTGATGTCAGCATCCAGGTTTGGCACTGATAGCATAATGTGGGGAGAGAAAGATTAAGTCGTGACTAGTTTTCTATCATCTGATGCCAGCATCCAGGTTTGGCACTGATAGCATAATGTGGGGAGAGAAAGATTAAGTCGTGACTAGTTTTCTATCATTTGATGCCAGCATCCAGGTTTGGCACTGATAGCATAATGTGGGGAGAAAGATTAAGTCGTGACTAGTTTTCTTCTATCATTTGATGTCAGCATCCAGGTTTGGCACTGATAGCATAATGTGGGAAGAAATATCTTTTCAGACCTTACGGTATGAAGTCACATCACTTAAAATTTATAGGCCCTAGTGTGCAGGAGGTAGGAGGATGAATTCCTTTCTTCATGTGTGGAAAATCGAGTGTGGGATTGAACGCACAACCTTGTTGTGTCTGAGTCGATAAGCGAACACTTATGCATTACAATAATCGTCAACATACATATATATATATATATATATATATATATATATATATATATATATATATATATATATCATCATCATCAAATAGCTTGTCCTGAGCAGAACTTTGCCACATTAACAGTCCTTTGGAATTTCTCTCTCTCAAAGACCAGATGTCCTGCCATGCAGCCGTCATGTTCAAACCATCACTTACATCCTGAATCCATTTCTCAGTGGTCTTCCTCTTCTTCTCTTTGCGGTATGCCTCCTTCCATGATGGTTTTCTCAGCCCTTTATGTCTTTTTATATGTCCAAAATATCTCAGTTTTCTCTTTCTTATTTGTAGCATCAGCCAGTTTTCTTTGATTTTGAGTTTTTTTTGGCTAGATCTATTTGCTCTCTTCTCTGTCCATGATACACGGACGACTCTTCTATAACACTTATATTCAAAAGCATATATATGTTTTCCACTGCCTTATCCGCACAAGCGGGTAAGCATAAATCATAGAAATTATATCCTACAGAACTGCCCCCAGTATGCAGACTTGAGAAGAAAGAGGTGGCTCACTTACACTAGCGTCCAAGACAAACTCTATGGCGTGACTGATAATATGAGGCAGACAGCTGCCTTTATTAGAGAATCCGAAATCCCAACCTAGTGAGAATGCAGAAGAAGAAATATTATTAAGACAAGGAAAGATTTGGAAGGGATGGCAAGATAGGGGAAGGGCTGGAACAAGTTTGTTGAAGATTTGTGCACCGTTAGGAGTTGAAAGGTGAAGATGAACACAGATGTACAGAGAGTTTGTATTCGTGAATAAAAAAAGCACCATAGATTAGACCGGGTGTCAACTAAATAAAGCACCATATATTAGGCTGGGGGTCAGCTAACATTGCTATTTCATGTGTACTTTACAGTGTTTTGAAGGGAGGCAAAACTTGGCAGATGCATTCTCACCTGTCCATGGGCCATGTCAGTCGCAGTCAGCAACCCACTCTACCCCCTTATGCGGCAGTGTGATTGGTCAACTTACCCTATCTTCATCTATAGTACACAACATATGTATGTGTGAGATATGTGTTTGAAATGATGTCATGTCATTGTTGTTGCACATCTTGTCTAAATCATCATCATCATCAAGTGCCAGCAGAGTATGTTATCATATTCTTCTACAACTCTCTATCTCTTGTTCTAGCTATGAGTCCTGGTACTGTTTTTATGTGAACAGTTTTGAATATCTTGGTTCACTGCAAATACAGATGGAAATGGATGAAGGAAATTAAAAGAAGAACAAACATGGCTTTACAAAAAAATTTAAAAAAACCAGTATGGAATAGAACTGATAAGAAAAACAAACATCAGAATACTAAGAGCATGCAAATTCCCAGTGGCAACGTTTGGGTGTGAAGCATGAACATTTAACAAGGCAGTGGAAAAACATATATGTGCTTTTGAATATAGTGTTACAGAGAGTCCTTCGTATGTCATGGACAGAGAAGAGAATAAATTGATCTATCTAGAAAGAGCTTAAAATCAAAGAAAACTGGCTGATGCTACAAATAAGAAAGAGAAAATTGAGATATTTTGGACATATAAAAAGATATAAAGGGCTGGAGAAGACCATCATGGAAGGAGGCATACCAGCAAGAGGAGAAAGAAAGACCATGGAGAAGATGGATTCAGGATGTAACTGATGGTATGCAGAGCAGGACACCTGGCTTATGAGAGAGAAATTCTGGAGGACTGTTGGGGTGGCAAAGTTCTGCTCAGGACAAGCTTTTTGGTGATGATGACTGTTTTCATGCCGTGCCATGAAATTAAACTGTTCAGGATCTTTTCCTCTGCCAACCTCTATCTTTTTTATCCTGTATCTTGCTGGTTATCTTCTTCTTCAAACACTCCATATCAACCACTTGTTAACCACTCTATGTGATTTATATTTGATCTGAGCCTAAGAGTGATTGTATTTTGTGCCAGTTATACACTTACACGTAGGCCAGCATATCTGATTTCTGAGATGCTTTTCTCTCTTGCGTGATCACCGCTTAGACTGATGCACCAGATTTCCCCATAAATTGTCTCATTCATGTGGAAATCTGATTCATGCAACCTTAGCATGGGTGTGTTTCATCACATCTTTAGCGCCATTTGGAACTCTGGTGCTTATCCTTTGGCGATGTGTCCGGTTTTAGCCAGCGTTTACTGTGTTCACTCTCCGTCAGCCTTGGGCTGTCCCCAGCCGACTTGCAAGGCAGCAGGTTGCTATTTTCTTTTAGGGTAGCTACTCTTAGACAACCTTCCCTCCCGGATTGTTGAGCGTCATCTGCCCAGATTACCAGTCATTTTGTGAACTACTTGGTTTGCTGCCGTCCAGTTTTGTTACGGTTTGTTCCGCTAGTCTTTGATTGTCCCCAATCAAATTACAAGGCAGTAGTAGACGATGTTTTTTATTTACTAGGGCTGCTTGCCTTAGTCCCACATCAGTCGCCTCTTATGACATGCCTTGTAGTGTGCGATACTTTTATCTGCTTCCCTTGTGGGCCCCGGCACAACACAGGCAGCTGGTTGTTACAATGTCTTCCAGCTTTTCTCGTCTCATAACATTTCTAAAGATTGTTACTTGTTGTTTTCTGATGCGTTTCATTAGCGATCTATTCTTACCTGCTTTCTTGTGTCAATTATTATTTATCATCTTTTCTGTCAATGATATTCTCATCATTCTTTTCTAAAAATCACATCTATTTTTCTTTAGCTAATCCTGTTTTGCCTCAGCATCAGGATAAGAAATTTCGAAACAGACTCCTCTATGAGCTTTATACCTTTGGTGTCTTTCACTGTTTCTTTTGGGCCACCACATATTGTAGTCAAAGGTAACCGGTTCGCTCCCTCGTGGAGCTATCAGGATATTTTTAAAGAGATCCCTGATCTCAGTGTAGGTGAGATCAAGTTCCTAGTCCTTTCAGAGACTGACAATAAAACGTAGGTCCCTGTTCAATTTGAGCACATAAAAGAACCCTTGGCAGTTCAAATTCGAGTAGGCAGGCTGAAATCTGCTGCCCTGACAAAATTCATTAGAAAAAGATTTAAAATAATAAATTTTCAATCATTTTACGCATAATATAATCAGTAAACTCTTAGAATTCCAATCATTTCACCATAATATGAGTAGTAAAATAATTAAATTAAATTTTTAAAAATAGGTTTGAAAAATAGTTTTCTTTGCAGGCAGCAAATAATTTATTATTTTTCTTTTTTTTCAGTGCTAGAGTAGCTTCTTGTGTAAACCTTCCACCATCATCACATCAATGGACATAGTTACCGCAGCAGCAACAGCTAAAGTGATGAACGACAGACAAGAACTATATAAATGCAATCTTCAGCAGTACAAACAGTAACTGTTGTATCTACAGCACTCCGTTTTAATTTAGACTGAATAATGTGAATTTGTTTCATTGATTGTGGAATAATGCAGTATTGTTTTGTATGATACATTTACTTGATTTTTTTTATGCATTCCTTATTCATTAGTGAATCTGGTGTTATGAGGCCTGTAACAACTTGAGTTTAGTCAACATTATTTTGTGTCAGTTTTCTTATCTGTCTACAGATCTCAAATCTGTCTACAACTGACAGTTTTGAAGTTCATATGTTGTCAACTTGAGTTTAGTCAACATTATTTTGTGTCATTTTCTTTTCTGTCTACAGATCTCAAATCTGTCTACAACTGACAGTTTTGAAGTTCTATGTTGTAGAGTTTAGTCAACATTATTTTGTGTCAGTTCTTATCTGTTACAGATCTAATGTACAATGACAGTTTGAAGTTTATGTTGTCAACTTGAGTTTAGTCAACATTATTTTGTGTCATTCTTCCTATCTGTCTACAGATCTCGTTAGAAAATTCATTGGAAAGTTTCATTAGAACGATTTTGTGAAACAATTTATTAGAAAGAATTTATTAAACAATTCATTAGTAAGATTTTGTTAAACAATTCATTAGAAAGATTTTGTTAAACAATTCATTAGAAAGAATTTGTTAAACAATTCATTAGTAAGAATTTGTTAAACAATTCATTAGAAAGAATTTGTTAAACAATTCATTAGTAAGAATTTGTTAAACAATTCATTAGAAAGAATTTGTTAAACAATTCATTTGAAAGGTTTTTTTTAAAAATAATTAATTAGAAATATTTTTTTAAAACAATTCATTATAAATTTTTTTTAAAATAATTCGTTCCAAAGATTTAAAAACAATTCATTAGAAAGATCTTTTTTTAAATTCCTACAAACTCATTTTTTATTATTATCTTCTAAAGTACATAGGGAACCCTCGCTGGGGCTGTGGAGTTTGTGCACTGCCATTGAGATCTTCCAGTGTAAGAGAGAGATCATAGCACACATGGTTACACATCGAAGTGCAATGTTGATGGTCCTATCAATCAATCAGACAATAAACAGGTCATAAATTTGATATTTTATAGACAAAAACTGTAGTTAGAGCATTTTGTTCCCATTTATGGGATTATGCTGGGGGTCCTAAAGTTCGTTAGAACTTAATAAACACTGGTATAGACTGCAACTCTATCATACCATCTCAGTCTGAGAATCCGCCGAAGACATCCGTTGACAAAGGTCTGAATCTTATCTATCAAGATTTGTAAACATCAAGATTTGTAACATCAAAAGGCAGCCATTTATTGTCTGTATAAAAATAGCCAACCAATTTATGCCTCCGAATCATTGTTTTAATAATATATTCTTCAATTATTGCCATGTATTTAGGATCTTCTTCTTCTTGCGTTCGTTTTTACGACAATTTTAATCACTCTTTGTGATATGTTTGATCTTTGCCAAGAACATGTATACGTTGCACATTGGTTTGGTAGGCCCCTAACGCATAGACTTCTACACGTTTAGGACATATGCATCCGATTTCAGTCAAACCCCCTTTGTCGCCTCTTACGACATGCTTGGCAGGTAGCAGTGCTTCTATTCTTTACACCCCAAATTTGGGCCCGGTAACCACTCGGGTGATGTATTTCAGATGATATTAAATGTCTTGCCGACCAAAGATTGTAGATTTGTTGGTACTGACATGGTTATACTGCAATATGATGAATGTTAAAAAAATCAAGATCAAGACAAATACTTGTGATCATCCTGGAAGAATATCGTCTTTAACCCTTTAGCTGCTAAGGACGTGTATAAACATTTTCCCCATTCACTGCTAAAGACGCTTGAACACGTCTGTTATTATCTCTCCTCTGTGGGCTAAAGACGTGTTACACGTTATACATTGCTACTGTCACTGCTATTGGCGTACATTCACGTTTGTGATCTAGAAACAAAGAGTAGCTATTTTTAGTTCCGTCTTCGGAAAGTATGTAGCAGCGAAAGGGTTAAGAGTATCATAATACAGGAACTAGTTTGTATGTAACATCTTAATTAGTTTCTATATACAAAATAGGAACTAGTTGTAGGCGCATAACTGGCACAACGTAAAATAATTCTTAGGCTCGGATCGCATAAAATCACAAAGAGTGGTTAACAAGGGGTCGATATTTAGTATTCGAAGAAGAAGAAAACTGAACTTCATCAAGAAACAACAAGTTAAATGATTCTACCACATAAGAAGATTACCAACAGACAGTGCACCTCAAAGAGCAATTTTACGCTGGCGTACCGGAGATTAAACCCAGGTCTCCTGTATGGAAGCTGTGCTCTATTCATAAAGCAAGATATATTAAAAAAACTACATTTCTTCTTTGTTCGTCCGTTGTGAATTCGGGTGTTAGCCATGACGTCTGGTATGGTGCTTCTGACTGATTTTTGCATGAAAGCCTGCTTTACCATTTGACTGGTGTCCCTTACCATGCAGGTAGGCTTTCGCAGAAACTACCATATAAATAGATTATTTCATGTTTTTTTTGCCAGTAACTTCCTGTAATATATAAGAAGAAAGATAATAATCTTATGCTGTGTACACTTAGTCATGTATATACTTTATTGATTTGAGATTTGTGCCAGTGACATATTATTCTCTTGTCTGAAACACATTGAAAGTGGGAATATGATGATGTGTTTTTTAAAATATTATATTAAGATTCATGGTCAGTGTATGTCGACTTCAAATTGTGTGTTTTCAGTTGCATGTTTTTGTAAATGATCTGTTAATAGTACTTGGTACATGGTGCTTTGTACTTGGTATATTGTATAGAGCTGGCTGGCTCTGCCACCACATCAGCGGGCCAGCCAATGGATAGAGCTGATATTTTGAATGCCCTCAAAAGATTTTCATTTAAACCAATCCACGTCAACTACTAGATTACAGGAGCTGGGTTTGAAGATTGAAGTAGCAAGAAAAGAACAGCATACCAGGTATCGAGTAGGCTCATCAATCAAAATCGAACTGAGTACGGTTGCGATGGCGCTGTTGGAGATATTGCGAAGTAGATCGGAGCACCTATGTACATGTCCCGAGTGCTATGAAGATATTCCAAAAACTGAAACTTTGTACAATGGTTATGGTTACTAAACTGACATCATTGCACTCCGGGCAGACCCATATGTGCTCAGTCTTCCCCAACAGATATCGAAGAGTATGCACACTGATGGTTCCTGTAGCTCGCTGATTTAACACACTCCTCACTCTGCCCCTCAGGCATCCAGTTCTACTTGCACAGCGGTAACTCCAAACTGCCTAAATCGCTGGATCAATTCAACATCTATTTTAGTGTCTTCATCCTGAGGTAGAGGCTTAGGAAACTACCTAGTAAATAAAAAACGTTGCAGAAATCGGATGTACTGGCCTAATTGTAGGCGCATAACCGGTACAACGTACAATCTCTCTTAGACTCGGATCTCATACAAATCACAGAGTGGTTAACAAGTGGTGGATATTGAGCGTCCTCAGAAGAAGACTTGAACCCAGGCCAATTTTCTTTATTCATTCTTCTCTAGCCAGTATAGTTTTGTTAAGATCAGTTCATTATCAAAAGCCGGGAGAGTGATTTACGCATCTTATTACTCTCATCATCAAATAGCTTGTCCTGAGCAGAACTTTGCCACCCCAACAGTCCTCTGGAATTTCTCTCTCTCATAAGCCAGATGTCCTGCCTCTGCAGCCGTTATGTTCAAACTATCAGTTACATCCTGAATCCATCTTCTCCGTGGTCTTCCTCTTCTTCTCTTTACCGTTATGCCTCCTTCCATGATGGTCTTCTCCAGTCTTTCATGTCTTTTTATATGTCCAAAATATCTCAATTTTCTCTTTCTTATTTGTAGCACCAGCCAGTTTTCTTTGATTTTGAGTTCTTTCTGGCTAGATCTATTTGTTCTCTTCTCTGTCCATGATATACGAAGGACTTTTCTGTAACACTTATATTCAAAAGCACATATATGTTTTTTCGCTCCTCTTTTAAATGTCCATGCTTCACACCCATACGTTGCCACTGGGAATATGCATGCTCTTAGTATTCTAATCTTTGTTTTCTTATCAGTTCCGTTCCATACCTTTTTTAGATGTTTGAATTATTACTCTATGTATCATTTATATTTTGTTATGAAGTAAAAGAAGTCAGTTTTAATGTGTATTTACATTATTCTGCTTGACGCTCCATATCGACCACTTGTTAAACACTCTGTGTGATTTGTATGTGATATGAGCCTAAGAGCGATTGTATGGTGTACCAGTTATGCACATACAAGTAGGCCAGCACATCTGATTTCTTCAATGCTTTTTATATACTAGGGTAGCTTCCCTAGGTCCTACATCAGTCGCTAATTACGACATGCCTTGTAGGTCGCAGTGGTACTATTCTTTGCTTCCTTTGTGGGCTCAGGCACCACACAGGAGATATTTACATTGTAAATAATAAGTTTTATTGCTATTCTTTTGAGAAGTTTCTTAAAAAAAAAAATTTAACATTTTTCAGTGTAGATGTGAAATTATAATAGATTTTTATTATGTCTGATTGGCTCCCATAAGCCGCTGGGAGCACCACCGTGTATTATGTTTAGATCTATCTTAAAGAAAATTCATTTACCTACAAAATGGTCTATTACTCATAAAAATTGGTTAATAATTAAGAAAACTGCAGCTGAATTTGTACATATACCTGCAATGTGAAAATAGGACATAAATTTAATTCCGTCACAATCCGTTTTCAATTCGGTCGCCAACCAGTTAATGTAATAGTTCTTGTGAGATATTATTCTTCTGTCCATTTGTACAGATATTGTCCTTATGCCCTTTTGTACCAATGCCCTTTTGTACATACAATATTTCACCTACAGGACTCATTGTTTCAAAATGTTTAGTTTTGAAGCAGCGTCATTTGCCAAGTTCTGTAAATATGTTTGGTGTGAATGATAAAGTTTGTTTTATAATTCAACATGAATATTTTACAGAGCGTGGCGAGAGATCTTCATCTAAATCAATCCACATCAACTACTAGATTGCGGGAGCTGGGTTTCAAGATTGGTATGGCAAGAAAAAAACAGTACAACAGGTATACGAGTAGGCTCATCATGCAAAATCAAACTGAGTACGGTCAATCGCTGGACGCTGTTGGAGATATTGCGAAGGAGATTGGAGCACAATGAAGATATTCCAAACTGAAACTGAAATTTTACAAGTTTCCTGTCTATGTTTGCTGTTACACCATTTTAAAGGACATTTTTCTGTACATCCATTGTCTATTCTCTATTCCCAGGTGGAAGATGGAATTGGTTGTCCACTCTTGCCGTTAAGTGTAGGAGCTTTAATTTGCGTTCTAGGTCCAGATGAGTCGCCCTTGTTGTGTTATACCCATGTTTATTTAGTGTAGTCTTGATATTGTCTATCCATTTTTTACTTGGTCTTCCCTTGGCTCTAGTACTTGATCTTTTTTTATTGTATGCAGTTATTGGTGGTTGGTTGTATTCCATTCTCATTAAATGTCCAAACCACTGCATTTGTTGTCATTCAGTGCATGACGTTATGCCCACTCTGCTTCTGATGTTCTCATTTCATAGGCTATCTTTCCTGGTGACCCTTACTGCCTTCCTCAAGCATTTCATTTCACACAGGGTGAGCTTTCTGTGATGTAATGCTGTCAGGGACCAAGTTTTGCCCTGACTACGCCTGAATTCATAGCGGGCGTACAAGAAGATATACTAAACTTGTATAGGGGGAAACAACTCGAATAACGCAGAGAACTGTGGCGTTCTTCTTCAATGATCCAGCTGCACTTGAGCTCTTGCCCTTCTACCCAATGCTATGTAGTGGTATCTGCATGTGTTTGTAAGTTGTTCTTTTGTTTCGTATAATATGTTCCATTTATCTGGCCTTGGAGGAAGGTCTTTCTGATGTCATCTAGTGCTTGGCACTTGAAGAGGTGGTGGTGAACGGTTTCATGATTATGTGCACACAGTTGACACTCTGGAGTGTGTTGTGTTTGAATTCTGTTCAAGTGATTATTAAGTGTTATGTGTTGGGTTTGGAGTCTAAAAATGGTGCTCTGATCTCTTCTTGTAAGGTGGTTGATGTTGTCATTAAGGTTAGGGCTGGTCATATCCATGACCTCTCTTCCTGTGTCTCCTTGTTATTCTATTAGGTTGTCCAGTTTTCTTCAATTGGTATATAATAAGATATTGTTTATTTATTGACGAGTAGTTAGGACCGGTTTTATTTTGGTTTAACCTTCCTTGAATTAACCGTTTAAAAATTGAGGAAATAACTCGGTGTGGAAGTTAATATAAATGCGCCCGGAGGTATAAACAAATGAAATTATGGAGGGAAAAAGTTTAAGGAACAATAGAAAACCTATGATACATTACATATCAGTTGAAAATATTGTTCATACAGCCAAATAATTTTTAAAAAATTACATTCTATTTGTTTTATTTTGTTTTTGAAGGGAATTAATACATTTGTGAATAATTTCAAAATGGTGCTTGGAGGACATTGATGTCATTGGTAATAATTAATAGTGACTAACACAATGTTATTTTTTTTGTGGGTGTGTTACAATATTGCTGGGAACAGGCAATTAAGTCTGTTTGTTAATGAATTTAGTTAATATGGGGTGAAGTATGGACATTTAATAAGGCAGTGGGAAAACACATATGTACTTTTGAATATGAGTGTTACAGGAGAGCCCTCTGTGTATCATAGACAGAAAAGAGAAAAATAGATCTATCTAGAAAGAACTCAAAATCAAAGAAAACTGGCTTATGCTTCAAAGAGGAAATTGAGATATTTTGGGCATATAAAAAGATATGAAGGGCTGGAGAAGACCATCATGGAAGGAGGCATACCAGCAAAGAGAAGAAGAGGAAGACCACGGAGAAGATGGATTCAGGATGTAACTGATGGTTTGAACATGACTGCTGCAGAGGCAGGACATCTGGTCTATGAGAGAGAAAATTCTGGAGGACTGTTGGGGTGGCAAAGTTCTGCTCAGGACAAACTATTTGTTGATGATACTTCTTCTGCTACAGATGCTCAAAGAAAGCAATGAACATTCTGAGACTGATCGGTAGGTAGTAGGTGTTGTAAGAAATACGGGTTGGTGGTTCAAATCCTGTGTTTGGTTATTTGTTTTTTCCGGAAACCCTTAATTCTTGTACATTGCCTATTCATTGACTCTACTGTTTCCCCCTGGGGTTCTTAAAACTCCCCTATTTGAGGACTCTTGTCAGTGCTATGGAGTTTATGCGTTGCCGCTGAGATAATCATATGTAAGAAAGTAATCGGAGCACACATGATTACTCATCAAAGTGCAATGATGATGATCCTATCAATCAATATTGAAATTAGTGTACACATAGTTTAGTATCTCATTTGGTTCTGTTCTGAAGTGAAGTATGATTACCTGGTACCTTCTGAACACTTGTTAATATTCAATTTCTGCTTTGTGCTACTTCTGGAAATAACCCTTTATCATACCATGGCCCGTCTGCCCAGCGTGTTCGTAGCGCGTTGGACTACGGGTGACTATCCTCTGTGTGTGCGGGTTCAATTCCGCGGGATGGCAAAAAAAGCCACAGATTCCCCAGATTTACGGTGTTTGTGGCACCGAACCAAAGGGTTACGATGTCGATGGCACCAAAGCTCAAGTGCTTCTGAATCGGGAAAAAAAAATCATACTATGAGGTATATTGGGGAAACAGCGTAAGGCCCGTATTTTTTTACTTGACTGTCGTCACACGATGGGCGATTTAGTTAACATCACGCCAGCCCCCTTTACTTCCCAGAGCTTTTCCTGGTACCCAATTGAGGCTGGGTCAAAATATTTCACACCCGTTGTAGAATTGAACACAGATCACAGTCCTCTTCTTCTTCAGCGATCTCTGGTCATGGCTTAGTTTACTGTGGACCACAAACTGGGCAGTCAGCTTCAGATCTGTCAGTTTTCCCCAAAACTTAGTTGTGAGGTCGGCTGGACGTGGACTCATGTTGCTTCTCAGCTCATACAGGAGAGGACAGTCTTGCTGGGCATGCTCCTGTATCAGTTCCGTCTGCTGACACTGGCAAAGAGCTATTTGACATATTCCTAGTCTATGTAAGTGGCTGTTGAGTCTGCAGTGTTTGGTACATAGGCAAAATATGACTTGGTCTATTCTGCTTAGGTTTTTCGGACCACGGCTGGAATACATGAAATGATCACAGTACTACAGACGAAAAGAGACTAAATCGACAAGTCCATGTCCGCCGAGTGGTTACAGTGGCCCAAATTTGGGGTGTAAAGAGTAGAACCACTGTTACCTGCAACACGTCGTAAGATGCAACTAAGGAGGTTTGGCTGAAATCGGATGCACATGTCCTAAACATGTAGAAGTCTATGCGTTTAAGGACCTACCAAACCAATGTGCAATGTGTACATATTCTTGGCAAAGATCAAACATATCACAAAGAGTGATTAAAATTGGTCATAAGAACAATGCAAAGGAGAAGACAAGTCCTTATGTGGTCACCAGTTGGGAAAAGAAAACGTGGAAGACCTAAGACCACTCTTCGAAGAACTATCCTACAGGAAGGTAAACTATTGGGATGTAAAACCATACAAGACCTCCAACTACTAGCAACGAATCGTATCACATGGAGATCTAAAACCTCTGCCCTGTGTGCATGAAGGAACAAACAAACTAACTACAAGCTAATGGATGGTTCTAGTTCAAAATGTTACTTTTGTTATCAATATTGTTAATATTTTCAAACCTGAGGTTTAACAGATATGCAAGATATCCTTTAATAAATGGCAAATTATACAGGAAACTAATATTCAAAATCATCATCATCAAGTAGCTTGTCCCTTCCAAAACTTGGCTCCCATGACAGCAGTCATGAAAAACACTTTTCTGTGCAAGTTGACTGTCATCATCAGCAGTCATTCTCAGATCGTCAATGACATCTTGCACCCATCGCCTTTTAGGTCTTCTTCCTCTCCTTCTTCCAGGCATCATTCCCTTCAAAATTATCTTCTCTAGGCACTCATGTCATTTGATGTGTCCGTAATATTTAATTTTCCTTGATTCATATATGGCTGCTAATATATGGAAATGTACGTTCATTTATAGCTGATGATTGATCAAAGAGGAAAGATTATTATAATTCTAGAGTAAAATTCATACATGGAAATTCATAAATTCACACATTCATAAATGGCTGATGATGCTTGGAAGCAGTGGCGGCTCGTCATTAAGGGCCAGTGGGGCCGAGCCCACCAAAAATAATGTATAACGTGTATTTATTATTTTATAAATTAAAATATAGCAACCAAAAACCATGATTTATTCGGAAAAAATGTCTGGCCCCACCAACAAAACTGAGCACGAACCGCCACTGCTTGGAAGGTTAAATTCATAAATGACTGACAAGAAAATCATATTCTAACTCAGCGCTGTTCAACACGGTGCCTGCAGGTCATATATTCATGGCACTATTTTACTCCGCTGGCCTTAAGCTTAATCATATTTCAAGAAAACAAGATATTTTTCTGTTTTGTTGTGTTATTTTTTTTTAGCACTACCACGAACTCGATCTTCCCACTTTTGCAATCATGTTTTATTTTGTAACCATTCTACTGCCCCCTAACCTAATCTTTTGCTTTTTCCACGAAGAAGTGCTGGCATCTTATCTATATTAATATTACTATTGTTGAACTGGTACGGTCAGTCGCTGGGCGCTGTTGGAGATATTGCAAAGGAGATCGGAGCACCTATGGACATGTCCGGAGTGCAATGAAAATATTCCAAACTGAAACAGAATACTATTGTTATGTGTGCTTTTGAATATAAGTGTTACAGAAGAGTCCTTCGTATATCATGGACATAGAAGAGAACAAATAGATCTATCCAGAAAGAACTCAAAATCAAAGAAAACTGGCAGATGCTACAAATAAGAAAAAGAAAATTGAGATATTTTGAACATATAAAAAGAAATGAAGGGCTGGAGAAGACCATCATGGAAGGAGGCATACCGGCAAAGAGAAGAAGAGGACCACGGAGAAGATGGGTTCAGGATGGTTTGAACATGACGGCTGCAGAGGCAGACATCGGCCCTATGAGAGAGATAAATTCTAGAGGACTGTTGAGGTGGCAAAGTTCTGCTCAGGACAAGCTATTTGATGATGATGATTGTTATTAGTAGTAGCAGTAGTATTGCATAGATCACATGGCGCCTATGCCTCCTTAACCATCATTCTGATGCGCCCCAATGTATAAAAACTGAGCAGCACTGCTCTACCTACTACACAATTTTTGATCATTATCTATTCATCTTTCTTCTCCTAAACATTGTAAACTAATTTCCTTTTTTCTTCTTCCAGTTCTTCCTCTCTCTTGCCATCGCTTCCAATTCTTTCCATGTTTTACCTATCCTTTTCATATCAGTCTCCAGCTCTCTTCTCCAGGTCTGTCTAGGTCTAGACCTTCCCCTGCTCCTCTCCCTGCGGGTTCCAAAATTGCCTGTCTTGTAATACTTCAGGCCGGTATTCTCAATGTATGTCCTATCCATCGCCAGCATCTCTTCCTGAGCTCTTTCGCGACTTGTATCTGCTTAGTTCTTTCTCTCGTAATCTTATCATACTATCTCATCCCTCTATTCTACGTAAACATCCATTTATGAAGGTCTGTAGTTTTCTGGTGGTTTCTTTTGTTGTCTTCCATGTTTCCAAGCCATAGATCAACACTGATTTTACATTTGATTGAACGATTCTCAGCTTTGTGTTTGTTTTGATCTCCTTTCACTTCGATATCTTACTCAATGCAATTCCCTTCTAGTCCTTGGTATATGGTACATGCCATTGGAGGTAATTCATAATAAATCTGATAACTCATATTTTGATATTCACTTAATTTATGTATTTGAGTAATTAAATATCGAGGCTGAATCTCAGCTGAGATCAAATATAAAGGCAGCAATAATCTAGGTCACAAAATATGGTTGTATAAATAAATTGTATTTATCTAGCTCAGCGTTTCCCAAAGTGGGTGGTACCGCCCACAAGGTTCGCCGTAACAAGGTTCGTCCTTGGGTTGAAAGAAGCGAGCCTTGGCTGAAAGAAGCTTTAATCCACTACAAAACAAAGAATACAATTTGTATGTAAAGTATTTTGTGCTATAATTACTACATTGTCTAGTACTTCCATTGTTGAGAACTAACAAATATCTTAACGTATCATATGACAGCATGACATTATATGTCAATACTGTACAGTTGTACATTATATGAAATGAGAATAAACATCGACAAAACAGAAGTAATGACATTCGCCAAAGAGGAAAGCACTACCAATATCTCTATTGACAATCGCCCACTAAATCAAGGAAAATACTTCACATACCTGGGGAGCATTTTTTTCAGCAAACGGAAGAATATCTAATGAAATTCAACACAGATGCAACAAAGCAAATCAAATGATAGGACAAATGGCGCCAATTTTAAAATGCAAATGTCACCATGAACACAAAAAGAGCAATGTTCAACACAGTTTTTCTCCCTACATTATGTTATCAGTGCCAAACCTGGACGCTGACAACAAATGATAGAAGAAAACTAGTCATGACAGAGATGAAATGTTTATGCAGAATGTTGGGTGTAACAAGAAGATACCGGTTGAGAAATGAAGATATCAGGAAAAAAGTGGGTACAACATCAGTACTAAATTTCATCAAGAAACAACAAATTAAATGGTTCGGCCACATAAGCAAATTACCAACAGACAGTGCACCTCAAAGAACAATGCTGCTCTGATACAATGGGTACAAAGGAAAAGTACGGCCCTGCAAAAGGTGGACCTCAGAGATAACAGAGGCGAGAAAGGAACTATTATGAAGCGCACAAAAGGGCTCGTTCTAGAAATCTCTTCTTATCCTGACGCTGTGAGACAAAACAGGATTGAAGAAAAGAAAAAGGACTACTGGTTAGATTTTGAAAAAAAGAAAATTGCATTTTATACTATCACATCTTCCAAGTTATACTGTTGCATAGTGTTAGATCTGATTGGTCGTAATGAAGACTTTCAGAGCTGACTTATGCCAGAATATGTCATCTGTTGCCATGTTCTCATCCATCATGCGATTGCCTAGCAAATCCAATATGTCCCCCTTATCCATCTGCAACATCTCTTGGCCAAATTAAATATATCACTGAACCAGGGATATGGGTGCTTCTTCTTCTTCAAACACTCCATATCAACCACTTGGTAAACCACTCTTTGTGATTTGTATGTGATCTGAGCCTAAGAGCGATTGTACGTTGTGCCAGTCTTCTTCAAACACTCCATATCAATCACTTGTTAAACCACTCTTTGTGATTTGTATGTGATCTGAGCAATTGTATAAAAGTAAAGAGTAAATGAATCCTTTCATACCTCGTGGTATATAGGTCAATACAGTGTTAGGCCTGTATTTTTCATTGACCATCAGAACCCGATGGGTGATGTGGTCAGCATCACACCGCCGTCTTTACTTTCCCAGAGCATGTCTGGTACCCAGTTGAGGCTGGGTCGACCTGAGAGCTGTCGCGGTCGGGAAAATTCCACGCGCACTGCGGGAGCTGAACCCAGACCACCAGCCTTGAGAAGCGAGTTCACTAACAACTACGCTATCGCGGCTCTTGAGCAATTGTATGCTGTGCCAGATATGCACCTACAAGTAGGCCATACATCGAATTTTTATTTATTAGGGTAGCTTACCTAGGCCCCTACCTCAGTCGCCTCTTCCGACATGCCCAGTAGGCTCTTCCGACATGCCCAGAAGGGGCTTCCGACATGCCCAGTAGGTTGTAGTGTTACTCACCCATGTACTGCGGGGCTCGCAAGGGAGCAAAGAGTAATACCACAGCAACCTAGAAGGCATGTCATAAGAGATGACTGATGTAGGACCTAGGGAAGCTACCTTAGTGAATAAAAAGCATTGTAGAAATTAGATGTGCTGGCCTACTTGTAGGCGCATAACTGGCACAATGTACAATCGCTGTTAGCTCAGATCACATACAAATCACACAGAGTGGTTAACAGGTGGTCGATATGGAGCGCTCAAAGAAGAAGTATGTGATCTGAGCCTAAGAGCGATTGTACATTGTGCAAGTTATGTGCCTACAAGTAGGCCAGCACATCAATTTTCTTTACTAGGGTAGCTTACCTATGCCCCCTACCTCAATCACCTCTTCTGACATCGCTTGTAAGTTGCAGTGTTGCTATTCTTTGTTCCCCTTACGAGCCCCATCAACACACTGGTGTACAGATAGATAGCTTATAATATTTTATTTTACCATCATTACCATCTACATCATCTTGTCATAAACGCACAAAGAACAAATAGAATCGATTATATTCATTAATATTTGCTAATAACATTCTATTGATAGTGTATAAATATCTCAAATGTTTACATTGTTTTTTAAAAGTACCACTTTGCAAGGGAAATAATGGAAGAACATACGCTTTTCCTGTTGTATGAGTGAAGATATGTTAATAAACCTAAAATCCAAATATTCGTACATTGTTTTAGCTTGTATAATGTGTTATGTTATTCGATCAACATCATGGCACATTGGGCATTCGTGCTCTGTCCTCCGATGCAGCAGCCATCCCAAAGTCCATTTGCTCACCGTACCCATGAGAAGTTGATTAGTGTATCTTCTCTCTCTACCACGAAGACGACACTGTCTGGCATGTCCAAACTTAATACCTAATTCTCGAACTCGTTCAAGTGTCTGAGACTCGCCCATGTCACATAAATGAGATTGTATAATATGTGTTTGGTTACCGTGTACATAGTTCGTTACATTTGTAAAATATGTAGCATGATCGTATTACGCCGTGTTTTAAAAAAATACCATTTTGCAAGGGAAATAATGAAAAAACATACAATTTTCCTGCGTATGTGTGAAGATATGTTTATAAACCTAAAATCCAAATATTCATACGTTGTTGTAGCTTGTATAATGTGTGTTTGGTTGCTGTG
Source organism: Arion vulgaris (assembly GCA_020796225.1). Lineage (NCBI taxonomy): Eukaryota > Metazoa > Mollusca > Gastropoda > Stylommatophora > Arionidae > Arion > Arion vulgaris. The sequence continues at coordinate 12,429,755 of CM036775.1, forward strand.
TATATAGTGCGTTTATCATCATGATCAAATAGCGTGTCCCTTCCGGAGCTTGGCTCCCATGACAGCAGTCCTGAAAAACTCTGTTCTGTTCAAGTTGGCTGGTGTCAGAAGCAGTCATTCTCAGATTGTCAATGACATCTTGCACGCATCGTCTTCTAGGCCTTCCTCTCATTACTCTTTCAGGCACCATTCCCTTCAAAATTATTTTCTCTAGGCACTCATGTCATTTGATGAGTCAGAAATATTTAATTTTCCTAGATTGTATGCTTTTTAATAGCCAACTCCTCTTTAATATCAAGCTGTTGCAGAACAGAAGCATTTGTTCTTTTCTCTGTCCATGATATTCTAAGTACTCTTCTGTAGCATTTGCATTCAAAGACATTAATGATCATCTCTGCCGCCGCCGTGTACATAATACGTTACATTTCTAAAATATGTAGCATGATCATATTACGTTGGTTTTATTTTTAAGTACCATTTTGCAAGGAAAATAATGAAAGAATATCATATGAGAGAAGATATGTTTGTCAACCTACAATCCAAATATTCATACGTTGTTGTAGCGTTTTTTTGGTTGCTGTGTACATAATGCGTTAGATTTGTAAAATATGTAGCATGATCATATTTCGTCCGTATTGTAATGTTTTGTATATAACAAGATATTTGTGTTCTACTTTGGAAAAGGGAATAATAAGTTTGTAAATACATTACTATGGTTTTTTTTGTATTAGTCATTGGTTTTTTAAAATGTAATTTTTGACTATATTAGTTTTGGAAGCAGGTATTTAATAATAACCTAGTCATTTGACACATGCTTGTGGGGTTTCTGTTAAATTTTTTCTGAGTTCCTGTTTACTATTATAATTAACTGATTTGCTCCTATAAGCCGCTGGGAAAACCGCTATTAGTTTGCTTTAGAATGATCTTAAAGAAAATTTATTTACCTAAAAAATGGTATATTACTCATAAAAATCTGTTAATAATTAAGAAAACTGCAGCTGAATTTGTGCATACACCTGCAATGGGAAAATAGGACATAAATTTAATTCAAAGACAACCTGTTTTTCAATTCAGTAGCTAATCAGTTAACTCTTTCCACGCTTTAAGCCGCACACTGTGCCACAGCGGAAGTCCGTTGCACGCTTTAAGCCGCACACTGCGCCATAGAGTTGTTTCCCCTTACTAGAAATCTTATGTTATTCTATTGGGTTGTCCAGTTTTCTTCAATTTGGTATATAATAATATATATATGTTTATTTATTGACAAGTAGTTGGGATCGTTTATTTATAATTTTTTTTTTTTACTTCCCTTGAATTAACAGCTTAAAAATAATATGAGGAAATAACTGCGCGTGAAAAGAGTTAAGTAAATGTCCATTTTTCATACCCTGAGGTATATTGAGTAATACAGTGTTAGGCCAGTATTTTTCATTGACCATTCGCACATGAAGAGTAATGTGGTCAACATCACGCCTGCCACCTTTACTTCCCAGTGCTTTTCCTGGTACCCAATTGAGGCTGGGTGGACTTCAGAGCGCTTACAATCAGAAAAATAGCCTACTGTGAAATTGAACCTTGATTACTTAGCCTAAGAAGCTGTGCTACTGCGGTTCTTATTACACTTATAATTATAAATCAATAACATGTTGCTGTACACTGCGCCATAGAGTTGCTTCCCTTATAAGAAGTCTTTCTAGTTTTACTTCTACTATTTGACTTCTACTATTTTTTAACCTTGTTATTCTATTAGGTTGTCCAGTTTTCTTTAATTTAGTATATAATAATAATATATATCTTTATTTATTGACGAGTAGTTGGGATTTTTAAATTGAATTAAAAACTTGAATTAACTGTTTAAAAATTGAGGAAATAACTCGGCGTGGAAAGAGTTAATAACCAACCCTCTTTAATATCAAGCTGTTGCAAAACAGAAGTATTTGCTCTTTTCTTTGTCCACTGCATGTACAAATGATTATTTTGAGATTCTCTCTCCACATTCAAACTATTTTTGGGTGTGCATTTCTGCCATGGAGATTTATTGTTCTCAAATTTATCATGAAATCAAACTTTTTAATAATTTGGTTTTTGGTTAAATGTGTTTGATACATCCGTCTGTATAATGTTGATGTAAATGATATGTTGAAATTTTTCAAATAAATCCACAATAAATTGATGATAGAACCAGTAACGATCGATAAAACTTTGAAAAGTTAGATAACTCTTAATTAGGTCTTGCAAGGGAAGGAACTTGATTCTAGTTTTTCTTCCACAGATTGCGATTGAGAAAACATGTAGACCATAGATTCCCAAACTTTTTCGCCCACCGCCCATTTTACACGACATAAACTTTGTAGGCGCCCCCCTCCCTCCTTCCCTCCCCATTATAACAGTTTACCAAACCCCCACCCCATATGCATTATGCTCTTTTCTACTTTGACATAGAAAATTGAGATATATTTCTGTCATAGTCAATTTTCACGTGATTATATACATGAAATAGAAAATTGATGAAAAAATGGATTGTGTAAGATGGGCATAAGATGAATTAAAATGCCGAATTCAAATTTGTAATGATTATTCAATCGCAAAATCACACCAAAAAAATCTCCCCAAATGCTTCTGAACCCCCTATCGCCCCCCTGGAAGGCTTCAGCGTCCACTTGGAGGCGGTACCGCCCACTTTGGGAAACGCTGATGTAGACAATGACATACCAGATTTTGAAATTATGCATGCCATTTAAACAACTGGTTAAAAGAAAACCCCACCAAAAAAACTAACTTGTTACTCCCTGTAATAACACGTTTTAGGCAGTGTAGTCTGCGGCCCGCAGTTTTGAAGCAAATTTGTCCTCATGGGTTTTCCCAAACGGTAAAAATAGACCTCACTGTTCAGAAAGCAATGGCATACTACTGAACGCATAAGTGGTGCCTAGAAAATCGATTTACTCATTTACTGTGGTTGATGGCAAATTCCTGTAAAGGATATGCCAAGATTTAGGGGAGCATGTTTCTGTGGCTTCATGGCTAGTGCAATCGCAGTAAAAATGTTCAGTCTTTTAATATCCTCGACAGAAAAATTCCTTGACCTTATCGGGGATTGAACTCGAGTCTCTCGCATGGGAGCCCACACACTCTAATCCATTCAACAAGACGTTCCACGACTACTGGTTGCTGTATTTTAAGCGGAAATGAAAATCATGGCATATCCTTGCAGGATTTAGCCATCAACCACAGTAAATGAGTCGTTGATTTTCTAGACACCACTTATACGTTCAGTAGTTTGCCATTGCTTTCTGAATGGTGATGTCTATATTTATCATTCGTGAAAATCCATGGCAACAAATTTGCTTCCAAACTGTCCGTCGTGAAGTTTGAACCATGTATGCTTGGTTTGTGATCGAGCTCACTACCGCTTAAGCTACAAACTTTTCAGTATTGTAAGTACTAAAACAAAAATGTACATACAAATTGAACTCCGAGTTGGATAAAATGTAAACGAACATTATTTTGTATCAGCGTATGACAAATGTGTTACTAATATCAGCAGATGTACATATATTTTGCGTATACATTTTTTGTTTTCTAACATTGTAATATTATTGCTGTATTTCCTATTTTTGAAACTTCATTCCCATGAAGCTCATCTTAAAATGTCAGTCTTTTATTTGTATTTATCTAGTGAGGTCTTGATATTGTCTATCCATATTTTTCTCGGACTTCCCTTTTCGCTATAACCTGATCTTTTTTTAATGATATGCTGTTATTGGTGGTTGGTTGTATTTCATTCTCAATAAATGTCTGAACCATGTTATTGGTTATTGAATGGACTTCACAGCACTCCACTCAGACCCATAGATGCTCTGTCTTCCCCAACAGATTTAGAAGGGTATGCATACTGATGGCTCCTGTGGCTCGCTGGCTAAACTGTAAACATTTTTGTATATCTTAAAGGGTCTAAAGATGGAGAAATCGTCTTCTGTGAATGCCAGCTGTAAATTCAGGTGGTAGTCATGACGCCTGGTATTGCGATTCTGACTGATTTTTGCATGAGGCCTGCTTAGCATTTGACTGGTGTCCCTTGCCATGTGGTGAAGATGAAGGAATAACTTTATTTGCTTCAGATTTCTCCATATGGCACAGTTCCTCTCCGCAGTAATGGCCTGTATATCCACATCTCAAAAACCTCAGTCTGTTTCTCAGCTGTTTGTTCTTTGTTCATGTCTAAACCTCCTCTTCGCATTACATGTCCGAACCTTGATTGTCTGATTCTTATTCTTTTGATAAGGTTTCTTTGTGTGCAGGCCTGATTTAAAACATCAACATTTGTTTTCTTCATTGTTCATGGAATTTTCAGCATTCTTCTGTAAAACCACATCTCTGTGGCTTCTAATGATCTTATTTATTCTTCTTCTTCTTCTTCAATGATCCAGCGGCACTTGAGCTTTTGCCCTTCGCCCAATGCTATGTAGTGGTATCTGCATGTGTCTGTAAGTTGTTCTTTTGTTCCGTATAGTGTGTTCCATTTATCTGGCCTTGGAGGAAGGAGGGTCTTTCTGATGTCTTCTAGTGCTTGACACTTGAAGAGGTGGTGGTGAACGGTTTCATGATGATGTGCACACAGTTGGCACTCTGGAGTGTGTTGTGGATGAATTCTGTTCAAGTGATTATTAAGTGTTATGTGTTGGGTTCGGAGTCTAAAAATGGTGCTCTGATCTCTTCTTGTAAGGTGGTTGATGTTGTCATTAAGGTTAGGGCTGGCCATATGGGTGTACACATCTCTTCCTGTGTTTCCCATGGCCCATCTGTTCAGCCAAATTTCCTTATTTGTTGTCATTAGGATTTGCTTTGCTGTATGGAGAGTTGTTGCTGTGATTGGTTGTTCCTGTGTTGACCCTTTCTTGGCTAGCCTATCTGCTTTGTCATTTCCAGGTGTGTTTGAATGTCCAGGGATCCACTGCATGGTTATTTTGATGTCATGTGATGTAATAAGTCTGTCAATATCTAGGGCTATATGGGATAGTTCAGATTTACAATGTCCACCATCCTCTAGGGCTTGAAGGGCAGACATTGAATCTGTGAAGATAATTATGTTTTGTGCCTTTGATGGAAAGGCATCGAAAACAGTCTTCAGGTGGTACAGCGCTGCTTCTATCGCATGAATTTCAGCCTCATAATTGGAGCATATCTCCCCACATGCACCAAACAGCTCTTCGGATGATCTGTCTGGGTATTGTATATATGCTCCGTAACCTGCTTTGATGGTGGCTTTAAATGCAGATCCATCAGTATAGACATGTATCCATTCTTGGGGATAGGCATCAATGGTTCTTTGAGATGCTATCATAAGGCTGACTGGGTCGGAGCGTTTAGTTGCTTCATCTGTCAATTTTGTTCTAATTTCAGGTGTATTCAAGAGTGTATGTGGTGGTAAGTTTGCTATTACTCTCTGCAGCTGCTGTCTTGTTTCTGGAAGGTGGTATCTGTCTTTGATTTCACTGACGTGGTGGAGGATTGACTTTTGTTTAATTCTGTTTCTCTGTTTCCACTTCTCAACAAGTAGTTTATTGGGGTGATCTTGATTCATTCTTTTGCTCCTTTCATAAGCTTCAACAGCAGCTTTGTCCCTTCGCAACCCAAGAGGTTCCACATTTGTGTGTATTTCACATGCGGCGGTTGGTGTTGACCTCATTGCTCCGCTGATTAGACGTAAGGCATTGTTCTGTACTCTGTCCAGGGAATCAAGGTTTGTCTTGGAGCAAGTTGTTAGAAGAGCACTGTTGTACTCTATTGCAGAGCGGATGTAACCAAGATATAAGCCTCTCAGAGTATCTTTGTCTGATCCCCATGTTGTGCCAGCAAGCTTCTTCAATAGCTGTAATCTTCTTAATGCTTTGTTCTTTACATTCACAACATGCTTCTTCAGGTTAAGCTGGCGGTCAAGTGTTACTCCAAGATATGTGGGGTGTTGTTCTCTTAGCAGTTGGTGATTGTCTAGATTTAATGTGATATTCTGTTTGGCAACTTTGTGGCTAATAGTAAAGATGGTATACACTGTTTTGGCACAGTTTATCTTTAGTTTCCATGTCTGGCAGTAGTCATGGAGTTTTCTTAGGTCTCCGTTAAGTTTTCGTGCTCCACTTTCTACATCCTCATGACTTTGCCAAATAGCCAGGTCGTCTGCGATAGGCGCTTTTCAGCCGTAATCTGACTTGCAAGGTCATTGATGTATATGAGGAAGAGGGTGCAACTTAGGGATGAGCCCTGTGGTAAACCCTCTTCTAAGACCTCCTTAGATGAAATTGCATCATTGATTTTTGTCTGGATCGTACGGTCAATTAAGAAGTACTTAATCCAGTTGTACAATTTCCCATGTATTCCAATGTCCATCATCTTCATAAGGAGGCCTTTTCTCCATACTCGATCGTAAGCCTGCTGCAGGTCAAAGAAAATGGCTACTGTGTGTTTGTTGTTCTGGAAGCTGTCGTGTATTCTTTGAGTAAGTCTAAAGAGTTGGTCCTCTGTGCAGTTGCCAGATCTAAATCCCGCCTGTTCGTGGCATAGAGTGTTGGTACTTTCAAGAAACCAGTAGAGACGACAATTTACAATTTTCTCCGCTAATTTCCCTAGACATGATGTTAGGGAGATTGGTCGGTAGCTTCTGGGTTCACCTAGGGGTTTGGTGTTTTTCAGGATAGGGATAATATGGGCACTCCTCCAGGCTTTTGGGAGCATTCCATTTCTCCATGTCATATTAATTAGATGGAGAACTGCTACCTTCCCTATTGGACCCAAGTTTAGAAGCATCTCGTTGTGGATCTTATCTGGTCCAGGAGACTTTCTAAGTTTCAATTTCTTTAATGCCTGTTCTAATTCCTGTCTACTAATTTCTTTCTCAAAAAATGGAAGCATTTACTGTTTGAGCTTTTTCTTGTTGCTTCAAGTGATTCAGACGCTTTCTGTCTATCTCTGTGAGTTGCCCTGCTCTGTTCACTGATGCAAAGTAACGGTTGAAGTGCTCTGCTTTTTTTCTGGTCTTCAATGATTGTTTTCCTTCCATCTATCACTGGTTTGGGATTTGTCTTCCTACTATCCCCAGACAGATTGTTGACCAACGCCCAGGCTTTATTTCCATTACGTCTGAAGTCTAGTTTTGAGCATGTGTCTATCCATTTTTCATTTTTAGCCTTCCTAACTGCAAGTTTTACTTTTGCACAAGCTTTATTGTACTGCACTTTTATGTCCAGTGATGGTGTGGACTCTAGTGTTTTCCTTAATGTGCTTCTTTCATAGATGGTGTCTTGTATGTCTTGGTTCCAAAATGGTTTGTGTGATTTCCGGCTGCCCCTTGGGATACATAATGATGAGGCTTTCAGAATTGCTTTTGTTACTTCTTCGTTGAAAGTCTCAACACTGCTGGCTTCAACTTGTGAAAGCAGAGAGTCAGTTGTTTCTTGAAAAAGTCTCCAGTTAGCTTTTTGAAGTTCCACCGTGTTTTTGCTTTCGACAGGCTCTACTTACAGTTGTTATAGTAGTAAGGAGTGGTTTGTGATCACTTCCGATATCATCAAGTATTTGAGAATGGCAGGATTCTGTCAAGTCGGATGAGCAGATGGTCAGGTCAGGTCGAGTAAGTGAGAGGTGAGCTCTGTGCAGCAGAGTTGGTGGAGATTCTGCATTCTGTAATACTGATAGATTTGTTGTATCACATAGCTCTTCTATTAATTTTCCTGTCCTGTTGTTGTCTGGGTAGCCCCAACGTGGAGAGTGTCCATTTAAGTCACCGGCTAAAATAGTTTTGCGATACTGTGTGTTGTGCAGTTCTGGCAGTTTGAGTGTTTTCATGCGGGGTTATAGATGTTGTATATGGTATATTTTCCTCCAGAGTGCCAGATAGTAATTTGTTGCACATCTGTGGGATGGGCTGTTGTAAGCTGTGATGCATCTCCCTGAATGTCGTTACGTATGTATGTGACTATGCCTCGGCAGTCAGTACACCTACAGGGATAACTAGTGTATCCAGTCAAGTGCAGGTCACTGTCTTTGTGTAGGGTTTCTTGCAAAAGGGCCACATGTACCTTGTGGTCATGTAATAATTTTGAGAGTTCAATCTTTTTGTTTCTTAGGCCACAGATGTTTAATTGTAGGATATTAAGTGAATGTTTGTTCTTTTGGTCATCTGACATCTGTAGGTCCTTCTTCCTCCAAGGGTTTTGTGTATTTCTATGTTTGCATTTGTTTGTTTTGTTTTTCCAGTAGTCAATTTTTCGCACAGAACAGCCCGGTTACCCTCTGTCTGGCGCGGACCTTGATATTCGAGTCGACGTCCGATCTCGCTTGAATTTCTATTATTGTTGTACATAGCATTGAAAAGCTGGGGAGTCTGTGGATTTCCTACCCACCCCGGACAGGAGCCAGAATAATACTGCCATAGCACTAGTGGATGAGGGCTTTCTGTGTCGCTTAATGATACTGCAGCCAAGGTAGGGTTCGCTGTTCTCATTCCCCGCCACCAGATTGCCTGCTGGTCACGCCGAGCTCAGTTATACTCTAGGCTTGTGTCCAAATGTTCAAGGCAAGAGGATCATCACGTCCTGAGTCACTGCGCCTGTACGATGGATGTCAGCCGTCAGAAAGCAGCACACATTGGTTCTCTATCCTCAGATCTAGTTAGTACCCTTCTGACTTCTTTCCAACCACAGAGGGTGCATGTACATTGTCAAATATTATACAAATGTTTACCACATCTACTCAGTTATGCTGTAGTGCTGTGCCAGATCTGAATGGTCATATGAGAGGCCATTAGAGCTCTCACTGTGGTTAAGAGTATTGGAGGGGGAAAAAGGGACGTGGGTAGGGGAAAGAAAGGAGGGAAGTGGGAGGGTTAAGCAGGATTACTCCCGCCCACTCATGTTGTTTAGCCAGTCAGCCGAGACTGTTGCCCGGGGTGTGGCACGTGGAGCCAAACATGAGCTAGGTGAGAAGTGGGGACCAAATAGGATCATGACTATCCATGGACATACCCAGGATACGGCTGTCATTTTCCGTGAGGTACTAACCCCTACCTTCTCACCCAACACCCCGATCTTATTTATTGTTTGTTCATTGTTCCAGGTTGAAATATAAACAAAGTAAATCCTGAAATATCTTCTTCTTTGCGATCACCACTTAGACTGATGTACCAGATTTCTCCTGGTGTTAGCATTTCGTGTGATATTCATTGGAACAGGAACGGAGCAATTATGGGGTGACCGTTGCAGTGAAGTTGGAACCGTACTTATGGACTATGAACCAGATTTCTCCATAAATCTTATTTATTGTGGAAATCTGATTCATGCAGCCTTTAGCAGCGGTGTATTTTTCGTCACATCTTCAGTGCTTTTTGAAGCTCTGGTGCTTATCCTTTGGCAATGTGTCCGGTTTTAGCCAGCGTTTACTGGGTTCACTCTCCATCAACCTTTGGCTGTCCCCAGCTTACCTGCAAGGCAGTACGTTACTATTTTCTTTTAGGGTAGCTACCCTTAGACAATCTTACTCCTGGGTTGTTGAGCGTCATCTGCCCAGGTTACCAGTCTTTTTTTGGACTACTTTGTTTGCCTGCTGTCCAGTTTTGTATACGGTTTGCTCCGCTAGCCTTTGATTGTCCCCAATCTAACTACAAGGCAGTAGTAGTTATCCTGAAATACAACTTTTGAATCAACTAATTTCTTCTTGTACTGTTTGTGCTTATTAAAAAAATATATTTGATTGTCATTGCATACTCAGGTCACTATTATAACTACTGCAATATATGTTGATCATCTTTTGTTTCAACAAATACTTTATTCCTTATTTTTATTTCTTGTCTACATAGTATTACTATTATTATTTGTGTGTTTTATCATGCTACTGTAGTGGTTCTCAAACTTGTTGAAATTGTGGCACACTTGGAAGTCCTAGAAAAAAATCATAGGCACACTATACACAAAAACTTCATAAATAAGATGCAGAAAGCAAAGAAATACCAAAAAATAATTGGAAAAATGCTACAAACCTTTATTCATCATTGAATTTCTACCTATGAGAAGTATAGGCCTGATGTGTTTTGGGGATTTTTACCCCTGATGCTGCTCTGGCATTGTGTTGCCGAACCCTAATCTGGGAATTCCTAGGGCGCACCTAGCAATGTCACCAGGCACATTGTTGCGCCTGTGCACATTCTTTGAGAACCACTGTATTACTATTTTGAATATATTTTATTAGAAAGCGTCTCAGAGTGAGATCAATTTAATTTTGTTAGCGACATGGTCACAAACGAAATGTAAACAATTTTATTTTATTTAAGCTTAATTTTTCCTTCTTTTCATTTGCTTGAAATATTATCTTTATATATATATATATTGAGTGTTGCCTCTTGTATCCTTCCTTCCTTTCGTTTACTTGAAATATTGTCTATATATTCAATATTGCCTCTTGTATCCTTCCTTCCTTTCGTTTGCTTGAAATATTGTCTATATATTCAATGTTGCCTCTTGTATCCTTCCTTCCTTTCGTTTACTTGAAATATTGTCTATATATTCAATGTTGTCTCTTGTATCCTTCCTTCCTTTCGTTTACTTGAAATATTGTCTATATATTCAATATTGCCTCTTGTATCCTTCCTTCCTTTCGTTTACTTGAAATATTGTCTATATATTCAATATTGCCTCTTGTATCCTTCCTTCCTTTCGTTTGCTTGAAATATTGTCTATATATTCAATGTTGTCTCTTGTATCCTTCCTTCCTTTCGTTTACTTGAAATATTGTCTATATATTCAATGTTGTCTCTTGTATCCTTCCTTTCGTTTACTTGAAATATTGTCTATATATTCAATGTTGCCTCTTGTATCCTTCCTTCCTTTCGTTTGCTTGAAATATTGTCTATATATTCAATGTTGCCTCTTCTATCCTTCCATCCTTTCGTTTGCTATAAATATTTTTGATATATTCAATATTGCCTCTTCTATCCTTCCTTCCTTTCGTTTGCTATAAATATTTTTGATATATTCAATATTGCCTCTTCTATCCTTCCTTCTTTCATTTGCTTGAAATATTGTCTATATATTCAATGTTGCCTCTTGTTTAAATTTCAGTCTTTTGTAGCTCACACAGAAGTCTGTGTAGTTTTCTGTCCAGTGTTGTTTCACTGGGCTATGAGTTTGCCTCATTATATCATATTCGGATCAATCTTGAAGTATATGGTCTGCTGTCTGTCCCCATAGTAAATTTACCAATCTTAAACTTTGTATACATATTTCTGCATAGTCGATTGTGTCCTACAGCAGACAAACTGTTCTAATCTGCTCATATTTTGCTCTTAGCATTATTGACTTTCTGATTTATTTAATCATCCTTTTATTTTGGTGATAAGTTACTGGTACATTTAAGTTGCTCACTTGCAGCACCTTCCTTGGCCACTCTGCCTCCTCTTCTCATTTTCTGATATTCCACAGTGAGACTGTAGCCACTGCATGGTCAAGTTACACAGTGTAGAAAGTAGGACATGGCAGTTTTCCATATTGGATATCTGCTCTTGCATCTGTCAAAAATACAAAAGGTTGTGAATCACACTTGGTGTTCAACACATTCTCAGTTACCACCTTGATTGTCTGCATTTCTACATCATAGTTATACATCTCACAACACATTCTCAGTTACCACCTTGATTGTCTGCATTTCTACATCATAGTTACATCTCACAACACATTCTCAGTTACCACCTTGATTGTCTGCATTTCTACATCATAGTTACATCTCACAACACATTCTCAGTTACCACCTTGATTGTCTGCATTTCTACATCATAGTTATACATCTCACAACACATTGTTAGTTACCACCTTGATTGTCTGCATTTCTACATCATAGTTATACATCCTCACAACACATTTTAGTTACCACCTTGATTGTCTGCATTTCTACATCATAGTTTCATCTCACAACAGAGATGAAGAGTCTACACAGAATGCTGGGAGTATCAAGAAGAGGCCAGTTTAGAAATAAAGTGAGGACCACATCAGTACTGAGCTTCATCAAGAAACAACAAATTAAATGGCTCCTGCACATAAGTAGATAGTGCGCCTCAAAGAGTAATGCTACTCCGATACAGTGGATACAAAGCAAAAGGCTGTCTATGCAAACGGTGGATTCAGAGATATCAGAAGACTACGAAAGACACTGTTTATGAAGCGCACACAAAAGCATGATCTAGAAATCTCTTATCCTGACGCTGTGAGGAAAAACAAGATTAAAGAAAAGTAGAAGTTTAATACTTATAGTTTAATTTTTGTTTCAATCACTGACACTTTTGTTCATTCTGTGTTAGACAAAGTTTGTTCTATAGACTCTATTATGACAAAGTTTGTTCTATAGACTCTATTATGACAAAGTTTGTTCTATAGACTCTATTATGACAAAGTTTGTTCTATAGACTCTATTATGACAAAGTTTGTTCTATAGATTATTATGACAAAGTTTGTTCTATAGACTCTATTATGGGTTCCTTCTTCTTTCCACAGAAAACTAGGAAAACTTCTAGAGCCGCCTTATTCAATTCTCAGATGGCCGTTTTACTCAATGTGGTAGTATATCATAAGCTAGGCATTCTTCTACTGCGGAGGTGACATTGTTGGGTCTCTTACAACCTCCTAATCTTCTTCTTGCATTCACTTGCTATGAATTCAGGCATAGCCAGGGCATCTGGTATAGTGCTCTTTGTTAATTTTTACATGTAGGCCTACTTTCCTTTTTATCAGTGTTCCCCGCCATACTCCGACTTAAGAGGTAACAACCTCTTAGTTTTACTGACAATGAAATGGTAGATTCCCTGAAATGAGAAAGTTATCGTCAATATAAGAAAAAGGTAATCATTTTTTGGTAATGTGATGAGGAAAGGAGGTTTAGAACACATTGTGACATCCGGTAAAATCGAGAGAAGACAAGACAGGGAGATAGAGAGAGAAAATTTTGGATAGCCTGACTGGCATGGTAGAGCGTCAACATCTGCGATGATAGCAAATGCCAGAGATTCGTGGAGATCCATGTTCGCCTATGCCAGCCGGCATGACACCTGATGATAATAATGAGATTCCCAGCTTAGCGGCCATGTCTATGACATCAGCAGGCTTAACTCCTTGTGGACCAGGAGCCACACTAAGGGACGTTTTTACTCTAAATGACCTTTGCCCTGGTCCACTAAGAGTTAATCATGGTTAAGATTATTGCCTGCTTAATAATAATGTTTTTTAATTTTCCATTTCAGCGAAACTAGTTTTAAATTTGTCACAATAATAACATCCCAAATTTGATCCACAAAAAAAACAGCAATTGGGTCCAAAAGTATAAACCATATGTCTTGAATTCCCATCATTTTTAATTTACATTTGATATCATATATCATTTACTCTCAGGAATTATCATTATTTTGTTTGGCTTTGTAAATGGTTTTAGTTGTATTTTTTTGCATGTATATTTCATGTCTCTCCACTGCCTATTTCAGGTTCCCAATTATTTCTTGAAGATTTGATCATAAGTGTTGTGTGTTACCTTAAATTAGTGACTTTTGAGGGGTTTTTGTGTGTGTGTGTGATTTTTATGTGCTGAAATAAAATATATACAATTTGAAATAGAATAATTAGCAAATTATCCAAGAGTCCTCGGTTCGCTCCTTGTGAAGCCGTCTGGGAAATTTTCCAGATCCCTGATCTCAGTGTAGGTGAGATCGAGTTCCTAGTCCTACTGAAGAAGGACGATAAAATGTAGGTCACATGTTCATGTTGAGCACATAAAAGAACCCTTGGCAGTTCAAAATCGAGAAGAGCAGGCTGGAAAGTCCTGGCAAAATTCATTAGAAAGAATACTTCTTCTTCGGACGCTCCATATCGACCACCTGTCAACCACCCTGTGTGATTTGTATGTGATCTGAGCCTATGAGCGATTGTATGTTGTGCCAGTTATGCGCCTACAACTAGGTCAGCACATCTGATTTCTGCACTGCTTTTTGTTTACTAGGATAGCATCCCTAGGGCCTATATCGATCATCTCTTACATCCCCATGCATTGTAGGTGGCAGTGGTACTATTCTTTGCTTCCCTTGCAGGCCCGGCACCACACAGGCGAGAAATAATACAAATTCCTACAATCAACATCTTCTAAATTACATTGGGGACCCTTGCTGGTGCTACAGAGTTTGTGCACTGCCACTGAGATCTTCCTGTGTAAGAAAGAGATTGGAGCACACATGGTTACTCACTGCAGTTCAATGATGATGGTCCTATCAATCAATCAAGAGGCAGGACAAACAAATTATTTATAAGTGATAAAAGCTATTTGAAAAAGAAATATATTATGATACTACATGTCATATATATAAATATATTTCAAATTTATCAACTGTTATTACTGCCTGTAGTACCGCTTTTTGGGGCAGTGTAAGACAGGGGGAACAAGAGCCAGAGAAATTTAATTGCCACATGGCTAGCGCAGTCATCGCGAATATGCTCAGGTTCACATTTTTCTTTTAAGCCTCCGCCAGAAAAAATCCTTGGCCGTATCGGGGATTTTAATTTTCCCAGACCGCGACGGCTCTCAGGCCGACCCAGCCTCAACTGGGTACCAGACAGACTCTGGGAAAGTAAAGGCGGCCAACGTGATGCTGATCACATCACACATTGTGTGCCGACGGTCAATGAACGATACAGGCCTAACACTGTATTGCCCTATATACCACGAGGTATGAAAGGGTTCCTTTACTTACTTTTACCAGGGATTGAACACGAGTCTCCTGCATGGGAGCCACGCTCTAATCTATTCAGCCAGATGCTCCTCATGACATGTCATAAATGTCATTTTACTTTGCTTAGGCTCTAACTTTCATCAATTCATCTGACCAATAATAATAAATATGTGCTTTCATTTCTTGATTCCATTTTTCTTCTTAATCTCACGAATTATATTTTGCATGCCATATCATCGTCCACATTTTCATTGACAAAAATAACTCTAATAAAGACATTAATAATCATTATTTTGCTTGGTGTCGTCAGCATTGCTGAAGTTATCATGTTCTGTATGAAGCCATGTTTTTTTTTTTCAAATAAAAAAGATGTAAGGGAAAAAAAAGAAATAAAATAAAATATTGTACAAATAAGTCACGTTTTGTTGTTGTAAATGTTTGTTTCTATATTAAACCAATATTTCTGTATGGCAGCTAATCATGGACAATGAACAAACAATCAATAAAATCATTGGAAGCCACAGAGATGTGGTTTTACAGAAGAATGCTGAAAATTACATGGAGAGCGAAGAAAACAAATGAGGAGGTTTTAAATCAGGCCTGTACACAAAGAAACCTTATTAAAAGAATAAGAATCAGACAATCAAGGTTCTTCGGACATATAATGGAAGGTTTAGAACATTTGGTGACTACAGGTAAAATTCAGGGAAGGAGAGATCGTGAAAGACAGAGGGAGAAGATGTTGGATAGCTTGACATGGATCGACGTCAGAACTGATTACATGCACCAAGCAAAAAGAGTTGTGGAGAGACATGATCACCTACGCCGGCATGTCACTTGATTGATTGAAATACTTGTGTATTTTCTTATTGAGATTAATTACCATTAGTCTTCACTGTGTCCAAAGACACATATAATAATAATTCCTCTCGATCGTTATAGTTACATAGGGCCTGCAAGTAATTTCTCCATACCGCTTTATCCTGGGCAACTCGCTCAATCTCATCCATGGAACTAGACCGATATTTTTGTCTCTCTCAGCAAAGTTCATTTCAGGGTCTCCTTAGGTCGACCTCTCTTTCTTGAACAAACTACCCCCTGCATTCCACTTCAATGCCTGCTTTGATATTCGTTGATCATTTCTCCTCAAGGTCTGCCCAACATATCTCCATCTTCTCTTTCTTATAGTTGTCACTAGTGGTTGACCAGACATTTCTCTGATTTTATCACTTCTGAATTCATTCCATTTTATATTCATTATTTTTCGAGACATCTATTTTCAAATGCATTCAACTTGCTTTCTATATCTTTAGTCATTTTCCAACTCTCGCTGGCATATGTTAGGATTGATACAACATTTGAATTAAAAATTCATAATTTAGTTTTAATACTATATAACTTGCAGTTCCATATTTTATTTAGACTTTTAAAAGCTGATGTTACTTTGCCAATTCGTTTCATAATTTATTTTTAACATTTCCGTGCAATTAAAATTGCTACCTAAATAGGTGAACTGATCTGTTAAGACATATAGCAGATACAAAATTTCCACTTAATTTGATCTTGTGCACTTTTTTCTACCTCAAACCTAGTCCTTGAACGTTTCACATCGACCACTTGTTAAACCACTCTTTCGCCTGAGTGGTTACCGGGGTCCAAATTTGAGGTGTAAAGAATAGAACCATTGTTACCTGCCATGCATATCGAAAGAGGCGACTAAGGAGATTTGGCTGAAATTGGATGCACGTGTCCTAAATGTGTAGAAGTCAACCTGCTGCCATGCAGGCGGCTGGGACAGCCAAAGGCTAACGAGAGTAATGAAAATGCTGGCATATCCCAAGAAGGCGTGCCATAACACACAGTAAACAAGTCGTTGATTTTTCTAGGCACCACTTATACGTTCAGTAGTTTGCCATTGCTTTCTGAGCGGGTGGCGCCATCGTCCTTTGTTAAAATCAACGAAACAATTTGCAAGCAAACTGTCCATGGCGTGATTCGAACTCAGAGCGTCGGGGTTAATAGACAGAGTCACTAACCCCTAGGCCACAGACGCCACAGAGAGTAAACCCTGGCTGAATCCGGACACATCGCCGAATAATAAGCACCAGAGCTCCAAATGGTGCTGAAGATGTGATGTAAAACACACCAATGCTAAGGCTGCATGAATCAGATTTCCACATGAATGAATTTATGGAGCGATCTGGTACATCTGTCTTTTAGGTGATCGAGAGAGAAACCACTCTTTGTGATTTGAGTAAGAGTGACTGCATGTTGTGCCAGGCATGCGCCTACAAGTAGGCCAGCACATCCGATTTCTGTAATGCTTTTTATTCACTAAGGTAGCTTCCCTAGGCCCCAACTTCAGTTGCCTCTTACGACATGCTTTCTAGGTCACAGTATTACTATTCTTTGCTTCCCTTGAGGCCTGGCAACACACAGGTGAAAACTTGGTCCTATGCATGCCCACCTCCAGAGACTCATGTGGGTCTACTGTCCTGGACTAGCAGCTGTTTGGTGCAAAAAGAAAACGGACAGGCTTGCATCGAAAGAATTGATTGTTGGGGAATTTAGGATGGATAATGGGGATTTTTGTTGTCTCTTAGCCACCTACTGTTGGATAAAGACACTAAAATAGATGTTGAATCAATCCAGTGATTTAAGGAGTTTGAAGTTACACATTGTACAAGTAGAGGTGGATGCTTGAGGGGCAGAGACAGGAGTGTGTTTAACCAGTGACCTACAGGAACCATCAGTATGCATACCTTTCAACATCTGTTGTTGGAGATTGAGCACCTATGGGTCTGCCTGGAGTGCTGTGATGTCAGTTCAGTAACCAATAACCTATGCATACCTTTAGGTTCTACTTCAAAAGTTTGCATCCTGTACTCCTAGATACACAAAATGTTCTGTTCTTAGATCAGACGAAAAGAGACTAAATCAACAAGTTCTTATGTGGTCACCAGTTGGGAAAAGAAAACTTGGAAGACCTACGACCACTCTTCGAAGAACAATCCTACAATAAAGTAAACTATTGGGATGTAAAACAAGATCTCCAACTGCTAGCAACAAACCGCATTACATGGAGATCTAAAACCTCTGCCCTATGTGCCACCTTTGTACGAAAGGAACACCTAACTCCTAGGATTCCCTTTTTTTCATTGTCCCTGTCACATCCACTGTTTTGCCTATTTTGGACACCTTACTTTTTTCATCCTGAAGCTATGTTCACTCCATCATTTACTTTGTTTCTCTTTATGTCTTCCAGACCAGTTCTTGAAGTCTGATATTGCTCATCTTAGCTTCCCAAATATACCCAAGTATTCTTATAAGAACTCTTTCTTAGAATCCTCTTAACATATTTTCTTATGTTTTTCCGATCCATAGAGGAAGACTGTCCCAACATACAAAATAAATTAAATTTATACTCTATTTCTTCTTTCTTTCTTTTGTCGTCACACTGCTACCGGGTTGTTGCCCGGTGTCGTGGTTTTCTATTTTTGTCTTGCGCTGTTCTTGTGGCTTGTGTGATTGATATCTTTGCTCTTTCACAGGATTCTGCTACGCCATCTAACTATCTTTTCCATGGTCTTCCTCTTGCCTTCTTCCCGATGTTCTGTTGTAGAAGACTCTGTATACTGTGGAGTTTGGATGCATTCTTATTAAGTGGCCAAACCACTTCATTCTTTGTTTATCTATGTAATTCAAGCACGGTTTGTGCCAACTTTCTTTCTTATGCTGATGTTGGTGATTCTGTCTTTTCTTGTGTTATTGGTAACTTTTCGCAGGCAACGCATTTCACATGTAGTTATTTTTGTGACTGCGCTTTGCTCAATGTCCACGTTTGGCTCTGGTAACACAAAGTAGGTATAAAATGCTGTTGATCATCCGTTGTAGCTGCCTGTGAAATTTTTGGGTGCCTTAACAATGGGGCTAGCTGGTAGGTTACAGCATTTGCTTTTTGCACTCTAGCCTCTATCTCTCTATCCAGTTTTCCATCTTCTGTGAATATGCTTCCTAAGTATTTGAATTCTTTCACTTGCTTTATTTTAGTGCCATTGACATGGATGTCTAGATTATTATGTTTTCTTCTCATATTCATTATTTCTGTTTTAGTGTTGTTGATTTTCATGTCATGTTTTACACAATTTTTGTTCAAGGTGTCAATATGATGTTATAGATCTTGTTCATTTTGATGTATCAGGCACTGATCATCTGCAAACAACAGTTCATTTATTTCATCATTATCTGAATTTGACTCTTGAGTTATTTAACCATTTAAATTATTATTTGATGCTATTGTATTACGGTCACCCACACAAATGATGAACCTCAGAAATATCTGAGATGGTAGGAAGCACCATACACAAGGCACACTCAAAAGGTATCTGCCAGGACTCTTTGAATACCCAGAATGCTGGAAGGCATAAAAGGAATAGACAATAGATAGATCAGATAAGCAGAAAAAATTCAATTTACTTGAAAAAAAAATTAGTCACGCATTGAGAGAATCTTTCAGAACAGAGGAGTTTCAGGGCTGTGAATCCCACTCACTGACCAGATTGAGAGAGATATTGTGTCAATATTGGTGCAGCCCGAAAAGAACAACATACTAAATATGCACAGAGATTGATTAATCAACATCGAACTGGCGTGCTGGGCAACTGGATGCTGCTGGATTTGCTGAGGCGGATATCGAAGCACCTATGGACATGTCCGAGTGCTATGATGATAGTCCTCATATAACTGATAACAAGCCAGCAGTTTTATATAGGGCTCTAGAAAAGTTGCAATCAATAGTTCTTAGTCAAACATAGGACATGCACAGTATGCATGAAACACAAGACGATAAATATTTGTGAGCAAGCAGTTGGTAGTTTCTGTATATCCTCAACCATGTTTCCCTCATTGAACAGGGAAACTATAATCATAATTTGTGAAACAATTTGATTTTCATATTCTACATTTGGTAGTTTCTGTATATCCTCAACCATGTTTCCTTCATTGAACAGGGAAACTATAGTCATAATTTGTGAAACAATTTGATTTTATATTCTACATTTGGTAGTTTCTGTATATCCTCAACCATGTTTCCCTCATTGAACAGGGAAACTATAGTCATAATTTGTGAATGTTTAGTTTAGTCATCGAGTCATCATGATAAGATATTGAACCAATTAGTCCAAAAGTGCTCAGATCTCTACCTCAGGATGTCTCTCAGCGTATGGCACCTAACGGCACCGGCTCTTTGTTGGTTTACTATTCTTCTTTGGCTACCAGCATAGTGTTCTTGTCTAGCTACACCACATTTGACTTGGAATTATTGCAGTCAGGTTAGGGTTGTAGACTCACCACTATTACTTGAATCATTTACACATCCTCTCTCCATTAGAAAATTTAGAATATCAATTCGTAACTGTGTAGTAGGTGGCGCCTGTGGCTTAGGGATAGTGACTCAGTCTATTAACCCTGACGTTCTGAGTTCGAATCACGCTGGGGACAATTTGGTTGCAAATTGTTTCGCGTGGATTTTTACCAAAGGACGATGGCACCACCCATTCAGAAAGCAATGGCAAACTACTAAATGTAATAATGCCTAGAAAAATCACAAACAGCGTTAAAAGCTGGGGTTGATTCGCAAAGTCCTGTAAAGGATATACAATTAACTTTTTAACTGTGCAGTAGTAAACATAATATCTTGAGTGAAGAAGATGAAGTAAAAATATGAACTGACAGAAACAAATAATTTTTAGAGGCACCAGGAGACATCTGAATAATCAACACTGAACCAGTGTGATTAGTGGTTATTGGTTACTAAACTGACGTCATTGCACTCCAGGCAGACCCATAGGTGCTCAGTCTCCCCAACAGATATCGAAGAGTATGCATACTGATGGTTCCTGTGGCTCGCTGATTAAACACACCTCTCACTCTGCCTCTCAGGCATCCAGTTCGACTTGAACAACAGGTGACTCCAAACTGCTTAAATCGCTTGATCGATTCAACATCGATTTTAGTGTCCTCATCCAACAGACAGTCGCGAAGAGACCGAAGAATATCCCTTATCCATCTTCAACTCCCCAACAATCGATGCAAGCCTGTCCGCTCTCTCATTACCGTAAACACCCGCATGCCCAGGACAATATATCCATGTAAGCCGCTGGAGGCTAGAAACTTCTATAGATGACATCCACTCATACCAAACCTGCCCTTCTGGATCTTGTGAAGCATCGACTGAGAGTCAGATACAACTGCTCCAGTGTGATTAGTGGTTATACACTGGTAAAGATATCTGGAGTGAGATATAAGCATCTGTCCCAAGTACAATGTGATGTTCAGTAACTCAAAGTAATAACCATGAAAGTTAAACAATTAATTTTTCGTTGAATATGTGGCAGGCGTGTAGGATAAGACTAATAGTAAAACACTCATCCCAATATTATAGTTTATGGATAGCAAGATAAAACTGCACTTAGTTGTTCTCCCCCTCACAACTGCTGCCTGTATGTACCTGTGTTGTTTCTTGCAGGTGACCTAACTCTGTATGTAATGAATACAACATGAGAATAAACATCGACAAAACTAAAGTGATGACATTCGCCAAAGAGGAAAGCACTACCAATATCTCCATCGACAATGCCCGTTAAAACAGGTAAAAGACTTCACATACCTGGGGAGCATTTTTTCAACGAATGGAAGAATAACTAATGAAATTCAACACAGATGCAACTCAAAAAATCAAATTATGGGACAAATGGCAACAATTTTAAAATGCAAACATGTCACCATGAACACAAAAGAGCAATGTTCAACACAATCTTTCTCCCACATTATGTTACCAGTGCCAAACCTGGATGCTGACAACAAATGATAGAAGAAAACTAGTCACGACAGAGATGAAGTGTCTATGCAGAATGCTGGGGTAACAAGAAGAGACCGGTTGAGAAATGAAGACATCAGGAAAAAGTGGGGACAACATCAGTACTTAACTTCATCAAGAAACAACAAATTAAATGGTTCAGCCACATAAGCAGATTACCAACAGACAGTGCACCTCAAAGAGCAATGCTGCTCGATACAATGGATACAAAGCAAAAGGCCGGCCACGCAAAAGATGGACCTCAGAGATAACAGAGGCGACGATAGACACTATCTACAAAGCGCACACAAAGGTCCATTTTAGAAATCTCTTCTTGACCTGAGGCAAAACATGATTGGAGAAAAGAAAGAAAAGACCTAACTCTTTTATCTACTAGAATCAGGTATATAAACAAATGTTCTGATGTACGAGTCGTACTTAATATATGTTCTATGCCCGTCTGCCCAGCGTGTTCGTAGCGCGTTGGACTACGGTGACTATCCCTCTGTGTGTGCGGGTTCAATTCCGCAGAATGGCAGAAAAAGCCACAGATTCCCCAGATTTACGGTGTTCGTGGCACCGAACCGAATAGTTACGATGTCCATGGCACCGAGCAAGAGCTGAAAAGCTCAAGTGCTTCTGGATCGGAAAAAAAATATATATATATATATGTTCTACTATATAATAATATGGTATAATTAAATTCTGTGTAAGAGTTTGTTATTATTATTTTAAAATGTCAATTACTAACTAGTAACTGACATGCTCTGAATAATACAACCCACAACAGACTCGTTCTTGAGTTGATAGATCGTAATTGGCTATAATTCCTACACAACAAATACTAAATGTTCTAATAGTTGTATAATCTATTGTAAGAAACCTAGGAACAAAGAGATCGGAGCACACATGGCTATTCACCAAAGTGCAATGATGATGGTCCTATCAATCAATCAATCATTCAGTTATATAATATCGAAATTGTGCATGGAAATTACACATAAATCACCATCCTCATGTAGGGCCTACCATGACAATCATGGATCTCCACAAACTTTTGGCTATTATCAATACTTGATATCATTTTTGATTAGGTAATTTCGCTTGCAAAACATGATCAAAATTAATGATAAAAATTATTATTATTTACTTTTGAAATATTTAGAATTTAATAAAGGTGCCTGAAATGATGCCGCTAGTTTACATTCAGTTGTATGGCTCCACATGTACACTGTACTGATCTATTAGTACTATCCGTAACAATCTATTAGTACTATCCGTAACAATCTATTAGTACTATCCGTAACAATCTATTAGTACTATCCTTAACAATCTATTAGTACTATCCGTAACATTTCTATAGTCGTTGGAAGTTGACTTATTTTATCATATTCAAGTTCAAAGTTTAGCGGTTCTGGAAGTATTACTGAACGTAACAATATGCCTAGAAAAATCACAGTGTTAAAAAGCTGGGGTTGATTCACAGTCATGTAAAGGATATGCAATTAACTTTTTAGTAGTGTCATAAATAATAAAATAGTAGTCCTTTGTTGTTATCTGCAATGAAATATAGGCAAGCTCAATCACATTTCTTACTTTAAAAAACAACATAATATTATCCATCTATCTAAATCTATGCGGATCCTATGTTTCTAAATGCAATAGTTTAATATATTACAATATTTTTTTGGAATGAACATGAAGTACATTGATAACGTTTAAATCTTGCATGCAGCAACATTAGTAACCAGTAACCGTAGACAACAATTATTAGTATATTACACTTACACTACAGTATACAATATAATAATATACATACACAGTAATAATCAAAAGCATTTGTAGGCCTCCTATGTCTACTGAGTCTATTCTGTGTTACCAGAGTTAAGCATTGACAATGAGCAAAACACAGTTGTAAAAAATAACTAACTACATGTGAGAAATGCAAATTGTCTATGAATAGTTAGGCCTACCAGACAACACCAGAAAAGACATCACCAACATCAGCATACAAAAAAGAAAGTTTGCACAGAATCTTGCTTGAATTACACTGAGAAACAAAGAATGAAGTGAAGTGTTAGTGGTTCAACCACTTAATAAAATGCAACCAAACTCTAATGTTTGGCTTAGTTAGTATTATGTTTTAGTTAATTAAGTTGTTTGTGTACATGTTTGTTCTTGATAAAGGTCTAAGCATCGAAACATCGAGTGTTGTTTATTTTATAATTAATTTCTCACTATCTTATGTAATACTGTCTATACTTGTCTTCGTTCAATCGCCCGTTCTACGATCTACAACACGTCAACAGAACATCGGAAAATAAGACGACTAATGATAAAGAATATGGATAGATGACATCCGAATCCTGCTAAAAAGCAAAAATAACTATCACCAAAGCCACTAGGAACACGTAATAACAAAGTTAAATACTGTAAGGTTTACAAAATACAAAACAATAAATTAGGTTAGGAACAGCGACAAGACAAAAAAACAGAAAACCACAACACTGGAAACAACCACGGAGCAACCGTGACGACGACAAAAGTATATTCACAGTAAAAGAATATTCACAGTAACACAAAGAAAACAAATGCTGTTAAATAAACTATACAAAGAATATAATATTATAAATATAATAAGATATGTTAAAAAGAAAGGCAGACTACCACGTGTAGTGCCTCAAATGGAGCGACATAAATCAAAGTGGTTTCTGAATACGAACTTCCCGTTACGCGAAATGAGAAGCCTAACAGAATTGACCCCAATGGCCGCCGAGCCTTGCAAACTCTACGACCAGTAATTTTGACCAGAGCTCGACCGTGCGTCCCGGAGTGCAGCGGAGCTCAACTAGAGAATGGTGTGGTGGAAACAACCAATCTAGACAGATCAAGCCGTATAAGATCATAGCGATCAATGTCAGACGTGTCTCCTGACACACGCTCCGGTAAGTATACTACATTACATAGTTATATCCTACAATAGTGTTGCTAAATGGCACATTAAGGGAATAGAATATTTGCATATTTGGTCAATATTTTGTAATTTAAAAATATAATATAAATAATTAAATTACTAAATTACTCGCTTAATACAATGTATATTTAATGTTAATTAAAATAATGTATTTCATTTGTTTTTTAATTTAATAAAAACTTAATTATTAATAATTGTAGATGTTTCAATACAAGTTTAGTAGTTTGCTCCCTTGTGTATTTACAAGGGGCTGTAAATTCTACAATTGGATGACAGAGTTACCGCCGCTTTCACATTTAATGAATGAATTGAAAATAATCTCTTTATTCGTTTTGTTTAGACTTTTGTTGAACTGTTTGCATTTGATATTTACAACTGTATCGAATATGTCCTCTCCTGACAAAGTAAGCATTTATCTTTTATTGATAGATGGTAAGAACATGTTTATTTTCTTTTTTCTTCCCTCTATTTGTCGTTACACTGATACCAGGTTGTTGCTCAGTGTCGTGGTTTTCTGATTTTGTCTTGCGCTGTTCTGGTGACTTGGGTCACGGCCTTCTCTACTTCTTATAGAGAATGCCATGCTTGGGTAACATTACAAGATTCTGCAATGATCTTTTCTAAACATCTTTTTCATGGTCTTCCTCTGACCTTTCTTCTTGATGTTCTGTTGTAGAAGACTGCGTATACAGTGGAGTTTAGTTGCATTTTCTTTATAGCATTTGTTATATTTAAATGCAATATATTTACCTTTACCAGCAACCTTTATTACAATCTATAAAATAATATATGGTATGTGTTACCTTCAAATATTAACGTTATCAAATACACTAACTTTGAGATGAATGAAATTGCTGTTCACGATTTCCATTGATTATGTGTATGTTGTAGTTAGATGGGGACAGATTAGCGAAATGCATAAGCCTTCGTATATCGACTAAGACGAAAAGGGCTGTGGGTTAAATCCCACAATCGATGTTCTACACGTGAGGAGAGAAATTGACCCTTCTACTTATTGAAATAGGGGGAAGACTGCAGTAAAACTTGGTCAATATCGAAACACGTACAAACAAAGTACTATAGTTTTACAAAATACAGAAACAGTGACGATAAACAGCAACGTTTCGACCAAAAGGCCTTTAGACCCTTCTACTTCATACACACTGGATCTTAGAAATGTGAAGTGACATGCACTTCCAACCCTAAGTTATGAAAGGATACGAAATTATTGTTGTGTGTAGTTGGATGGTGGATTTAGCGAACCGAAAATGAGACACACTCAATTTGAAGCAATCAGTATATGAGGTGCATTATATTTTAGTTAGTTGTTCTGTTAACAACATACCGCTTATAACTTTCAAAATTTCTATTTTTAATTTAACAATCTATTTGTCATCGACGTACGTGGGCACATACGTTAAGTTTAAGGACATTGAAATCTGAGCCATGTTTTTCTGTAACGGTTTATTATGTGTTCAGACATTTTCATGTCTACTTGTTAACTGCTAACACGAAAGCATAAAAGCAAAAGGACTCCAGTCTATGATTAGAATGCTCTTTACTTGGCAGACTTAACTATTACTTACTTCTTCAGACATTAGGCATTATAATGCATTAGGCAAGCACCTGATGCCCCCGCATGACGTCACTGAAAATAGTGCTCCCGGGATCCCGTGTATTTATTTACTCCGCCATCTTGAACGCAACCGGAATGACAACAATAAACTTTCAATACAATACATCCACAGTGTTAGTGTATTGTATACGGACAAGGAGTAGATTTCATTGAATTTATGGTTCTAACATGAAAGATTACATGTGATGTTTCTGTTGTGTGTACGTACGTAACTCATACTCAGTAACTCACATTCACATACTCATACTCGTCTCATGATGATACACACTCAACAACTGTGGTCTGTGTACACAACACTGCTGTGGTGTGTTTGTACGTACTCACTGCCGTGTACACTACTTGAGACACCGAGTGACGAGTAAATTACTACACAGTAGAGACTACACTAACTACTACTACTTAGTAAGAGGAAAGAAGTGTCATTGACTTAACTGCAGTGACCACTGGTGACTGCCTGGTGAGTTAACTTGTACCATAACAATTTCTCAATTTGGCTCATTTGCAAAAATCGAAAACTTGCCCATTGCTGGAAATCTGAATGTAATTGAGCTGAGTTTGCTAGTTGATCCGAGTTTGTCAACACATTTTACACGTCTAAATACCATATGAATTACTCATGAGATTGCAGTGATTTGTAAACATAAACATGTTAATGTTTATTTTACACTTTACTAATAATATATCATAATCATCGTTTGATTACTTTTGTAGCGATTTCTGCTATGTCCTCTCCTATGTGAGCTGAGAAGCAACATGTGACCACACCCAGTCGACCTGAAAACTAAGCTTTGGGAAACCTGACAGACCGAAGTGACTGCCCAATTTGGGGTCCACAGTAAATTAAGCGCATGACCAGAGATCGCTGAAGAAGAAAACTGTATTATATAAACCAATCTGTATGAATTATACACAATATCGTTAAGGGATCATGTGGAATATTTTTTATTTTGGCACATGAGGTGGTTTGTCTGAGAATTGGTACTTCCCAAACAATTTGTCAGGCTGCTATCTTGCACAATTTACAACATTAAATTACAACAGTTAGATATCCATTGGAAAGTAAAACATGCTGACTGTCTTGCAAACAATACCCCGACTCAAGCTGGCAGAAGTATGGACATAGCCAATGTCATCAATACGGTGCATGCTCATTTATGTGATATGGGTGAGTCTCAGACATTGGACTGATTGTTAGAATTAGGAGTCAAGGTTGTACATGCTAGACAGTGTCGTCTTCATGGTAAAGAGAAAAGATATACTAATTATACTTCTTCTTCTTCTTTGCGTTGTTCTTTACGACCAATTTTAATCACTCTTTGTGATATGTTTGATCTTTGCCAAGAACGTGTATACGTTGCACATTGGTTGGTAGACCCCTAAATGCATATATTTATACACGTTTAGGACATGTGCATCTGATTTCAGCCAAACCTCCTTAGTCGCCTCTTATGGCAGGTAACAGTGGTTCTATTCATTACACCCCAAATTTGGGCCCGGTAACCACTCGGGTTACTAATTATACTAATTAACTTCTCTTGGGTACGATGAGCAAGTGGACTTTGGGATGGCTGCTGCAGAGGAGGACGGAGCACACATGGGAAATGCCATGATGCCGATCGAATAACATAACAAGTTATATTTTAACCAAGTCCCACATTAATTCTGAACAAAAGATTAAGACTTTTGATTTACAATTTTCTGGATGTTCCAATAAATTAGAACATACAACATGATTTATTTAATTTAAAAAATAGATATATAATATATTTTCAATGTAAATATATAGTAATATGTTCTCGGCTAGCTAAAATAATTACTAGGGGCTGTTTTACAAGGATTCATTGATTTATAGGGCTATCGTCAAAGAACAAATTGTTACCCGCAGACAGGACACAGCAGACTGAGAAGTCATATGTCATCATCATCAGGTGCCGGCTGGCGTAGGCGATCATGGATCTCCACAAATCTCTGTCGTTGGTGTTTGCTATCATCTCAGATGTTGGTGCTCTACCGTGCCATGAAGTCAGGCTATCCAACATTTTCTGTCTTCCTCTGTCTCGTCTACCATCGATTTTACTGGTTGTCACAATGTGTTCTAAACCTCCCCTCCTTATCACATGCCCGAAAAATGATTACTGCCTTTTTCTTAAATTGATGATATGCTTTCTCTGTGTCTTGATCTCATTCAATACCTCAACATTACTCATTTTAGCAGTCTATGGGATTCTCATCATTCTTCTGTAAAACCACATTTCTGTAGCCCTCAGAGATTTTCGATCTGTGTGTTCATTGTCCATGACTCGCATCCGTATGTCAGTATTGGTTCTATGTAGCACTGAATAACTCGCATTCTGATCGGGATTGACAAGGACTTGTTGCAGATAATGCTTCTCATTTTCAGGAATGATGTTTTCGCTTTTCCTATTCTGCTCTTTATTTCTGATCGGCATCTGCCATCTGATGTTACCAGGACTCCAAGGTATTTAAATTGCTACACTTGCCTTAGATCAGTCCCATTTACTGTGACATATGTACAGAAAGTTTAAAATTGATAAGACAGATTTGTCGACTACGCCCAGAGACTGTAGAACATGTCCTTCATACCTGTAGCTATACTGGGAATATGGTTTATTGATTATGATTTTTTTCTCTCTGTCCCTCTGAGGAACATACTGCCTCAGTAGTTGTCCTCATCTTCCTCGGGTCTGGCCGTTTTCCAAGGATAATCCTACTGCATTCAGTTCCTCAAGAAGATTTCATTTCCAGGTCTATTTAAGGTGTTCCATTACTCTTGCAGGTTCCACTCAAGTGCTTACGTCTACGAAGATAAGATTAACAATACCAGAATTCAATCACCAACTTCGCCCGTGGGGTACTGGGGTCCACAAGAGAAGCAAAGAATAGTACCACTGCAACTTACAAGGCATGTTGTAAGAGGCGACTGATGTAGGATCTAGGAAGCTACCTAGTAATAAAAAGCTTTGCAGAAATCGGATGTGCTGACCTACTTGTAGGCGCATAACTGGCACAACCACTCTTAGGCTCAGATCACATACAAATCACACAGAGTGGTTAACAAGTGGTCGATATGGAGCATTTGAAGAAGAAGAATCACCAACTTATCTGGAAGACATAAATAAAGAGATACAAAAGAGATGATGGCAGTGGATTGAACATGTCCTCAGGATGAGAAAAGAAAGGCGGCCAAGACATGCAATGCAGTAGACACCACAGAGGCAACAATATAAAGGGAGATCTAGGGATACATGGAGGCAAGCTTGTTAATCAGAACTCAAAGACATGCATGCATAAATTTAGGTTTGAGGTAGAGAATGTGTCACAAAATCTAATTTAGTGTATCTTCTTCTTCTTTGCGTTCGTTCTTTACGCCCATTTTAAATACTCTGTGACATGTTTGATCTTTGCCAAGAATGGGTATACGTTGCACATTGGTTTGGTAGGCCCTAAACGCATAGACTTCTACGCGCTTAGGACACATGCATCCGATTTCAGCCAAACCTCCTTAGTTGCCTCTTACGACATGTGTGGCAGGTAACAGTGGTTCTATTCTTTACACCCCAAATTTTGCCCTGGTAACCACTTCGGCGATTGAGTGTATGTTTTTTGTCTCTGCCTTATGTACTGTTGGGTGAAATGTGCTGTTAGGTGCAATGAGAACTGATGATGATATATTATTACATTTTCAGACATTAGAAAACAAAATGGAAGTTGCAGATCCGTTAGAAGTCAACACGTATCTTCGATCCAATCCAAATGCACAGGTAGTGATTATTTTATTAGGTTTGCATTTATTCACTGAATCCCTACAAGGGTCAACAATTAGTAAAATTACATTCATCCTCGTTCTGGAACACATGGGTGTTGATAACAAGTAGATAAGCTGGCTGGATCTGCTACCATATCAGGGTGTCAGCCAATGGATAGAGTTGACATTCTGAACACCCACATAGAGTATGGCTGCAAAGAAGACTTTGATCTAAACTGTGGGTTCCCAAAGTGGGCGTACCGCCCCAGTGGTCGCTGAAGTCTTCCATGGCGGCGATAGTGGGTTCAGAAGCATTTGGGGGGAGTTTTCTCCGTGATTTTGCAATTGAATAACAATTAAAAATTTGAAACCTTCCTTTTTTTTTATTTAGATCCAGAAGCACTTGAGCTTTCAACTCTTCCGCTCGGTGCCATGGACATTGTAACCCTTTGGTTCGGTGCCACAAACACCATACATCTGGAAAACCTGTGGCTTTTCTGCCAGCCCATGAATTCAACTGCACTCACTGAGGGCTTGAAATTCTGTATTTTAATTCATCTTATGCCCATCTATTTTTTCATCAATTTGCTATTTCATGTATGTAATCATTTAAAAATTAACCATGTATGATAGAAATATATATCAATTTTCTATGTTAAAGTGAAAATAGAACATGTATACATATGTGGGGAGGCGTTGGCAAACTGTTTTATATTGGGGAGGGGGCGTTACAAAGTTTATGTGTGCAAAGTGGGCGGTGGGAGAGGGCGTTACAAAGTTTATGTCGTCAAAGTGGGCGGTGGAGAGGGCGTTACAAAGTTTATGTGTGCAAAGTGGGCGGTGGGAGAGGGCGTTACAAAGTTTATGTCGTGCAAAGTGGGCGGTGGGCTGAAAAAGTGTGGGAATCTATGGTCTAAACTAATCCACTTGAACTGCTAGATTGCAAGAACGTGGATTGAAGATTGAGTCGAACAGAAAAGAGCAGCACAACAGGCGTATGAGTAGGCTCATCAATCAACACCTTACCAATCGAACTGGTAAGGTTAGTCACTGGACGTTGTTGGAGATATTGAAAGATCGGAACAAATATGAACATGTCTACAGTGCAATGAAGATGTTCCAAACTGAAACGTATTTATTAGCTCCTGTTCTTCCATCTAGTTTATAGATTGACCAGAATGCTGAGAACATCATACAACTCTTCCAGCTGGTTGTCATCATACATGATTCAAGTCTTGTTCCAGTCCCTTATAGACTGGCAGAGTTGGGGTTGGCTAAGTCTTTCTTAGGCAGGACAGAAAGTGAAAATTAGAATCCTGGTGATGACCCATAGAACACAAAGGTGGACCCCACCTCCCAGTAGTGTAGACCAGGAGACTGACCGTAAGGTTAATGAGATTAGGCTTGACTAGGGGATGGAACAGTTTTTGTATGTTTATCTTAAGTAGGGTCAGTTTTGATCTGTAGGCAAAATTGGTACAATAGACTCATGCTCTTAGGCACAAATCGCATACAAAGAACAAAGAGGATTTAAGAGTGGTTGATGTAAAACAAAACATAGAAGCAGAAGAACTGATTTTATTTTCTTGAACAATATTCAAGTTGACATCTGAAATTGTGTACGGAAGATTAACATATTCTTTTTCTTTTATCGTCAAACTGTTATCGGGTTGTTGCCCTGTGTCATGGTTTTCTGTTTTTGTCTTGTGCTGTTCTAGTGGCTTGGGCATTACTTTTGCTTTTTGACAGGATTCTGATATGCCATCTTACTATTTTTTCGTGGTCTTCCTCTTGCCTTCTTTCCTGATGTTCTGTTGTAGAAGACTCTGTATACTGTGGAGTTTGGTTACATTCTTATTAAGTGTCCAAACCACTTATTTTTTTGTTTCTCAATGTAATTCAAGAAAGGTTCTGTGCCAACTTTCTTTCTTATGCTGATGTTGGTGACTCTGTCTTTTCTGTTGTTGTTGGTAACTTTTTGTAGGCATCACATTTCACATGTAGATATTTTTGTGCGGCTGTGCTTTGCCAATTCTTCATGTTTGGCTATGGTAACACAATGTAGGAATGCAAATGCTGTTGATCATCTGTTGTTTAGCTGTCAGTGAGATTTTTGGATGCCTTAACGATTTGTTAAAAGATTTTTCAGGAACATAATAATTTCATCTTTTTTTTCTTTCTTTAATTTTAGCATCCACCATTTCCTACTTTGATTGGAGAACACACTCTTCTAATTTCCAAAACGGCAGATGGAAACGCCATGGTTACCAACTTTAGATTTTGCGTTTGTGAGCGTCGTTTGTTCATTAACATTCCACTTATGATGGTCGGGGAGTTACTTGTAAATGAAGCTACAAAACGATTGAGGATTGGATGTAAATATGGTTCTACTTACAGGTCAGTAGTTTACATCCCATTTACCCTACCATATACTTAACTCTTAGTGGATCAGGGCAAAAGCCATGTTTTTACAAGCCATTGGTTTTTAGAATTAAAAATGCTCTTTGATGTGGCTCCTGTTAAAAAGGCGTCCAATCTAAAACCACGTAGTGTGGTTTTCGGTCCTCAACCAGTTAATTTTTTTTCTTCTAAATGACCGTCTATTAAATTTCTTACAAGCTATAACAATATATTCTCTTGTGGCAACGAGAGAGTGGACAGGCTTACATCGATTGTTGGGGAGTTTAGGATGGATAAAGGGGATGTTGTTCGGTCTCTTGGTGACCTACTATTGGATGAGGATGCTCAAATTGACCTTGAATCAATTCAACGATTTAAGAAGTTTGGAATTACATGCTGTACAAACAGTGCTGAATGCTTGAGGGGTAGAGAAAGGAGTGTGTTTAACCAGTAAGCCACAGGAACCATCAGTATGCATACCTTTCAATATCTGTTGTGCGAGACTGAGCACCTATGGATCTGCCCAGAGTGTTGTGACATCAGTTCAATAATCAATAACTATCTGCTATGAACGAAAACATTTATAACTCGTTACTTCTCCCAAACTAAACCTCCCTCGGATGAGTACATTCCACAGTTACATATTTATAACTCGTTACTTCTCCCAAACTAAATCTCCCTCGGATGGTACATTCCATAGTTGCATATTTATAACTCGTTACTTCTCCCAAACTAAACTTCCCTCAGATGATACATTCCACAGTTACATATTTATAACTTGTTACTTCTCCCAAACTAAATCTCCCTCGGATGAGTACATTCCACAGTTACATATTTATAACTCGTTACTTTTCCCAAACTAAACCTCCCTCAGATGATACATTCCACAGTTACATATTTATAACTCATTACTTCTCCCAAACTAAACCTCCCTCAGATGATACATTCCACAGTTGCATATTTATAACTCGTTACTTCTCCCAAACTAAATCTCCCTCGGATGGTACATTCCATAGTTGCATATTTATAACTCGTTACTTCTCCCAAACTAAACCTCCCTCAGATGATACATTCCACAGTTACATATTTATAACTCGTTACTTCTCCCAAACTAAACTTCCCTCAGATGATACATTCCACAGTTACATATTTATAACTCGTTACTTCTCCCAAACTAAACCTCCCTCAGATGATACATTCCACAGTTACATATTTATAACTCATTATTTCTCCCAAACTAAACCTCCCTCAGATGATACATTCCACAGTTGCATATTTATAACTCATTATTTCTCCCAAACTAAATCTCCCTCGGATGGTACATTCCATAGTTGCATATTTATAACTCGTTACTTCTCCCAAACTAAACTTCCCTCAGATGATACATTCCACAGTTACATATTTATAACTCGTTACTTCTCCCAAACTAAACTTCCCTCAGATGATACATTCCACAGTTACATATTTATAACTCATTATTTCTCCCAAACTAAACTTCCCTCAGATGATACATTCCACAGTTACATATTTATAACTCGTTACTTCTCCCAAACTAAACTTCCCTCAGATGAGGACATTCCACAGTTACATATTTTAACTTGTTACTTCTCCCAAACTAAACTTCCCTCAGATGATACATTCCAGTTACATATTTATAACTCATTACTTCTCCCAAACTAAACCTCCCTCAGATAAGTACATTTTTGTTACATTCCACAGCTGTACATTTGCAACAGCTGAAGATTGCCGTGCCTGTACATCTATGCTTAGAGAGATGACTGGTTTACCTCAAAGCCCAGATGACCTGTTTGCCTATAGGTTTTATTCTTTATCAATGTACAAGGAGAGCTTGAGGACCAGCTTGACCAAGTTTGAGAAGGAGAATATTTCTTTGTGTCAATCAGGTAGCATCTGTTGTCATCTGTAATTTGTTTTGTTCTTATGTGTATGTCTGTGCTTCTTCAGTGTCTTTGTCACATTCTTGTTTTACCTTCCTTCCTTTCATTCTATTGAAATATTGTCTATATATTCAACATTGTCTCTTGTATAAACTTTACTGTCTTTTGTAGCTCATACAGAGGTCCGTGTATTTTTCTGTCGAGTGTTGCGTTAGGCCAGTGATTTTCCTCAGTATATCATATTCAGTGGCAGTCTCAAATATGTGCTCTGCAGTCTGATGTGCCTGTACACATGACTGAATTTCCAATCTTGAATTTTGTATACATGTGGCTGCAGAGTCGATTGTGTCCTGCTCTAAGGCACAGAATGATAACTTGTTCTAATGTGCTCATATTATAGTAATTGTCTTGTGTTGGTATTTGTGGCTTTCTGATTGATTTAATCATCCTTTTCTTTTGGTGGTAGGTAACTGGCACATTCGGTTGCTGTCCTGCAGCACCTTCCTTGGCAGGTCGGTCTGCTGTTTCATTTCCTGATATTCCACAGTGAGACGGTATCCACTGCAAGACAACCTTGCGCTGCTTGCACAGTTTAGACAGTAGGGTCTGTAGATCTGGCAATTGTTTGGACTGGAATGCTTACAATACAATCAGATCTGTTTTTAAGATGAAATCAACTGTTGTCTAGAGCTCATCTCTTGAGCAGTGTAGTTTTGTGACGCAGTGTAGTTTTGTGACGATGGTAGTTTTGTGACGCAGTGTAGTTTTGTGACGCAGTGTAGTTTTGAATGTAGTGTAGTTTTGAATGTAGTGATTCAAGGGAAAGAGAATGTATAAATGATTCAAGCAATATTGGTAAATCTATAACCTAACCAGATTACAAGAATACCAAATAAAATGTGGTGTAGCAAGACAAGAACTCTATAAAGATAGTAATGACTGCCTGCCCAGCGTGTTCGTGCGCGTTGACGACAGTGACAAGCCCACTGTGAGTGCGGTTCAATTCCACAGGCTGGCAGAAAAGTCATAAGTTCTCCAGATTTGCGGTGTTCGTGGCACCGAACTGAAGATGTCCATGACACCGAGCCGAAGAGCTGAAAGCTCAAGTGCTTCTGGATCGGAAAAAAAAAATAAAGACAGTAATTCAACAAAGAACCATTGTCGTTAGTTGGAGACATACTGAGGCGGAGATCGGAGCACTTATGGACTAATCATTTCGATGTGCACTGAAGATGATTCGACAACTAAACTAAACTAGACAATGATACACAGAATAAATGGAAACAGGGATGGATGATATGCTTCTTCTTCTTTGAATGCTCCATATCGACCACCTATCAACCACGCTGTGTGATTTGAGCCTAAGAGCGATTGTACGCTGTACTAGTTATGCGCCTACAAGTAGACCAGCACATCCGTTTCCTGCGCTGCTTTTTATTTACTAGGGTATCATCCCTAGTGCCTGCATTAGTCGCCTCTTACAACATGCATTGTAGGTCGCAGTGGTACTATTCTTTGCTTCCTTGCGGGCCCTGGCACCACATGTGTTAGAGGGATGACTATGCACACACTGGACTGATGGAATAGTAGAGTCCCAAACACTTCTATATACAGGTTGCATAAGAGGTACCTCTCTCCTACCTTAAATTTCACTTTGACACGGCAAGGAACCAAGGTGAGATGAGAAGACTGTACACCTTAGAAATTAACGTCTAGTTTGCACTAACTTTTAACAAACCCCTTTTTCTATTCCCTAGTGAAGGCTGAATTTGCTTACAACTTTGAAACAGAAGTTGAACGACTGGGATTCGATACCAGAAGTAGTGGAAGGATTTGGCGGATAAGTCAAGCAAATGAAAGCTTTGAGTATGTTTTTGTCTTGTGTTTACTTTGAGTATATTTTGTCTTGTGTTTGTTAAGTTCTTAACCATGCAAATAGCTCGCCTGCCCAGCATGTTCATAGCACGTTGGACGACGGGTGACAAGCCTCCCTGTGATTGCAGTTCAATTCCGCGGCTGGCAAAAAGTCACAGGTTCTCCAGATTTACCATGTTTTTGGCACCGAACTGAAGAGTTACAATGTCCATGGCACCGAGCTGAAGAGCTGAAAGCTCAAGTGCTTCAGGATCTAATTTTAAAAAAGTCATGCAAGTAAATGGGGATGTTGCTAAGATTTCTTCTTAAAACACTCCATATTGACCACTTGTTAACCACTTTGTGTGATTTGTATGTGATCTGAGCCTAAGAGCGATTGTACGTTGTGCCAATGTAGACCAGCCCATCCGATTTCTGCAACTCTTTTTACTTACTAGAGTAGCTTCCCTAGGTCCTATATCAATCGCCTCTTACGACATACCTTGTAGATCACATTGGTACTATTCTTTGCTTCCCTTGCGGACCTCTGCACCACATGGAT
This sequence comes from Arion vulgaris, assembly GCA_020796225.1. Lineage (NCBI taxonomy): Eukaryota > Metazoa > Mollusca > Gastropoda > Stylommatophora > Arionidae > Arion > Arion vulgaris. The sequence continues at coordinate 12,466,450 of CM036775.1, forward strand.
GGTTGCTAAGTCAAGTTCATCAATTATATAAATATCTTGCAACTTTGATACCATCAGATCATAGATGGGAATGTGAAAATATTCACATTGCACTTGTGTGAATCCTAGTGTTTGATTGATTGATTGATAGGACCATCATCATTGCACTTTGGTGAGTAACCATGTGTGCCCTGATATCTTTCTTACACAGGAAGATCTCAGCAGCAGTGCACAAACTCCGTAGCAATGACGAGGCCCCTGATGTGATTTAGAAGATGCTAAAAATATTTTAAGGAATTTTTCTTTTCTAATGAATTTTGACCAGGCAGCAGCTTACCAGCCTGCTCTTCTCGATTTTGAATTGCCAAGGGTTCTTTTACATATTAAACTTGAACACATGACCTAGATGGAAAATCTGACCAGCAATGGCGGGATGCGGGAGGGCCATTCAGAATCACGACTATTTGATTCTGGACACGACTTTGCTAGCGCATTTCCGCCATGTTTGGTTGGGTATTTTCCGGTTTAGTTTGCAGAGCTACTGAGTTAGTGCTTGAGCAACGCTGTGAGCTATGAATGATAAAATACCTTTTGCTCTGTCAACCGTGCATTTGTTGTGATTGTAGGTATTCAGAAAATGGTGGACAGCAGTTATGACGAACCAACTCAATCTTCCACATTGCAGTGTTTGCGTGTGCAGAAAGCTGGATATTGTCGTGTTTGATGTTCCCTTCGACATGAATTGCAATTCAAGTGATAAACAGTTTTGTTTTGACACTTTAGCGATGGCCATATGCATTTATGCGGTGCTGGTTGCTTTTTGTTGCGGTGCGGCTGTTTCATTCTGGAATTAGTTTACAACACCGGAGACAGTTGTAAGCATTTTGTGTGATTTTCATTGGCACAGAAACGGAGCAATTATGGAGTGACCCGTTGCAGTGAAGTTGGAACCGCACATATGAACTATGAACAAGACCTACACTTTATCATCCATCTCCGATAGAAATAATATAGTCTCTGATAGGACTAGAAACTCAGTCTCACCTACTCTGAGATCAGGGTTCTCAGGAAAAATATCTAGATGGCTCAACGAAGAAGCGAACCGAGCACCTTTGGAATGAGAAATAAGTATCTAACCTCTACGCCACAGAGACACCCCCCTCCCCTTCCTCCCACCCACCCTCCAAGTTGTACACACTTCCAACAACATCAATATTTGACCAAGTATTCTTCTAATTGATAGTGAGCGTCTGTAGCTCAAGCAGTAGTGAGCTCGATCATGAACCCAAGTGTACCTGGTTCAAATCCCATGGTAGGAAAGTTTGTTTCCATGGGATTTTTACGAAAGGTAAAAATAGAACTCACCGTTCAGAAAGCAATGACAAACTACTGAACGTATAAATGGTGTCTAGATAATCAACGACTCGTTTACTGTGGTTGATGGCTACGTCCTTTAGGATATGCCACAATTTTCATTTTTTCATTCTTCTAAATAAGCACTTAATATGTTAACACCGTATTCTTGTTCTGAATTGAAGGTTTTGCCCAACATATTCTAAGTTGCACATCATTCCAGCCACAGTTGATGATGATAAACTCAAAGTTAGCCTAGACTTCAGGGCCTTGAAAAGGTTCCCTTCTGTCGTTTGGAGGTACAGTAATACATTGTGGTTTTTTGTGTTTCTTTATTTGAACATTTTATTTCTTCATTGTTCATTTGAGGATCATCTTTTTTATTTTGCACATCGGACATGTTCATAATTTCTCCGATCTCTTCTCAAGTATGTATCTCAGTGTGTTTAGGCTAACCACTCCCGTTCTGTGTTGATTGATGTATCTACTGGGTTTTCTCTCGTAGTTTTCCCGTCTTACCGCACCTATCGGTATGCACAACTTGCACAACCAAGATAGAGAATACCCTTTATCTTTGTTGCTGAAATCTTCAGAGCGTATGTTTTCTCTGAGAGAGTTGATGATGTCGCTTCTGTCCATAGAAGACCCATTCTCAATCGTAGCATTGCCCGTCAGTGTGTCTGCTCTCTCATTGCTCTTCACCCCAGCGTGACCCAGGACAAAGATGAAGGTAAGTATCTGGTATTTTATTAGTTGATTAAAGATACTATGACAGGACGCAAGCAAAGAAACAAAAGTAAGACTTCAGAGAACATACATATTCCCTGCGGCAACATATGGATGTGAATTGTGTGAAACAACAGTTTTCCAAGACTTCTTTATTTGTTTTCTTGTCATTTTTTCATTAAATTTTTAGATAAACCCACATCTAAAATATTTAGTTCTGCTTTGAACGTTCCATATTGACCACTCTCTCGCCTGTCTGCCCAGCGTGTTCGTAGCGCGTTGGACTATGGGTGACTATCCCTCTGTGTGTGCGGGTTCAATTCAGCGGGATGGCAGAAAAAGCCACAGATTCCCCAGATTTACGGTGTCCATGGCACCGAGCGAAGAGCTGAAAAGCTCAAGTGCTTCTGGATCGGGAAAAAAAAAAAATTGACCACTCTTTGTGATTTGTGTGTGATCTGAGCTTAAGAGCGATTGTACGTTGTGCCCATTATGCGCCTACAAGTAGGCCAACACATTTGATTTCTGCAACGCTTTTTATTTACTAGGATAGCTTCCCTAGGCCCCTACCTCATTCACATCTTATGACATGCCTTGTAGGTCACAGTGTTACTATTCTTTGCTCCCCTGAGCTCCAGCAACACACGGACTATTTAGTTCTAAGTTGTTAGTCTACATATTTCTGTTGTCTGTAAGCTCTAGATGATATCCTGGAAATAATATTTAGTTAACATGTTTCTGTTGTATGTTTGCTTCTTGCATTTTGAATTAATAATAATAATAATTCCTCTTGTACCGTTATATGTTAGATAGGGCCTGCAAGCAATTTCTCTATACTGTTCTATTCTGGGCAACTGCTCAATCTTCTCCATAAAGGGAAGACTGCAGTAAAACTTGGTAAAATAGCGAAACACGTACAAACAAAGTACTATAGTTTTACAAAATACAGAAACAGTGATGATAAACAGCAATGTTTCGATCAAAAGGCCTTTATCAAGTAAATGATACAACAGGAGTGATGAATTTCAAAGAACACTACAAATGGACGGTTACAGAAAGATTCAAACGTATCTAATGAAAATCTGGGAATAAAACGAATAACGAAATAAGTGCAACACAAAACTAGAAGTGGAAAAGAGGAGAAACAATAAACATTCAAGTGAATATATAGCTTATATATATGAAGTAAATACACATATAGATTACAAGGCATGAGATGAGAAAGTTCCTCTGATGATCGTAGTCGATTTGCTCTGGAGAACCATTTTATTTCGTCGTATGGTACCTTGTGACCTCTTGGAGTCAACGCATTACATTTCTATGCTTCTTAGTACTTTCTCATCTCATGCCTTGTAATCTATATGTGTATTTGCTTCATATATATAAGTTATATATTCACTTAATTGTTTATTGTTTCTCTTCTTTTCCACTTCTAGTTTTGTGTTGCACTTATTTCGTTATTCGTTTTTATTCCCAGATTTTCATTAGATACGTTTGAATGTTTCTGTAACCGTCCATTTGTAGTGTTCTTTGAAATTTGTCACTCCTGTTGTATCGTTTGCTTGATAAAGGCCTTTTGGTCTAAACGTTGCTGTTTATCGCCACTGTTTCTGTATTTTGTAAAACTATAGTACTTTGTTTGTACGTGTTTGAATCTCCTCCATAGAACTGAGACCGATATTTTTTGCCTCTCTCAGTAAAGTTCGTTTCAGTGTCTCCTTATGTCGTCCTCTCTTTCTTGAACCCTTTACATCCCACTTGAATGCCTGCTTTGATATTCTTTGATCATATCTTCTCAAGTTGTGTCTAACATCAATTGCTTGAGAACTATCATCATAGCACTCGGACATGTCCATAGGTGCTCCGATCTCCGCCTCAGCAAATTCAGCAGCATCCAGCGGCTCAACACGGCATCCGATGGTACCGCTGAACACTACGTCTTTGCTATAACTGGTTCTGGTGCTAGTACACGATACTCTGTGGCACGGCCAGAAGTTCCGTTTCACGTTAGCGACTGATTCTATCCTCAGTCATACAGTTCTTCAGCATGTGAAAACACTTTAAGCTTGGATGTAGTCAATTAGTCATGTATCTTCTTCTTCTTTCTTCTTGCTCGAATCCTGTTTACCTCACAGCGTCAGGTCAGGAAGAGATTTCTAAAACGGCCCTAGTATGCGCTTTATAAATAGTCTCTTTCGTCGCCTCTGTTATCTCTGAGGTCCATCTTTTGCATGGCCGGCCTTTTGCTTTGTATCCATTGTATCGGAGTAGCATTGCTCTTTGATGTGCACTGTCTGATGGTAATCTGCTTACGTGGCCGAACCATTTAATTTGTTGTTTCTTGATGAAGTCTAGTACTGATGTTGTACCCACTTTTTCCTGATGTCTTCGTTTCTCAACCGGTCTCTTCTTGTTACACCCAGCATTCTGCGTAGACACTTCATCTCTGTTGTGACTAGTTTTCTTCTATCGTTTGTTGTCAGCGTCCAAGTTTAGGACTGGTAACATAATGTGGGGAGACGGATTGTGTTGAACATTGCTCTTTTTGTGTTCATGGTAACGTGTTTGCATCTTAAATTTGGCGCCATTTGCCCTATCATTTGATTTGCTTTGTTGCATCTGTGTTGAATTTCATTAGTTATTCTTCCATTTGCTGAAAAAATGCTCCCCATGTATCTGAAGTCTTTTACTTGATTTAGTGGGCGATTGTCGATGGAGATATTGGTAGTGCTTTCCTCTCTGGCGAATGTCATTACTTCTGTTTTGTCGATGTATCATAGTACATAATCATTGTAACAGTTCGAAATTTAACCGACATCTTGCCGGCACCGGATATGACCGTCCAACATATCTCCATCTTCTCCCTCTTGTAACAGTTGCCGCTCGTTGTTGACCAGACATTTCTCTGATTTCATCACTTCTGAATTCGTTCCATTTTATGTTCATTATTTTTCGCAGACGTCTATTTTCAAATGCATTCAACTTGCTTTCTATATCCTTAATCATTTTCCAACTCTCGCTGGCATATGTTAGGATTGATACAACATTTGAAGTTAAAATTTGTAATTTAGTTTTAATACTATATAACTTGCAGTTTGATTTTGAATTAGGTATTGTTGTTTATGTATAACTGAACATGATTCTCTTGAACTCTTCAGAGATAAAAGGACAGGAATGGTGCTGATCCGTAGTAGCCAACCAATGTCCAGTTTTCTTGGATTAAGCTATTTCACAAATCATGCTGATGTTTCTCTCATTGAGGAAATTGTAAATGCTTGCAACGGGTGAGTTCAGAATATGGAATGTAGAACATTATGTTTTGCCCTGTGTTGCCTGGGCTCGCAGGGGAGCAAAGAATAGTGGCACTGTGACCTACAAAGCATATCGTAAGAGGTGACTGAGGTAGGGGCCTAGGAAGCTACCCTAGTAAATAAAAAGCGTTGCAGAAGTCGGATGTGCTGGCCTACTTGTAGACGCCTAACTGTCACAATGTACAATCACTCTTAGGCTCAGATCATATACAAATCACAAGGAGTGGTTAACAAGGGATCGATGTGGAGCGTTCGAAGAAGAAAAAGAACATTATTTACATTTATCTCAGCACTAAAATCTGAAAGGAATACAAAACTATGTGATCTCAGGTCAACCTAAGCCCAGTTGTCCCATGAATTCGAGAGTGTAGTAATCCAGTCCCATGCATGAAGTTGGATGCAGGATGGGCTAAACGCCCTGGATTGGGGGTCTCAATGGCGGAGCTGGGTATTTATGGGGGAACGACAGGGATGGTGAGAGTTGACCAAGCTGATGGCGAGAAAGAGAGAATGTGATTAGTCTGATACTGACGAAACACGTAAAAATAAAATACTGTAGTTTTTACGAAAACAATATCAATACACAGCAAAGTTTTGACCAAAAGGCCTTTATCAAGCAAAGGATAAAACCGAAGTGAAGAAATTCGCTTCTTACACGGTTTAGAACATATAGAATCAAACAATAAATTCCTAACCGCTCAATTAGAGGGCCGCCCACATTGGGAACCTATAATTTAAACGATGAAGAATGATTTAATTGATTGATAGTCAATCCACACATGTTCAATCTGGAGAACAAGCTTCATTACCTGAGAGTATTTAGGGACATGACCAACGAAACATATTAAGTAAATTTAAAACTGTTTAGTAAGCTGAAAATCGCCAGAGTGGTTACCGGGCCCAAATTTGGGGTGTAAAGAATGGAACCACTGTTACCTGCCACGCATGTCGTAAGAGGCAACTAAGGAGGTTTGGTTGAAATCGGATGCATGTGTCCGCTAGGAATGCTAACCCGAAACAAATGCTTGCAGAAAACGGATGCACCAGGTCGTAAGGCGCATAACATGGTGCAATGACCCCTCACAATGAGAAATGGGATAACGGATTCTACGGTTGCCAATCTGCCTAGGAGATTTAGCCATGCAGTAAGAATGTCAGACCTACCATCACTAGGGTGGCCAAAACTTACTGCGGGAAGAGGTCAGCACAAACGGGAAGCAGAAATCATAGGAATTATATCCTACAGAACTGCCCCCAGTATGCAGACTTGAGAAGAAAGAGGTGGCCCACTTACACTAGCGTCCAAGACAGACTGTATGGTGTGGCTGATAATCTGAGGCAGACGGCTGCCTTTATTAGAGAAAACCCTAGAAAATCCCAGATCTAGTAGAGAATGCCTAGAAGACAAATTGTATGGCATGGCTGATAATCTGAGACAGACGGCTGCCTTTATTAGAGAATCCAAATCCCAATCTAGTGAGAACGCAGAAGACAAACTGTATGGCGTGGCTGATAATCTGAGGCAGACGGCTGCCTTTATTAGAGAATCGAAATCCCAATCTAGTGAGAACACAGAAGACAAACTGTATGGCGTGGCTGATAATCTGAGGTAGACGACTGCCTTTATTAGAGAATCCAAATCCCAATCTAGTGAGAATGCAGAAGAAGAAGAAGTATTCTGAAAATATATAACAGGAATAACGGAGATGTTGGAGTAAGTCAATAACAAATAATAGAGCACATAAGTGTGCTAAATTGCCATGTTTTTAATATTACTTTGATATGTGCTGTATTTGCTCATGAGCTCAGGGGAAGGGGATTTTAGAGTACAGGTGGCCATGGTTCAAAGGTTAAAAACCTATTGATGTTTTGTAGAGTTATTGTACCCGTGTGCTGCTTGAACTTGCAGGGGAGCAAAGAATAGTAACACTGCAAGGCGACTGAGGTAGGGGCCTAGGAAGCTACCTAATAAATAAAAAGCATCGTAGAAATCGGATGTGCTGGCCTACTTGTAGGCGCATAACTGAAACAACGTATATTCACTCTTAGGCTCAGGTCACATACAAATCACAAAGAGTGGTTTAACAAGTGGTTGATATGTAGCGTTAGAAGAAGAAGGAGAAGCAGTAGAGTTCTTGATCTGGAAAGACACTTCTTGTATACTTTATTCAGAGATCTGTTTGCCAAACTTCAAGAAGAGCAAAGACAATCAGGACATGGGAATGTTGTTAGCGGTAGGTGTGGTCATGAGAGCAGTCAAGGTGGTAACTCAAACACCAGATCTTTGAAAGTTGATGGGGCACAGGGTTCACCTTTGAGTGACACTTCACCCGTGACCAATGGCTGCGATGCAAGTAGTAGGACATTTAGCTGTGGTAAGTTTCATAGTCTTGCATGCTGTCATCCATGATTTTATTATTTTGTTTTCTCACTCTCTCCGTTTGAAGTATTTTAACAGAAGGAGGTGCTGGCCCTACAACACTACATTCAAAACTGCGTGATGTTATAATCATCAAAATAGCGATCGCAAAGAATAAGAAGAACTATTTTAATTATTAGAGAAAGCTGGTTAGAATTGGGGAAAGTTGGTTAAAATTAGGAAAACCGGTTAGAATTTGGGGAAAGCTGGTTGGAATTGGAGGAAGGCTAGTTAGAATTGGCATTGAACAAAGCTGGTTAGAATTGAAGGTTGTTTTGGAAAGGTGGTTAGAATTAGGGAAAACTGATTAGAATTGAATGGAAAGGTGGTTAGGGAAATTTTGGAAGGTGGGTTAGAATTGTGGAAAGGTGGTTAGAATTGTGGAAAGGTGGTTAGAGTTAGTAGGAAAGGTGGTTAGAGTTGTGGAAAGGGGTAGAATTTGGAAAGGTGGTTTAGAATTGTGGAAACTGGTTAGAATTGGACTGTTGAAAAACTGGTTAGAATTGGGAAAAACTGGTTAGAATTGATGTAAGTGCACTCTTGATGCCACAATAGGTATTCGGTTCGTTTCAATGAGCTGAAATGCTTCTGGCACAGCACTTAGACAGTAACTATGGTGACAAAGGAGAGTGGTTGGGTACATGGCCTGATGGAAATGTTCCGTGTTCGACCCCTCGGTAAGTTAACAAATTTCTTCTGTAAATGAAACTGATGACCTGCACACGCATGACGACAGCTTCGAGTAGGTGACCCTAATACCTCTATCCTATACAATCCCCTAGTGTAATTTCAGAAATGGAAATAAAGTGCTGTAATGACCCCCCAAAAAATGACAGCTTTATGGAGACAATACCTGCAAAGTCATAGAAGGCCCCTCAATGGCGAGGACACTGATAAGGAAAGCAAACCATCATGCAAAAATATGTCAGAGACTGATGGCAATGAGAGTGCAGATGTCTTGAATAATGAAGAACCTGCTGTCTGGGGACAGCCAAAGGCTGATGGAGAGCAACCCAGTAAACCTGGTTGAAACCGAACATATCTCCGAAGGATAGCACCAGAGCTCCAAATGGTGCTGAAGATGTGACGAAACTCACCAATGCTAAGGTTGCCTGAATCAGATTTCCACATGAATAGAATTTATGGGAGATCTGGTACATCGGTCTAATGGTGATTGCGAGAGAGAGAGAGAGAGAGAGAGAGAATAATGAAGGTAGTGCCAAAGAACAACTCTACCAACCGCAGTAATTTCAAGAGGTCAAAACCATCTCAGAGAAAATCTGCAGTAAACTTTAAGACAAACAGTGGATATGATTATGAAGAAGGATTTTCTCAAAGACCTCGGCAGAACAGACCAGGTACACACCAAACATTGCAGACTTAACAAACACTTATATAGACTAGGAATAAGTCAAAATGCCCTCTGCTAGTGTCAACAGGTGGAACATATACCGAAACATGTCCTGCATGACTGTTCTCTCCTGGGTGAGCTTAGAAGCAACCTGTGGTCACACCTAGTTGACCAGAAAACTAAGCTTTGGGGAAAACCGGACAGACCTCAAGCTGACTGCCCAGTTTGTGGTTCACAGTGAATTAAATACATGACCAGAGATTGCTGGTTATTGGTTACCAAACTGACATCACAGCAATCCGGGCAGACCCATAGGTGTTCCATCTCCTCCAACAGATATAGAAGGGTATGCATACTGATGGTTCTTGTGGCTTGCTGGTTAAATACACTCCCTCTTTGCCCTCAAACATCCTGCTCTAATTGTACAACGTGTAATTGAAAACTCCTAAATCGCGGGATTGATTCAACGTCAATTTTAATGTCCTTATCCAACAGTACTACCATCTCGTGCCTACAATAATCGACACTCAGGGCGCAGAGCATGAGGCAGGCCAAGAACATGATGGATAAATAACATCTCAAAGTCCCTGCGAAAGCATGGACTGACAACGTCAAGCGCAACACACCTGGCACAAGATAGAAAATTAACTCTCCCCACGGCGCTTCACGGCAAATGTGGTTAAGATAAGATCCAACAGTAGGTAGCCAAGAGACAGAAGAACTCGCCCTTATCCATCCTAAATTCCCCAACAATCTATGCTTTCTTTACAGGCCTGTCCGCTTTCTTGTTGCCTCGAATATTTGCATGTCCAGGACAGTAGACCCATGTGAGTCTCTACAGGCTGGAAACCTTTATAGACATTAGCCACTCATACCATCACCTGCCATTTGAATCTCCTGAAGCATCGATTGAGGGTCAGAAACAACAGCAACGGCCCCAGAGATCCAATGGAGGGCAGCAGTAACGGCCTCAACCTCCATCCTCATAATGAAAGTAGTTGTCATGTCTGCTCCATTTCACTATGCAACAACTTCTTCTTCATCTTTGCGATCGCTTTTTGATGATTATACCGTTAGACGCGTTCTTATGATGAAATCGACTGTTGTCTGGAGTTCATTTCTAGTGCCATGTAGTTTTGAATGTAGTGTTGTGTTGTAGGGCCAGCATTCCTTTCTTGGGAGGACATACAGGGGGCAGTCTTGCAGGACATGTTCTGTGGTTTGTTCAGCGGTGCCACAAGGGCACAGAGGGGATGGGGGTAATCGTAGCCTGTGTAGGTGTTTGTTCAGTCTGTTATGTCCTATCCTGAGTCGGAAGATGATAGTCTGTCCTTGTCTGTCAAGTATGTGATAGTTATCGTTGGATGGTTTAGGTTCTTTTCTAATGTCCATGATAGCTTTTTTTTTCAAAGTATGTGATTTCATTATCTATTTGTTCACATTCTGTTCCCTTTTTAGCAAGTTTGTCTGCCTTCTCGTTACCTGGCACTCCGCAGTGTGATGGTACCCATTGAAGTGTAACTCTTTTGTTGCTGCAACAACTCTACCATGCACACTAGCCAAGAAACCCCTTCCTGACTTCACACAACGATTCTCTCTTCGCGATCACCTAAAAGACCGATGTACCAGATCTCTCTATAAATTCAATCATGTGGAAATCTGATTCATGCAGCCTTAGCATGGGTGGGTTTTGTCACATCTTCAACGCCATTTGGAGCTCTGGTGCTTATCCTTCGGCGATGTGTCCAGATTCATCTAGCGTTTACTGGGTTCGCTCTCCGTTAGCCTTTGGCTGTCCCCAGCTGACCTGCAAGGCAGTAGGTTGACTTCTACACATTTAGGACATGTGCATCTGATTTCAGCCAAATCTCCTTAGTCGCCTCTTACATGCGTGGCAGGTAACAGTGGTTCTATTCTTTACACCCCAAATGTGGGCCCCGGTAACCACCTGGGCGACACCATGATTCAGAGATTGCTGAAGAAGAGCCATTCGAGTGCAAGGCGCGAAGGGGAGCAAAGAATACTACCACTGCGACCTACAAGGCATGTCATAAGAGGCGACTGAGGTAGGGACCTAGGGAAGCAACCCTAGTAAATAAAAAGCGTCACAGAAAACAGATGTGCTGGCCTAATTGTAGGCGCATAACTGGCACAGCGTACAATTGCTCTTAGGCTCATATCACATACAGATCACAAAGAGTGGTTTAACAAATGGTCGATATGGAGCGTTCTAATAAGAAGAAGAAGGAGTTGAAGGAGAAGAAGAAGAAGAATATTCCTATTGTACCAGTATCTGCAAGTCTGATGTTATCTGGTATGTGACTGTTTGACTGATATCTACAAGTTTTAGATAATTCCATGTTTCACATTGTTTCAGGTGACAGTAATGTGCCTAAAAAGCTGGCTATAGTTGACTGTCGCAGCCTAGCTGGTGTATGGGGGAACAGTTTTAAAGGTGGTGGCACTGAGGATGAAGGTAAGGCAGAACAATTAATTCTTCTTGCTTTTGTCGTCACACTATTACCAGGTTGTTGCCCAGTGTCATGGTTTTCTGCTTTTGTCTTGCGATATTCTGGCGGCTTGGGTGATTGTTATTTTTGCTCTTTGACAGGATTCTGCTATGCCATCTAACCATCTTTTCGTGGTCTTCCTGTCGCCTTCTTTCCTGATGTTCTGTTGTAGAAGACTTGGTATACTATGCAGTTTGGATGCATTCTTATAATTATAATCTAAGATAATGATATTTAACTCAAATGTCAAAGCTGTCCTTCTATATGGAGCGGAGACATGGAGAACAACTAAGTGGAACACCAAAAAGTTGCAGACATTCATCAATCGATGCCTCCGCAGGGTACTCCATCTGCGATGGTATGACAGGACCACACACAAACAGGGAACTGTGGGATAGAGCGGAACAACTGCAGGTGGAACAAGAGATAAGAAGCAGAAGGTGGTGATGGATAGGACAGACATTGAGGAAACATCCTGACAACATCACGAGACATGCTCTCCAATGGAACTCCCAGGTTAATAGAGATAAGAGAAGACACAGGAACACCTGGAGACGGGAGTTGGAGACAGAATGCAAGAAAATGGGGAGAGAGTGGTGAGATCTGGAAAAGATGGCCTTGGATAGGCGGGCTTGGAGGACCACGGATAGGCGGGCTTGGAAGGCCTTGGTTGCGGACCTATGCCTTCCTAGGGGCGAAGGATGAAGAAGAATGTTAAAAAATTTGTAAAATAAGTTAATAACGGAACAAATTCATCTGTTTACAGTGGTTTACAAGTGCAACATCGTCCATCTTGACCTGGCTAATATTCACACAGTGAGAGACAGCTTCCACAAATTACGGACCTTGTGTCATTCTTGTGTGGAAGGAACGTAAGTTGACAGTCATAGCTTATTTAGGTGGTCTTTGTGAATGGTGAAACTTGTTATAAACAAATTACTGTAGTTTTACAACATACAAAGCAATATACAGCAATGTTTCGACTAAAAGGCCTTCATCGAGCTAGTGAAGTATGTATAGTGTCTCCATATTTGGAGTCAGTCAATGGATAGAGCTGATATTCTGAAATCCTTCATAGAGTGTGGCCACAAAGAGGACATTTATCAGAACCAATCCACATCAATTTAAAGATTTAACAATGATAGAATTCTAAAGGACATTCTATATGTTGGACATCGCTTGTGTGGTGCCAGGGCCCACAAGGGAAGCAAAGAATAGTACCACTGCGACCTACAAAATATGTAAGAGGTGGCAGATGTAGGACCTAGGGAAGCTACCCTAGTAAAAAAAAAGCATAGCAGAAATCGGATGTGCTGGCCTACTTGTAGGCGCATAACTGGTACAACGTACAATCACTCTTAGTCTCAGATCACATACGATTAACAAGTGGTCGATATGGAGCGTTTGAAGAAGAAGTAGAATATGTTGAACTCGCAACTGGTACTAGACACAGCATGGGCGCTCATTACTACGCCTCGTTGATACCTGTCAGTGTGATCTAACTTCATGGAACATAGACAAAGAAAAATGGGAGCAGCTGGTCAAAGACAGACAAGCATGGCGCGTGGTTGTGAGGGATGGCTCAAAAAGACAAGAAGAGAAACACCATCACATATAGAAGCAAAAGAAAGTGCAGAGAGACCATCCTCTGCATCGGCACAAGTCTCCAGTTTACCTGCAGCAACTGTGGCAAGGATTACCACTCCAGAATAGGGCATTACAGCTACAACAGATGTGATTCAGCACAGAAAAAAACTACACAACGCAAAACCTATTGTCTCCTGAGACAGAGAGATCAATGATTTTTTTCATTTCTAGTTTTTTCACACTTATTTCGTTTTTAGTCACACATTTTCATTTTAGGGTCATTAGGGATTTATTGTCTAATTGTATATGTTATGTCTGCCGTATAAGAAATCTGAGGGGACTGCCTAGAGTAGTTGATAGTAGCTCGGCCTGCTAGCTGTGAGACGCCTCATAGTTCGGGTTCGAACCTACTGTCCGGCATTTGTTCGAGTCCCCTGGTCTTACTCAGGACGATAACGTGAGTACCTCTGAAGTCGGAGAAAATCTGCCTGTATGGCGAGGAATACTAATTACGAGTACATTGAGCACACGGCTGCCAATGTAAAGTAATTTACAATGTGCACACTGCTGCCATTGTAAGAAATAGGTAAAACGGATTTTCACGCAAAAATCAGTTTCAGAGATGAAACTCGTCTGAGTTGAAAGCGGACGAAAGAAAAAAAAAGAAAGAAAAAGAAAAGAAAAAAAACAGTCTGAATCTCTTCACTTCTTTTGTATCCTTTCCTTGATAAAGACCTTTTAGTCGAAACGTTGCTGTATATTGTTTTTGTACTTTGTAAATCTACAGTACTTTAGTTTTATGCATGTTTCCCCACATTTTCTTCTGAAGGTTTTTCAAGAACTTGACCGGCTGTATGTGGCTAACTTATATCTCAGCTCTGCGTGTCAACATTTATGTGGTGTAACCACACTGTGATGGTTGGGGAAACTCTTGTGGTATCAGAACTGGTCTTACTATGTGCTTGGTTCACTGCTCAGATTTGGACAGACATCCCAAATTGTGTCTTTCAAACTATAGATGGTTCTTAGCTATAGGACCTTCAGGTAAGCAAGGCAGCAAATAAATCACAAACAAGGTTGAAATATTTTCTTCTTCCAATAGCCGTCCATCGCAAGCAATGATGGCTACAGCCTCACATGTGTGTGCTGCCCCTTTCTGGTGTGTGCGGAGTTGACTGTATAGTCCAATCCTAGAACAAAATCCCCGATCCAGGTTAGACAACTGGGTGTTGTGTGTTCTGTCTTTTTGTGCAGCTTGTTTTCTCTGTGCCTCAATGGCACGACGATTCTCAGCTATGCGAGTTCCTCTTGTGTTGTTACAGCGCCACATCTGGCGATCTTGCAAGGATTCCCAGCACATTGTATCTATATCGAACAATGGCGGAATGCGGGAGGGCCATTCAGAGTCAGAACGGTTTGATTCTGAACACGACTTTGCTAGCGCATTCCGCCAGGTTTGGTCGGGTATTTTCCGGTTTAGTTTGCCGAGCTACTGAGTTAGTGCTTAAGCAACGCTGTGAGCTGTGACTGTTACATGGAATGCTTTTGCTGTGTCAACCGTGCGTTTGTTGTGTGTATTCAGAAAATGGCGGATATCGGTTATGACGAACAAGCTCAATCTGCCCTATGCAGTTATGTTGCGAGTGCAGAAAGCTGGATTTTGCCGTGATTGATGTCCCTTCGACAAGAATTGCAATTCAAGTGATGAACAGTTTTGTGTTGCTACATTCGCGACGGCCATATGCATTATATGCGGTGCAGGTTGCTTTTTGTGGCGGTATGCGGCTGTTTCATTCTGGAATTAGTTCACACAGGAAACTTTTCACAGGTGTTAGCATTTCGTGTGATATTCATTGGCACAGGGACGGAGCAATTATGGGGTGATCCGTTGCAGTGAAGTTGGAACTGTACTTATGAACTTATATATCTATATCGAAGCATTTCAGAGACTCTTTAAGAGTATCTTTAAAACATTTTTTCTGTCCACCAGCAGAAAGTCTGCTACCTTCAAGCTCGCCATACATCAACTGATTTGGGATGCATTTATCAAGCATCCAAGCAATGTGACCGGCCCATCTCACTTGCACCTTCTGTAACAGGGTGTTGATGCTTGGTATCTTTGCTCTTATTAGGACTTTGGTATCTTCTTCCACTAACTCATCATCATCATCAAATACAGGGTGTTCAACTTAAAAGCAGCCCATGAATGAAGCTAATCTGGCATATATGTATGGAAATGAGGAGGACTGCCTAGAGTAGTTGATAGTAGCTCGACCTGCTAGCTGTGAGACGCCTCATAGCTCGGGTTCGAACCTACTGTCCGGCATTTGGTCTTACTCAGGACAATAACGTGAGTACCTCTGAAGTCGGAGAAAATCTGCCTGTATGGCGAGGAATACTAATTACGAGTACATTGAGCACACGGCTGCCAGTGTAAAGTAATTTACAATGTGCACGCTGCTGCCATTGTAAGAAATTGGAAAACAGATTTTCACGCAAAAATCAGTTTCAGAGATGAAATTTTGTCTGAGTTGAAAGCGGACGAAAGAAGAAAAAAATGGAAATGGAAATGAGAAGGTTCAGTTATGACGTAGTATAGGTCAAGGTTGCGTGATGGTGTGTAATTGTAGTGCGGGAAGGGACGATGAACAAATTTGACGTAGGACGAGCTAGTCAGAACCGGTTTAAATAGTAAATATACACAACGCGATAGGTTATCTGGCAACTTTCGATTTGTCAATGGGGCTGCAATTATCTTGAACACCCTGTAGCTTGTCCTGAGCATAACTTTGCCACCTAAACAGTTCTATGGAATTTCTCTCTCTCGTAGGCCTGATGTCCCGCCTCTGCAGCCATCATGCTCAAACCATCAGTTACATCCTGAATCCATTTTCTCCATTTCATAGTTTTCCTATTTGAGCAGATGCCTCCTTCCATGATGGTCTTCTCCAGTCTTTCTTGTCTCATCATGTCCAAAATAATTTTTTCATTCTTATTTGTAGCATCAGCCAGTTTTCTTTGATTTTGAGTTCTTTCTGAATAGATCTATTTGTTCTCTTCTATCCCTGATATACGGAGGACTTTTCTGTAACACATATTCAAAAGCACATATATGTTTTTCCACCGCCTTGTTGAATGTCTGTGCTTCACACCCATACATTGCCACTGGGAATATGCATAATTCTTCTAACTAGGGTTGGCATATTTTGATTTTCCTAAATCTTCTTCTTCTGCATTCTCACTAGATTGGGATTTCAGATTCTCTAATAAAGGCAGCCATCTGCCTCAGATTATCAGCCATGCCATACAGTTTGTCTTGGACGCTAGTGTAAGTGGGCCATCTCTTTCTTCTCAAGTCTGCATACTCGGGGCAGTTCTGTAGGATATAATTCCTATGATTTCTGCTTCCTCGCTTGTGCCGACCTCTTCCCGCAGTAAGTTTTGGCCACCCTCGTGATGGCAGGTCTGATATTCTTACTGTGTGACTAAATCTCAGTGGCAGATTGGCGATCGTAGAATCCGCTATCCCATTCCTCATTGTGAGGGGTCGTTGCGCCTGACGGCCTGGTGTATCCATTTTCTGCATGCATTTGTTTGGGTTAGCATTCCCTAGTGGACACGTGCATCCGATTTCAGCCAAACCTCTTTAGTCGTCGCTTACGACATGCATGGCAGGTAACAGTGGTTCTATTCTTTACACCCCAAATTTGAGTCCCGGTAACCACTCGGCGATTTTCCTAAATGAGAACACTTCTAACATTAAATTTCAATTAAATTTAAGTGTTCCATGTATATTTTTCTGTTAGCCTGATTTTTAGAATGTCTTTCGTTTGTATCAAATCTCCATAAAATTGCCTTACATGTGAAATGTTTGCAATTAAACTTTTCATGTGAAATTGACTTGACTGAATCCACAAGGGATCTCTGTGTATAAGTGGTTAAGCCCTTGCCTTGCGAGTCGAAGGTCATGGGTTCGAATCTGGACTGCGCTGTTCTGTTCATGAGGGAATTTTTTTCCAGAGATCCCTAGGATTGTCGTAGAAGCTACAAAGTTCATGCTTTGCGCAATACTCTCGGCAGGTGGTATGCGATTTCTGCAGAGTGTGACCGAGTTATATGTGGTAAAACCCGGTGCAATGAAGCTAGTCCTTCAGATTTAAAACTCCTTTATTTTCTCATTAGTCCTTTGGACATGGATTAAATAAAATAGTCGTTCTACCGAAACATTATGTGCTGGAAGTGAACTTTAAACTTAACCTTTAACTTAACCTTTAACTTAACCTTTAACTTAACTTCTAACTTAACCTTTAACGTAACCTTTAATGTAACCTTTAACGTAACCTTTAACTTAACCTTTAACTTAACCTTTAACGTAACCTTTAACTTAACCTTTAACTTAACCTTTAACATAACCTTTAACTTAATTTTAAACATAACCTCGCCGAGTGGTTACCGGGCCCAAATTTGGGGTGTAAAGAATAGAACCACTGTTACCTGCCACACATGTCGTAAGAGGCGACTAAGGAAGTTTGGCTGAAATCGGATGCACATGTCCTAAACATGTACAAGTCTATGCGTTAGGGGCCTACCAAACCAATGTGCAACGTATACACGTTCTTGGCAAAGATCAAACATATCACAAGTGATTAAAATTGGTTGTAAAGAACGAACGCATAGAAGAAGAAGAAGAATAAACATAACCTTAAACGAACTTACTAACGAGCTAGCTAGCTAGTTAACTAACTAAACTCACTTTTCTGTTGATCTCTGTAGGGATTCCAAGTGTTGGTGGAGAGAGAGTGGCTACATTTTGGACACAAGTTTGGTGAACGTGGAGGACATGATCCTAACTGTAGTGACATGAATCAGATCAGTCCAGTTTTTCTCCAGTTTCTGGACTGTGTCCACCAGCTGATCCTGCAGTATCCGGCAGAGTTTCAGTTTAATGAAGCCTATCTGGTATGTACTCTGTGGATGTTGATTTCATTATAACTACTATTGCCTTGTAGTTAGATTGGGGACAATCAGAGGCTAGCGGAGCAAACCTTACACAAAACTGGATGGTAGGCAAACCAAGTAGTCCAAAAAAACGACTGGTAAACTGGGCAGATGACACTCAACAACCCGGGAGGGAAGGTTGTCTAAGGGTAGCTACCCTAAAAGAAAATAGCAACCTGCTGCCTTGCAGGTAGGCTGGGGACAGTCCAAGGCTGATGGAGAACGAACCCAGTAAATGCTGGATAAAACCGGACACATCGCCAAAGGATAAACACCAGAGCTCCAAATGATGCTAAAGATGTGACGAAACACACCCACGCTAAGGCTGCATGAATCAGATTTCCACATGAATAAGAAAGCCTGGTCGAAAAATACCGAGCTAAATGAGAAGCTGTACAGAGGGGCAGAGTCCCAAAAACAACAGCAGAATTTATGGGGAAATCTGGTACATCAGTCTAAGCGGTGATCGTCATTGGTTATTGCACTCCTGGCAGACCCATAGGTGCTCAGTCTCCCCAACAGATATCGAAGAGTATGCATACTGATGGTTCCTGTGGCTCACTGATTAAACACACCTCTCACTCTGCCTCTCAGGCATCCAGTTCGACTTGAACAACGGGTAACTCCAAACTGCTTAAATCGCTTGATCGATTCAACATCGATTTTAGTGTCCTCATCCAACAGAGAGTCGCGAAGAGACCGAAGAATATCCCCTTATCCATCTTCAACTCCCCAAACAATCGATGCTGTTGATGCAGCCCGACGCTCTCTCATTACCGTAAACACCCGTATGCCCAGGACAGTATATCCACGTAAGCCGCTGGAGGTTAGAAACTTCTATAGACGACATCCATTCATACCGAAACCTGCCCTTCTCGTTGGTGATCGTGAGAGAGAGAGATTTCATTATAATTGATTTATCTTTAGTGCTAAACCTGAACGCTGACATTGAATGAAAGAAGAAAATTAGGATCTTTGTAGTGTAAAGGTTATTATGTGCCCGTCTCTTGTGTCAAAGGTAGCAGGTTCGCTCCTTACATGGAACCATCTGGATATTTTTCCAGAAATCCCTGATCTCAGTGTAGGTGAGATCAAATTCCTAGTCCTATCGGAGACAGGCGATAAAACGTAGGTCCAGTGTTTAATTTGAGCACGTAAAAGAACCCTTGGCAGCTCAAAATTGAGAAGAGCAGGCTGGAAAGCAGCTGTCTGGGTAAAATTCATTAGAAAAGATTACAAATAAAAATTCCTTCAAAAATTACATCAGGGACCCTCGTCGGTGCTACAGAGTTCGTGCACTGCAGCTGGGATCTTCCTGTGTAAGAAAGAGATCAGAGCACACATGGTTACTCACCAAAGTACAATGATGATGGTCCTATCAATCAATCAATCAATCAATCAATCAAACTAGTCACGATAGAAATATAGAGTTGGCCTTCTTGTAGGCGCATAACTGGCACAACATACAATCTCTCTTAGACTCAAATCACATAAAAATCACAGAGTGGTTTAACAAGTGGTCGATATGGAGCGTTTGATTTGAAGAAGAAGAAATGACATCAGCTGCCCAAGAGTTTTAAACTCACAGCTCTTGTTAAAGCAGAAGAAGAGAAGTATTCTGTCAGAGGTTGAAGTGAGATATTCATCAAATAGCTTGTCCTGTGCAGAACTTTGCCACCCTAACAGTCCTTCAGAATTTCTCTCTCTCGTATGCCTCTGCAGCCATCATGTTCAAACCATCAGTTACATCCTGAATCCATCTTCTCCGTGGTCTTCCTCTTCTTCTCTTTAAGAAGATGCCTCCTTCCATAATGGTCTTCTCCAGCCCTTAGTGTTTCTTTATATATCCAAAATACTTCAATTTTCTTATTCTTATTTGTAGCATCAGCCAGTTTTCTTTGATTTGGAGTTCTTTCTGTATAGGTCTATTTGTTCTTTCTGTGTAGATGTATTTGTTCTCTTCTATGTCCATGATATACGAAGGTCTCTTCTGTAACACTTATATTCAAAAACACATATATGTTTTTCCACTGCCTTGTTAAATGTCCATGCTTTATAACCATACGTTGCCACTGGGAATATGCATGCTCTTACATGTGAGATGACTACTGATCAAATCTATGTTCAGTGATACACACCAAGGCAGACCACTGCTCGGATATAGGGATGTCTGCAAGGCTTCAGGGAAGAACATTTATATCGGCCCCCTAGACTGATAATGGAAAAAATTAGCTGCTGATAGCGTTGTGTGGAAAGGCACATTGCGCAAGGCGCAGTCTTTTGAAGGGGACTTAGGGATGAGCTGAAGCGACAAGAGAGAAAAGCAAAAACTCAGAAGTTGTCACAGTAAAACACTTGCCAATTGACCGTCTGTAAAGACGAAAATGCCATATATATATGTGAGATATCATCATCATCAGATGCCGTGCAGATTGGCATAGACGATCATCGATCTCCACAAATCTTTGGTGTTTGGTGCCATGAAGTCAGGCTATCCAAAATTTTCTCTCTCTGTCTTCCTCTGTCTCGTCTACCCTTGATTTTACCGATTGTCACAATGTGTTCTAAATCTTCCCCCCTCATCACATGCAGAAAAAATGATGACTGCCCCTTTCTTATATTGATGATAAGCTTTCTCTGTGTCATGATCTCATTCAACACCTCAACATTAGTCATTTTAGCAGTGCATGGGATTCTCATCATTCTTCTGTAAAACTACATCTCTGTGGCCCTCAGAGATTTTTAGATCTGTGTGTTCATTGTCCATGACTCGCATCCGTATGTCAGTATTGGTTCTATGTAGCACTGAATAACTTGCATTCTGATCGCAATTGACAAGGACTTGTTGCAGATAATGCTTCTCATTTTCAGTAGCGATGTTTTCACTTGCCCTATTCTACTCTTTATTTCTGATCAGCATCTGCCATCTGTTGGTAATGTGAATTATTAAAATCTGGCCAGCAATGGCGGGTGGGCCATTCAGAATTAAGACTTTGATTCTGGACATGACTTTGCTAGCACATTTCCACCATGTTTGGTCGGGTATTTTCCTGTTTCGTTTGCCGAGCTACTAAGTTAGTGCATGAGCAACGCTGTAAGCTATGAATGTTACATGGAATGCTTTTTGCTGTGTCAACAGTGCGTTTGTTGTGATTGTGGGTATTCAGAAAGTGGCGGACAGCAGTTATGACGAACTAACTCAATCTGCCATATGCAGTGTTTTGCGTGTGCAGAAAGTTGGATTTTGTTGTGATTGATGTTCCCTTCGACATGAATTGCAATTCAAGTGATGAACAGTTTTGTGTTGACACTTTAGCGATGGCCATATGCATTTATGCAGTGCTGGCTGCATTTTGTGGTGTACGGCTGTTTCATTCTGGAATTAGTTCACGACACAGGAGACAGTTGTTAGCTTTTTGTGTGGTTTTTCGTTGGCAGATGAACGGAGCAATAATGGGGTGTCCCGTTGCAGTGAAGTTGGAACCGTACACATGAACTATGAACTATGAACTATGAACTATGCAGATGTTAACACATTATCTATTTCCTTTCAGGTGAAACTTCTTGAACATTCTCAAGCCTGCCTCTTTGGCAACTTTCTACACAACTGTCAAAAAGAGCGAGAGAAATGTCAACGGAAGACAGCATCAGTGTGGACATTGTTGAGACCTGATAAGTTACACTTTGTCAACTTACTATACAAACCATCAGACCAGGTAACCATCTTTAATATCCAGGTCATAGGTCATGTTAGATCATCATGTTTGTCGGCAGGTTAAAGTTTGCAATCTTCTACAGGTCATTGTTCATACTATATCCAGTCTTAAAATATTTGCTGCGGAAGAAAATTTTCACAGAGGACAGAAAACTCGATAGAGAAATAGAGACAAGATGCTAAAAAAGCAAATGCAGTGGCCTACCAGTTGGCACCTTTACTACAACACCCAAAGATCAAGATGGAAGTGAAAAGACAAATGATAAAAAGTATTTTTCTACCAAAACTTTGTTACCAGTGCCAAACTTGGTCTCTGACAGCAACACATCACAGAAAGCTTACCATGTGTGAAATGAAATGCTTGAGGAAGGCGGTGGAGGTCGCCAGGAAAGATATATTACGAAATGAGGACATCAGAAGCAGAGTGGGCATAACTTCATGCACCGAATACATTGAAAGACAACAAATGCAGCGGTCTAGGCATTTAGTGATAATGGAATACAACCAACCACCAATAACAGCATACAATAAAAAGAGATCGGGTACTAGAGCTAAGGGAAGACCAAAAAAAAGATGGATAGACCATATCAAGACCACACTAAATAAACACGGATATAACACAACAAGGGCGACTCATCTGGCTCTGGAATGCAAATTAAAGCTCCCACCCCTATGCTTAACGGCAAGAGTGGACATGCAATTCTATCATCTACCTGGGGAAAGACAATAGACAATAGAAAATGTTTTAAAAATATATTACTTTGTAAAAGTGACTTTGTAGAAATTTGCATATGAAATGTTAATGAGCATGACCTTAAGTATGAAATGTAAATTAGCAGCATATCCATCATCATCAAGGTGCGTATCCTTTATTGGACGTTGCTCTCTTTGCAGCACATCTGAAATTCACTCTGTCTCTAGCTAGTTCACCCACTTGTCGATGGTCATATTCATGGTTTCTTTAATATCTTGTAGCCATCTTCTTCTTGGTCTGCCTCTGCGTCCTGGGACCCTGCCTTCTAGTATTGTTCTTTCCAGGCCATCGTGACGCTTGATGTGACCAAAGTATGTAATTTTTCTGTATAGTATGTTGTTTATCAGCCAATTCTCTTTAACATTTAGTTCTTTCAGGACATCAGTGTTCTTTCTTTTTTCCATCCATAGTATTCGTAGGATCTTTCTGTAGCATTTAGTTTCGAAGGACTGGATTTTCGTTCTTAATTTTTGTGTAATAGTCCATGATTCACAACCATAAGTAGCCACTGGAAAAATGCATGCTCTCAATATTTTTCATTTTAATATTTTGTTGGTGCTTTGCCACATGTTCTTCATTGTGGTTAACTTCTTGATTGCTATTACCAATCTTCTTGAGATCTCTTTGTATCAGTCACCGTTATTGTTAATTATTTAGCCCAGATATTCGTAGCTCTCTACACACTGGAGTTCTTCATTATTTACTTGGATGTTAGGTGAGCCTTTTGCTTTGTCAGTTGACATGATTTTTGTTTTTGTGTATTCAAATATAGATGTTGGTCTTCACTATGTTTCTTGGTCATCATGATTAGGTTTCCAAACCTTCTTTGCTGGTGGATAATAATACTGTATCGTCTGCGTATCTAAGCTCTGGTATGCATTTGCCGCCTATAGTGAGAGGGCCGTAATTCACATAGTTAGCATCGTCTTTTATATTCCTCATGATGTTCTCTGCATATATGTTGAATAAGTATGGTGACAAAATACATCCCTGTCGACTCTCTTTTGAATCTCGAACCATTCAGCTATTTCACCTCCTATTTTAATGGTTGCCTGTTGTTCGTGGTATAGAGATTATATGAGTTGTATTATGTGTGTTTGAAAGTGCATGTCTTTCATGATGTTCCATATTTTCTGGTGTTGTATATGATCGAAAGCCTTGCTATAATAGCATATCCATGCTATGCGGATATCTAATAAACACACCCAAATCAGTTGATGTATGGCAAGCTAGATGGGGGCAGAGGATTTTTTGGTTGACAGAAAAACACTTTAAAAACACTCTTAAAGTGACTTAAAATGTTTTGAAATAGGCACTACTTGTTGGGAATCTCTTGCGCAAAATCACCAAATTTGGCGTTGCAACAACACAAGATGAGCTTGCATCGCTGAGACACGGAGAAGATGAACTGTACAAAAAATAACATGACAACACCTACATGTCCAACTTTGATTATGTGTAGGGGACCTGTGGTAGGGGACTGTGTTTCAGAATTGGATTCTACAGTCACCTCCGCACACACCAGAGAGGTGCAACAACACATGTCTGAGGCTATTGTCATCATCGCTTGCAATGGACGGCTATTACGGGGAAGTTTTATTATTTTATTATTATAGAGACTCTTCTAAAAATCGCGTCTTATCCTGACGCTGTGAGGGGAAACCGGATTAGAGACAATAAGAAGATAAACGTTATTGTAATTATCATTTCAACACCCAATTAAGGCTGGGTTGACCTGAGAGATGTTATGATTTGAAAAATATCTCACCCCCACTGTGTAATTCAATCCTGGGACCACTCATCTACAAAACATGTGCGCTAACTACTATGCCACTATGCCATCACAGCTCTCTGTGGCTAAGTGGTTACGCCCTTTACCTTGTGAGTTGAAGGTCGTGGGTTCCAATGAGGGCCGCACTCTTCTGTTCACGGGTGCATTTTTTTCCAGACCACTAGGATTGTTGTTGGAGCTATGAAGTTCGTGCTTTGTGAAATAATCTTGGCAGGTGGCGTGCCATTTCTGCGGAGAGGACCGAGCCATATGGGGTAAAACCCGGTGCAATGAAGTCAATCCTTCGGCTTTAAAACCCATTTTAGCTCTGATATTGGGGACTGCCTAGAGTAGTTGATAGTAGCTCGGCCTGCTAGCTGTGAGACGCCTCATAGTTCGGGTTCGAACCTACTGTCCGGCATTTGTTCGAGTCCCTGGTCTTACTCAGGACGATAACATGAGTACCTCTGAAGTCGGAGAAAATCTGCCTGTATGGCGAGGGAATACTAATTACGAGTACATTGAGCACACGGCTGCCAGTGTAAAGTAATTTACAATGTGCACGCTGCTGCCATTGTAAGAAATTGGAAAACAGATTTTCACGCAAAAATCAGTTTCAGAGATGGAACTCGTCTGAGTTGAAAGCGGACGAAAGAAAAAAAAAAAAAAAAAAAGCTTTGATATTGATGGTGAAGTCACCCGAGTGGTTACTGGGGACCAAATTTGGGGTGTAAAGAATAGAACCACAGTTACCTGCCACGCATGTCATAAGAGGCGATTAAGGAGGTTTGGCTGAAATCAGATGCATGTGTCCTAAACGTGTAGAAGTCTTATGCGTTTAGGGGCCTACCAAACCAATGTGCAACGTATACATGTTCTTGGCAAAGATCAAACATATCACAAAGAGTGATTAAAATTGGTCGAAAAACGAACGCAAAGAAGAAGAAGAAGAAGAGAGGATAGTGAAGTAGTCTGAAAATGAGAGGAAATTTAATTTTTTTATTTTAGTGAATTTAAAGATGAAACGGTAAATCTTTTTTTCTATTGACCTATTAGTTTTTAGAAAGTTTTTTAACAGGACCACCTGGCCAAATGGATTAGAACGCAAACTCCCATTTGAGAAACCTAGGTTCAATCCCCGGTAAAGTTAAAGAGTTTTTTCTGTTAGGGGCATAAAGACAAAATCATAGCCTGAACCGTTTCGCTGTGACTGCACTAGACATGCGACCATTAAATTCCGAAGACTTATGTCCCTCCTGTCCTACACTGCTCTTCTTCTTCGACCGCTCCATATCGACAACTTGTTAACCACTCTTTGTGATCGAGCCTAAGATAGATTGTACGTTGTGCCAGTTATGCGCCTACAAGTCCATCTAATTTCTGTGACGCTTTTTATTTACTAGGGTAGCTTCCCAAGCTCCCTTCCTCAGTCGCCTCTTACGATATATCTTGTAGGTCATATAGTGTTACTATTCTTTGCTCCCCTTGAGAACTACGGCAACACACGGGTGGTACATGACTCTTAAAAAAGCGGTGACACAGACAGTAACGATAGTTTTAAAAGAATTTAAAAATCATTTCATTATAATTTAAAATTTTTTTTAACAACATTAAGACATATTTTGAATGACCCATACAGGTGTTAACAGCCAAATTCAGTGAACATGACATGGTACTATGGAAATCTGTCTACATGCCTGGACTATCTCCTTTGCCTCATATTGGTCAGACAGATTTCTGTAGTGACCACAGTCCAGCAGGATATGATGGAGATCTAACAGCTGCAACTGATTGGGTGTCTGGTAGCAAGTAAGGACGTATGTAAACTAGATAGTTTTTGTGCCTTTCTTGATTTTGTTTTGTAATATCTCTAAATTTTGTTCTAGAAAGATTTTTTAATATCTCGAATTTTGGCATCTGTAGCTTATGTGGTGGTGAGCTCAATCAAAACCCAAGAGTACCTGGTTCAAACTCTGCGGCGGGCAGTTTGGAAAGAAATTTGTACCTTTGGATTTTTACTGTAAAAATAGACCTCACCGTTCAAAAAGCAATAGCAAACTACTGAATGTAAAAGTGTCGCCTAGAAAATCGACAACTCGTTTACTATGGTTGATAGCGACATACTGTAAAGAATATACCATGGAAAACAATAATTTAAGTTCTTGAAAGGCTGTCCTCTCCTGTGTGAGCTGAGAAGCTCAGTCAGTCTGAAAACTAAGCTTTGGAAAACCTGACAGACATGAAGCTGGCTGCTCAGTTTGTGGTCCACAGTGGATTAAGGACAGACCGCACCCCTATATTTAACGATTTTTCTTAAAAAATGAAATTTGAGTTTTTTTTAATTTTAGGTAATACATCCAATTTCGAACAAGAATCTATCTTTAGTTTGATAAAAAAATGTAGTTTTGTATTTTAATTACATTTTTTAACTAGGCATGTATATGTTTTTTAGCTAATTATATAGGAAATATCATAACTTTGCTTCAACAGATGGTAGCAAAGTGTTTATAGTAATATGGTAGTGCAGATAGATTAACTAATAGCATCATTAAACTTATGCAGCGTGATTATGATGTAACTTGTATGAAAAATTCTGGAAAATTAGAGAACATTGGTTGGATAAATAGTATTTGAGCCATATTTAAACATCACAAAGTAAACCATGAGAACTGCAATAGGCTGAGTAGCTTGTACCCTAAAGATAAAGTTTTAGTTGATTGAGAACAAACTGCCTAATTTTATTTTTGGCAACATAATGCAAGTATTTGTCAAACTATCTTGTGACTTCGTTGACAAAATATATTCATGGTGGTTCTCACAATGCTAATGAATCTTTCCATAATCTTATATGGACTTGGTGTCCTAAGATCTCATTTACCTTGAGGAGGAGCTTAAAAATAACTGTCAATGATGCCAATATTGTAGTTAATAATATGAAATTGTGCCGATATGAAACTTTTGTTTTAGTTTAACTTTTCCTTTGGAAAACATTATTTTCAGTATTTTGCTGTCATCTATAAAACCACATATCTTCCTTGCTAATACAGAATTTAGGCACAAAAAGATAGAAAGATGTAAAACAACTAGCATGGCATCTAAAGCATGTGATGAGGCAAGTTTGTATGCTCCTGGGGGATCTGAAAGTAAATTAATTTGGTCAATAATTGAAAATATGTTAGTTTTTTGGCTTTTTCTCAAAATTGTTATTTTCCATAAATGTATGTCACTAAATACACGTTTTTCAAAAACTACTCAAAGGATTGTTGTATAAATGTGCATACTTCTTTCTTATGCATATTTGATCATCCCCTACCACTTTAAAAAAGAATTCATTGAACAGTTTTTGTGTCTCATGCAAAGAATATCTCCTACCCATATTTTTTAGTCAAAAATCTGGATTTGCACTAAAAATTCAGAAAAACTCATTTTATTATACTTTATAAATATTTTGCTACCAGTTCAAGATATGCCGATTTACAATAACATCTGAAAGTTCTATAGTGCTAACCTGAAAAGAACATAAATCATCCTGTATTTTGCAAGGTTACTTTTTGGGCATTTTTTCCTTAAAAACCCCTCTATATTAAATTTTTTTCATAGAATATACATGCTTGGATTTTTTGAAATTTTTTTTCTCGAGTTTTAACATCAAGTTGATCATTTAGAATCATAAACGCAACCTCAATGATCAATATTTCTGTTTAGGGGTGCCGTCTGTCCTTAAGCAGATGACCAGAGATCACTGAAGAAAAACTTGTGAACAAATTCATTTTTGTTAATTTTTTTGCAATTCTTGTAGATTTTGTATGTTTTTAAATTAAATTTGATGAATGATATTGTAATTTTGTATGTAATGAAATTACCATTATCACAAACAAGCTAAAAGTTAAGTACATTCAGATGGTGGTCATCTGTGCTTAGCGGTAATAAGCTCAATCACAAGCCAAGAGTACCTGGTTCAAATTTGGCGGCGGGCATTTTGGAAGCTCATTTGTTCCAGTGGATTTTTGCGAACAGTGAAAATAGACCTCACCGTTTGGTAAGTAATGACAAAATACTGAGCATACAAGTGGTGCCCAGAAAATCGACAACTCGTTTACTTTGGCTGATGGCAACGTCATGTAAAGGATATACCACGATTTTCATTCACATCATATGTTATAATAGATATAAGGGAAGATTGCAGTAAAAATATGTAGCAATGACAAAATTAACAATAAAATTAATTTTGTACTCTGTAGTTTTACAAAGTACAAAAACAATAACACCACTGATTCACTTCTCTTGTATCATTTGCTTGATAAAGGCCTTTTGGTCGAAACGTTGCTGTGTATATTGTTTTTGTACTTTGTAAAACTACAGTCGCCCGAGTGGTTACCGTTGTCCGAATTAGGCTGTAAAGAATAGAACCACGGTTACCTGCCACGCATATCATAAGAGGCGACTAAGGAGGTTGGTCGTGGGGCTAGCTACCCCACCCCATAAAAACACTAGATAGCTACAGAAACGACAACCAGGAAAATTCATAGCATGCCACCCGAGAAAGAAGAAGGACCCTGCAAGGAGGAGATCTGGAAAAGATGGCCTTGGATAGGCGGGCTTGGAAGGCCTTGGTTGCAGACCTATGTCTCCCTGGGGAGCGAAGACAACTACAGTACTTTTTTTTTTTTTTTACATGTTTTGGTAAAATAAATATAAAAGACAATTATATTTAATTTACAAAAGTTGAAAATTGTAAAAATTTCAACGTACTATCATGGTGTCATTTTATATTTAATGCCTTTTCTCCTCATGGTTGATAATCATATTTTTTCACAGAATTAGAAATATCTCTCTCTCTCTCTTTCTCGCGATCTCTCCCCTCCCCTCCTCCCCATAGAATTAGAAATGAAGGAATCAGAAGACATGGGAAAATAAAGAGATCCTACAAGACCTGCATATCGAGGAGCATTGGCTCGTAAATAGCATCATATCCTGGAAAATGAAATGTTTTGGACACGTTAAACCAGCAATTATTAAGAGAAATAAAATTCAGACAAGTAAAGTGTTTTGGACATATAAAAAGGCATGACACCATGATAAAATCTTTACTAGAGGGGAAAGTTAAAGAGCAAGAGGAAGGCCAAGAGATAAGTAGGAGGGAAATTTAAAGAGAGGGACAAGATACAGTCTGGCAGAGTGCAACACCAAGGCGAAAGACAGAGGATGCTGGAGATTCATTGCAGCCAACCTTCGTTGCGGAGACGGCACCTGATGACGATGAAACGTCACAGTTGTTTGGGGAGAACAGTAATAAAAGGTATGGTTCCTGAAGTATGAGACTGAAGACAACCAAGATGAAGGTGGCAGTAGGACATTAAAGAAACACTGAACATGATGCTGGAGAAGGCTGGAGAACTTGCTAGAGACAGAGAGTGTTTCATACAGGCTGTTATGAAAGCGACTTTCTGCAAGGGACATGCTACTACTTGACTTGTTGCATGGTCTAATTTTATTATTTCATGCCTTTTCTCCTGATGATTATCATATTTAAAAAATAAATTAGAAATTAAGAAATCAGAAGAAGACTAGAATTGAAACCAGTTACTGCCTGTGTGTTGTCAGGGCTCGCAAAGGGAGCAAAAATTAGTAACACTGCAACCTACAAGGTAAGAAGCGACCTAGGTAGGGGCCTCGGAAAACTACCCTAGTAAATAGAAAGCGTTGCAGAAATCGGATGTGCTGGCCTACTGGTAAGTGCATAACTGGCACATTGTACACTCGCTCTTGGGCTCAGATCATATACAACTCACACAGACTGATTAACAAGTTGTCGATATGAAGCGTTCGAAGAAGAGGATCCTTTAATGCCTGTGTGGTTCTGGGGCCCAAAGAATAGTAACACTACGACCTACAAGGCATTTCATAAGAGTTGACTGAGGTAAGGACCTAGGGAAGCTACCTAGTAAATAAAAAGCGTTGCAGAAATCGAATGTGCTGGCCTACTTGTAGGTGCATAACTTGCAAACGCAAATCACTCTTAGGTATGGATCATTTACAGATCACAAAGAGTGGTTTAACAAGTGGTCAATATGAAGCTTTTGAAGAATAAGAACTTGTAGGCACATAACTGCCAACATCGTACAATCACTCTTAGGCTCGGATCACATACAGATCACAAAGAGTGGTTTAACAAGTGGTCAATATGAAGCTTTTGAAGAAGACCTTTTAAAATATCTCCCTTATACGTCTTCTTCTTTGCGTTCGTTCTTTACGACCAATTTTAATCACTTTGTGATATGTTTAATCTTTGCCAAGAACATGTATACGTTGCACATTGGTTTGGTAGGCTCCTAAACGCATAGACTTCTACACGTTTAGGACATGTGCATCCGATTTCACTCAAACCACCTTAGTCACCTCTTATGACATGCGTGGCAGATAACAGCGTTCTATTCTTTACATCCCAAATTTGGGCCCCGGTAACCACTCGGGCGCTCCCTTATACTAATTTCCGTATTTATCCCGTTATAAACATGTTCTGTTTCCTTTGTGCAGGTTAGAGGATGATCAGCTGAAGATCAGTGTTGACAGCGGATTTCATAGCCCTGGAGTTAAAGCAGCAGCAGCAACAAGTACAAATGGTGTACATAATGAATTATCAGCTTCTGAATGCATTCATGTTTTGGATGAATCAACTGATATCGAGCTCAGTCTGTCAGAAACATCAGATATAAATTTCAAAGATTCCTCATTGATAACAAGATTTGAGACCTTAGCTAACTTTGAAAATAGTCATAAGGAGAAGGAAAATGGCTGTAGTGAGCAAGAAAGTAGCTGTAGTGAGCAGGAAAATGGTCACAGCAAGCAGGAAAATAGCCACAGCGAGCAGGAAAATAGCCACAGCGAGCAGAAAAATAGCCACAGCGAGCAGGAAAATAGCCATAGCGAGCAGGAAAATAGCCATAGCGAGCAGGAAAATGGCTGTAGCGAGAAGGAAAATGGCTGTAGCGAGAAGGAAAATGGCTGTGAGAACGTAGAAGGAAAATGGCTGTAGTAAGGAGAAAAATGGCTGTAGAGAGAAGGAAAATGGCTGTAGTAAGAAGGAAAATGGCTGTAGAGAGAAGAAAAATGGCTGTAGTGAGGAGGAAAATGGCTGTAGTAAGAAGGAAAATGGCTGTAGAGAGAAGGAAAATGGCTGTAGTGAGAAGGAAAATGGTTACAGTGAGCTGGAAAATAGCCATACTGATGAGAAAAATAGCCAAAGCGAGCTGGAAAGTAGCCACAGTGAGAAAAAGAATAGCCACGGGGAGAAAGAGAATGGCCACAGTGAGAAGGAAAATTTATCTAATTTTCTCACCAGTGGTTCAGACTTAGATGTGTCAATCACACAAGAGTTGGGTGAGGACTCTGCCACCACTACCACACAAGAGTTGGGTGAGGACTCTGCCACCACTATCACCACAACTACCACCTCTACATCACTGAATAAATTAGAAGAGTCTCGCCAGATTGTGTCTGAGCAAGTTTGTCTAAATAGGCACTGTTGTGAGGCTCAGCATGTTATTGAAGCTAGAAGTGATGGTTATTTATCTGTGGACAATGCAGTCCAGAGCTTGGAAACCTCTCAGTCCGCTGTGTTTGATCTTCCGACTCAGCTCTGTAGGTGCCCTGATGAGCAGACTTTGTCTTGTGATACACTTGTGTCTGATCAGAGCTTGGAAACCTCTCAATCTGCTGTGATTTGTCTTCAGACTCTGCACAGTTGGAACTGTCATAAGCAGACTTTATGTTGTGATACACTTGAGCTTGATAGTAACACTCAAGTAATGTCAGCGGACAAGAAACCCAGTTTAAATAACAGCTATTGTCATTTTATTGTTAAAAAGACTAAATTTGGTAACATCGCAAGAAGTAAATCATTGGACAATATAACTTCAGTTGCCAGTTTGCCTGATAGCATAACTTCTAAAAATGGATTTGTTACATCTGGTTGCAACTCAAAGCAGACATCTTTGTTGATGAAAGACTCTTCTTTGTTGAAAGATTCAAATGTGACGGACAACAGAATAATCAACGGTATTAGTATAAAAAACAAAGTCATGAGAATTAGACATCTTAGTAATGAGAACAGTTGGCATTCTGGAAGATCAAGCAATGTTACTAGCATCTCAAAAGATGGTACTCTGAGAGAATTATCTAAAAAGTTTGTAGTGAAAAACAACCATTTGGCTCACGTCTGCTTCGACAGAGATACAGGTTATGCTGAGTCTAACATTGGTGACACATCAGTAGTAGATTTTCTTAGTGGTGACTCATCAGTAGTAGATTATCTTAGTGGTGATACGTCAGTAGTAGATTATCTTAGTGGTGACATATCAGTAGTAGATTGTCACATAGGTGACACATGTTTACGTAGATCTTTAGATTCTCTTGAACTTAACGAAAGTGTTTCTACAAGAACTAATAATGAAAGTGTTGCTACAAGAACTAATAAAGAAAGTGTTGTATCAAATACATTCACGAGTAAGGTAGGAACTTTATACCCAAAATCTTTGGAAGTTGATGTGCAAAGTGAAAGAGATATTTTCCCTTCACTTAAGAACGAAAACAGCTCTACAACGACGATAAATGCCATGGAGGAGTCCAACTTCATTTCCAGACTGGCAGGAGCAGCTTCCGGTGCTAGTCGTGATGTCTCTGTTGTTTCTTGTAGTTGTGAATGGTTAGATAGTCACCCCCTGCGACATCTTAGTGGAAGTGAAGCCAGAAGGCTGCTACGAGCAACTGTAGCTACGAGCACCACAGATATTAGCGACTCCCACATTGATCAGGTAATTTACTGATAACTGAGTGTTATTTGAAATGTTATGGTGCATTTTCTCATTTGTGAATATTCTTACATTTATATGTATATTTAACATGTCCGTGGAAAAGCATTATGTGCTTTTGAATGCAAATGTCGCCCGAGTGGTTACCAGGGCCCAAATTTGGGGTGTAAAGAATAGAACCACTGTTACCTGCCACGCATGTCGCAAGAGGCGACTAAGGAGGTTTGGCTGAAATCGGATGCATGTGTCCGCTAGGGAATGCTAACCTGAAAAACAAATGCTTGCAGAAAACGGATGCACCAGGCTGTAAGGCACATAACATGGTGCAACAACCCCTCACTATGAGGAATGGGATAATGGATTCTACAGTCGCCAATCTGCCTCGGAGATTTAGCTGCACAGTAAGAATGTCAGACCTACCATCACGAGGTGGCCAAAACTTACTGCTGGAAGAGGTAGGCACAAACAAGGAAGCAGAAATCATAGGAATTATATCCTACAGAACTGCCCCCAGTATGCAGACTTGAGAAGAAAGAGGTGACCCACTTACACTAGCGTCCAAGACAAACTGTATGGCGTGGCTGATAATCTGAGGCAGACGGCTGCCTTTATTAGAGAATCCGAAATCCCAATCTAGTGAGAATGCAGAAGAAGAAGAAGATTGCAAATGTTATAGAAGAGTCCTCCGTATACCATGGACATAGAAAAGAACAAATAGATCTATCCAGAACAAACTCAAAATTGGATGTGAAACCAGTCATGCAATTCATAAAAGAACAACAGATTAAAAGGTTTGGACACCTGACAAGAATGTATCGCCTACCACACGCAGAAAAAGTATAACGAGTACAAGACAATAGGAAGACCACGCAAAAGATGGATCAACTGCATCAAGAACAGCCTTATGAAAGTGAATTTCAGCTTACAAAGTGCCTTAAAACTGGCACACACAAGATCACTGTCTCCCCACCCCTTAACACTTCTATAAAGAAGTAAATGGTGGAAGAGAAGAAAAAGCA
This sequence comes from Arion vulgaris, assembly GCA_020796225.1. Taxonomy (NCBI): domain Eukaryota; kingdom Metazoa; phylum Mollusca; class Gastropoda; order Stylommatophora; family Arionidae; genus Arion; species Arion vulgaris. The sequence goes on from CM036775.1 coordinate 12,500,753, forward strand.
ACAGTTTTTGTTAGTGTTATCATAATCCTAAGATATTAATATTTTTTTTCTTCATTTAAACTATAGCCATCTTCGTTTCGACCGGCCATATCTCCAACTGACCAACAAACAAGCATCAGACAGCATATTGATGTTGATGGTCTGACAATGTTCAGTGATAACAGGCAGGATTTACTGGCGGAACTCTTTGCTGAGAAAGACCGTAAGATTCAGGACCTGCAGGATGATCTCACTCAAGCTCTGAAGTTTATCAAGGCATTAAGGTCATGCAGTTGTAAAAAACAGTTGAAGACAAGCATCATTTTTGGTGACTTGGTTAGTTGATTTCTCACAAAATTATTACATTTGGGGACTTAGTCTTCTTCGTCTTTGAACGCTCCATATCAACCACTTGTCAACCACTCTGTGTGATTTTATGTGATCTGAGCCTAAGAGCGATTGTATGTTGTGCCAGTTATGCGCCTACAAGTAGGCCAGCACATCCAATTTCTGCGCTGCTTTTTATTTACTAGGGTAGCATCCCTAGTGCCTACATTAGTCACCTCTTACGACATGCATTGTAGGTCGCAGTGTTACTATTCTTTACGTCCCTTGCGGACCCCGGGAACCACACGGGCGGGTGACTTAGTGAGTTGGTTTCTTACAAAATTGTTACATTTATTGTTGAATGAGATCAGTTATCAGTGCTTTTACTGCCCGAAGTGGTTACGGGCCCAAATTTGGGGTGTAAAGAATAGAACCATTGTTACCTGCCATGTCGTAAGAAGCGTCAAAGGAGGTTTGGCTGAAATCGGATGCATGTGTCCTAAACGTGTAAAGTCTATGCGTTTAGGGGCCTACCAAACCAATGTGCAACGTATACACGTTCTTGGCAAAGATCAAACATATCGCAAAGAGTGTCGTTATTAAAATTGGTCGTAAAGAACGAACGCAAAGAAGAAGAAGAGTGCTTTTCCTGGTACTCAATTGAGACTGGGTTGACCTGAGAGCCGTTACAGTAGGAAAAATATTCCACGCCTTGTGGAATTAAACCAGAACCACTAGCCAAATAAACAAATTCACTAACAACTACGCTACTGTCAACCTCATTGTTTGTATTCAAACTACTGTTAATATATTACATTATCGATATAAGAAAGACTGCAGTAAAACTATGTAGCAATGGCGAAACACTTAAAAAAAAAGTACTGTGGTTTTACAATACTAGAGGGCAGGGTCCCAGGACGCAGAGTAAGAAGAAGATGGCTACAAGATATTAAAGAAACCATGACCATCGACGAAGTGGGTGAACTGGCAAGAGACAAAGTGAATTTCAGATGTGCTGCAAAGAGAGCAACGTGCTATAAAGTATACGCACCTTGATGATGGTGATGACTAGTTTTACAATAGCAACACAAAGCAATGTTTCGACCAAACAAATTTCATTTTTAGTCACATATTTTCATTTTAGGGTTATTAGGAACTTATTGTTTGATTCTACATGTTGTGTGCTGTGTGAGAAGTGATATTCTTCACTTCTCTTGTATTGTTGCTTGATAAAGGCCTTTTGGTCAGAACGTTGCTGTGTATTGTTATTGTTTTTGTATTTTGTAAAACTACAGTACTTTGTTTTTGATGTGTTTCGTTATTAATATATTACATGAATTTATCACCAGCAGGCAGATTGTCCAGATGGGGGAGAACTGCCGTCTGTTGGTGGACTTGGTACCACTACCTCAAATATCAGCTGTGAAACAGACAGGGAATCGGATGGCAACATGATGCTGCTGGACGATCCACACAGTATCTTATCTGATGCACGGTTTTATATTGAGAAGAGATTAAACCACTGTTGGTAAGTTTACTAATATTTTTATGTATATCCCATATGGTCAACTCGCAACTGGTACTAGACAGCATAGGCGCTCATTATTACGCTTCATTGACACCTGCAAGCATGTTCTTCATGCAGCATTGACAAAGAACAATGCAATCGGCTAGCAAGCATGGCGAGCGGAAGTGAGGGCGGCTCAAAAGAACAGAAGAAAAACACTTATGGCATATTGGGGCAAAAGAGAGCACAAAGGGCAGAGAGAACATCCTATGTATCTGCTCCAGTTTTACCTGCAGCAACTGTGGCAAGGCTTGCCACTCCAGAATAGGTCATTACAGCCACAAGAAACGTGATTCAGCACAGAACAAACTCTGTGACTCAAGACCTATTGTCTCTAGAAAAAAAGGCCAATAATGATGATGTACACATATATATATACTTGTGTGTGTTTGCGTGTGTGTGTGCCAGCATTTAATCCCTCTAACCAGTTTCTTAAATTGTTTATTTCACATTTACTCTTTCCGTACACAGTTATTTCCTCAGTTTTACACGGTTAACCCTTTCGCTGCTACATACTTTCTGAAGGCTGATCTAAAAATAGCTACTCTTTGTTTCTAGGTCACAAACGTGAATGTACGCCTATAGCAGTGACAGTAGCAATGTATAACGTGTTAACACGTCTTTAACCAACAGAGGAGAGATAATAACAGACGTGTTAATGCGTCTTTAGAATTGAATGGGAAAACGTATATATACGTCATTAGCAGCTAAAGGGTTAATTCAATGGAGGCCCCCAAAACAGCATTTAAAAAATCATAACTTCTCATCAATAAATAAACATATATATCTTATTACATACCAAATTGAAGAAAACTGGACAATCTATTAGAATAACAAGGTTAAAAAGTAGTAGATGTAAAATAGCAAGTAAAACTAGAAAGACTTGTATAAAGGAAACAACTTGAATGCGCAGTGTATGGCGAATGACGTTCAACGTAAATACGCTGTGGCGCATTGTGCTTTGATTGGCGTAGAAAGAGTTAACCAGTTTCTTAATTTATTTAGTTCTAATTTAACTAGTTTCTTCTTCGAACGCTCCATATCGACCACTTGTTAAATCCCTCTTTGTGATTTGTATGTGATCTGAGTCTAAGAGCGATTGTACGTTGTGCTAGTTATGCTCCTACAATTAGGCCAGCAAGTCCAATTTCTGCCACGCTTTTTATTTACTAGGGTAGTTTCTCTAGGCCCCTACCTCAGTCTCCTCTTATGACATGTCTTGTAGGTCGCAGTATCACTAGTCTTTGCTTCCCTTGCAGGCTCCATCAACACACAGGCAAACCACTTTCTTAAATTGTTTTATTGTTTTTTATGTGTCTCTGTTAAGAAGAGTTTGAATATTAAGAAGACAGAAGTTATGATAATATCAAAAAGCAGATTTTGCCAAAATGCACCATCACAGTAAATGGGACTGATCTAAGACAAGTGCAGCAATTTAAATATCTCGGAGTCCTGGTAACATCAGATGGCAGATGCCGTTCAGAAATAAAGAGCAGAATAGGGCAAGCGAAAACATCGTTATGAAAATGAGAAGCATTATCTGCAACAAGTCCTTGTCAATTCTGATCAGAATGCGAGTTAATCAGTGCTACATAGAACCAATACTAACATACAGATGCGACTCATGGACAATGAACACACAGATCTAAAAATCTCTGAGGGCCACAGAGATGTGGTTTTAAGAAGAATGATGAGAATCCCATGGACTGCTAAAATCAGTAATGTTGAGGTGCTGAATGAGATCAAGACACAGAGAAAGCTTATCATCAATTTAAGAAAGGGACAGTCATAATTTTTGGGCATGTGATGAGGAAGGGAGATTTAGAACACATTGTGACAACCGGTAAAATCAAGGGTAGACGAGACAGAGGAAGACAGAGATAGAAAATTTTGTATAGTCTGATTTCATGGCACGGTAGAGCATCAACATCTGAGTTGATAGCAAACACCAACGACAGAGATTTGTGGAGATCCATGATCGCCTACGCCAGCTGGCATGGTACCTGATGATGTGTCTCTAACCATTAAAACAATTTTAATATCCCTATACCGAGTTTTGTGTCTCCGTATTATTTGTTAAAAAAGTATGCTACAGTCATATTTCACATGTTAGTCATATTTCACATGTTACAGTCATATTTCACATGTTACAGTCATATTTCACATGTTACAGTCATATTTTCACATGTTACAGTCATATTTCACATGTTACAGTCATATTTCAATGTAAAGTCATATATCACATGTTACAATCATATTTCACATGTTACAATCATATTTCACATGTTACAATCATATTTTGACATGTTACAATCATATTTCACATGTTACAATCATATTTCACATGTTACAGTCATTGTGGAAGGGTATTCTGCTCGGTGTGTTCCAGTTGTCTTTCCTTGTACCCGAACCATCGTTTGAACAAGCAAGAAAGAGTATGTCGACTGTGCCACTGCAATTTTCTTCAACTCAGCCCAGGTGCATCCTCGGATGGTCGCATTCCTACTCTCGAGGCAGATGGTTAATTTATTTTCATAATTTTTGTTCATTAACTGTAATTGTCCTTGTCTGTAAAAATATTTGTACCATATTTTAGTTCTTGATAAGTTCAGTTTTTCTGAAATTACTGTGAAATGTACGAAAGTAAACAAAAATGAGTTGTGTTAGTTTTCTATGAAAAATGTCATCTGTATTAACGTTTAGTGGACCAGGGTAAAAACCGTGTTTTATGTTTTTAGAATAAAAAACGCCCTGGCTCCTGGTAAAAGGTGTCAACCCAAAACCATGTAGTGTGGCATTTGGTCCACAAAGAGTTAATAATGAACAGACATAAGCAAGTAATTTTTACTTATATTTCTCAAATGGTTAATAAAAGAACCATGTTGAAAAGTAGTTCTACCGCTAGAAGGTTGGTAGCTGGCTTGACTATCAGAGACAATAAGAGACCCATGTATTGGGAGCAATTTATAGACTCCTTCTTCTTCAATGGACCAGCGGCACTTGAGCTCTTGCCCTTCGGCCTAATGCTATGTAGTGGTTATCAGTTATCAGTTATATCAGTTATATGAGGACTATCATCATAGCACTCCGGACATGTCCATAGGTGCTCCGATCTCCGCCTCAGCAAATCCAGTAGCGTCCAGCGACCCAACACGCCAGTTCGATGTTGATTAATCAATCTCTTTGCATATTTAGTATGTCGTTCTTTTCGGGCTGCACCAATATTGACACCCATCTCTTTCAATCGGGTCAGCGAGTGGGATTCACAGCCTGAAACTCCTCTGTTCGGAAAGACTCTCTCAATGCGTGAAGAATGTCACTTCGATCCATGGCAGCTCCCTCTGATATTGTAGCCAAGCCAGCCAATCTATCAGCTCGTTCATTACCCCTAACTCCTGCGTGCCCAGGGACAAAAATGAAGGTGATTTCTCTGATCATTGTCTGTACCGGTACCTCCACCCAATTGTGTCTCACCATACCTGATTCGACTTTACAAATCATGCTCATGGAGCGATGTAGTGGTATCTGCTGCATGTGTTTGTAAGTTGTTCTCTTGTTCCATCTTCTTCTTCAATGATCCAGCGGCACTTGAACTCTTGCCCTTCGACCCAATACTATGTAGTGGTATCTGCATGTGTTTGTAAGTTGTTCTTTTTTTCCGTATAATGTGTTCCATTTATCTGGCCTTGGAGGAAGGAGGGTCTTTCTGATGTCATCTAGTGCTTGACACTTGAAGAGGTGGTGGTGAACGGTTTCATGATGATGTGCACACAGCTGGCACTCTGAGTGAGCTGTGGTTGAACTCTGTTCAAGTGATTATTCTTATGTGTTGGGTTCGAAGATGCTCATTGCTACCCATTGCTTTTTTTTTCGATCCAGAAGCACTTGAGCTTTCAGCTCGGTGCCACGACACTGTCAATCTAGAGAACCTGTGGCTTTTTCTGCCAGCCCGCAGAATTGAACCCACACTCACAGAGGGCTTGTCACCCGTCGTCCAACGCGCTACGAACATGCTGGGCAGACGAGAGGTGACCACCAAACCTCTCGTTCTAAAGGTACATGGTTTGCTCTCTTCCGGAGCCATTAGGATATTTTTCCAGAGATCCCTGATCTCAGTGTAGGTGAGATTGAGTTCCTAGTCCTATCAGAGACGGACAATAAATCATAGGTCCCGTGTTCAAGTCGTGCACGTAAAAGAACCCTTGGCAGTTCAAAATTGATAAGCGCAAGCTGGAAAGCCGCTGTCCAGGCAAAATTCAATAACAAATTTATATTCCTACAAAATATTTTCACGATCTTCTAAATAACATCGGTACCATCACCTGTGCTACAGAGTTTGTGAACTTGCGCTGATATCATCCAGTTTAAGAAAGAGATCGGAACGGCCATGGTTACTCACCGAAGTGCAATGATGATGGTCCCTCAATCAATCAATCAATCATTACATCATGTACTCGTTGTATTCGAGCCATGTTATCAGATCATTAAATATGTTTCTCTCAATCCTATTCTGCCTTGAGCAGTTTTGCTGTCACAAGAATGTCATAACCAAAGTTCTAAGTAGGCATCCAGTCAGTTTGTGCCTGCCTTCTTTTTAACTTGAGTTTTAGCTTTGATATTGTTGGTGAATAGAAAAACTGTATACAGAGGGAGGAGATTGTCATCTATGCATGGTTAATCAAAATCTCAACTATAAAACACAAAATCTCTGTTTCTGTTTGTCTGTCACAGAAAAATAACAACTCTCAAATAATAAATTCTTGAATCATTAAATTTGCACAGTTCATTCATGTTGGACGTCGAGCATCTGGCCGAATGGATTAGAGCACAGACTCTGATGCAGGAGACTTGGGTTCAATCCCCAGTAAGACCAAGGTGTTTTTTTAAAGAAAAAATCCTATCCTGAACAGTTTCACAGTGGCTGCACTAGCCATGTGGTCATTAAATTCAACAGGCATATGCCCACGCTGTCGTCACCGCCTAAGAAGCGGTATTACACAAGAAGTAACCACAGTTTATTTTTTAGACTATAAATACTGTGATATTTTCTTAGATAGCCTATAACATTTTTTGATGAAATAGTTTACAAATTTCATCCACATGTTACGAAAATTTATCAAGACTTTTTTGGGGGGGAACTAAGATATTGTTATTTATGTCAAAGCTGTCGCCCGCGTGTCCAGCGTGTTCGTAGCGAGTTGGACTACGGGTGACTAGTCCTCTGTAAGTGCGGGTTCAACTCCGCGGACTGGCAGAAAAACTACAGGTTCCCCAGATTTACAGTGTTTGTGGCACCGAGCCGAAGGGTTACGTTGTCCATGACACCGAGCCGAAGAGTTTTCAGCTCAAGTGCTTCTGGATCGGGAAAAAAAAACATGTCAAAGCTGTCCTTCAATATGAAGCGGAGACATGGAGAACAACTAAGGGCAACACCAAAAAGTTGCAGACATTCATCAATAGATACCTGCACAGGATACTCCATATGCGGTTGGTATGACAGGACTACAAACAAGGAACTGTGGAATAGAGCGGGACAACGCCAAGTAGATAAGATAAGGAGGAAGGTGGCAATAGATAGGACACACTGAGAAGGCCCTGGGACAGCATCACCAGACAGGCCCTCAGATGGAACCCCCAGGGTAATCATTATCACCATGATCAGGTTCCATCTCCACATCGAAGGTTGGCTGCAATGAATCGCCAGCATCCACTGTCTTTTGCCTTGGTGTTGCACACTGCCAGACTGTAACCTGTCCATTTCTTAAAGGGTAATAGAGGCAAGGAAATGCCCAAGTGGTTACCGGGCCCAAATTTGGGTGTAAAGAATAGAACCACTGTTACCTGCCATGCATGTAAGAGGTGATTAAGGAGGTTTGGATGAAATCGGATGCACTAAACGTGTAGAAGTCTATGCGTTTAGGGCCTACCAAACCAATGTGCAACGTATACACGTTCTTGGCAAAGATCAAACATATCACAAAGAGTGATTAAAATTGGTCATAAAGAACGAACGCAAAGAAGAAGAAGGAGGAGAGGCAAGGGAACACCTGGAAATGGGGAGTTGGAGACGGAATGTAAGAAAATGAGAGAGTGGAGAAATCTGGAAAAGATGGTCTTGAATACGAGGGTTTGGGAGACCTTGTGTCTGAACCTATGCCCCCTTGGAGTGAATAGTGAAGAAGAAACATTGCTATGAAAGTTTATGAAGAATTTTGTTTGTTAAACTAATGATAGATTGTTAAACTAATGATAGATTGTTAAACTAATGATAGATTGTTAAACTAATGATAGATTGTTAAACTATCATAGCTTCTGTAATAAATTGTGAGTTTTTGAGATGAATAACTCTTCTTGTTGAAGGTATGTAAGGAAAGATATTTGAAAGTAAGAGTAGGAACAATAGCGGCCTATAGATCTTAATTTCTATGATAGAACTAGACAGTGGCGGTGCGTGATCCTTTTTGTTTGGTGGGGCCAGATACACAATTTCAGAAAAATCATGGTTTTGGGTTAGGGTATATTTAAATTTATTAAATAATAAATACGTGTTACACATTATTTTTAGTGGGGCCCAGCCACACTGGCCCTTAATGACGAGCGCCACTGGGACTAGACATAGGATAAATCATTCTTTTCTCTAGCCTGTGATCTCCCTGTCTTATCCTGTGATCTCCCTGTCTTAACTTGTGATCTCTCTGTCTTAACTTGTGATCTCCCTGTCTTGACTTGTGATCTCCCCATCTTAGCCTGTGATCTGCCTGTCTTAGCCTGTGATCTGCCTGTCTTAACTGTGATCTCCTGTCTTACTGTGATCTTCCTGTCTTAGCCTGTGGTCTCCCTGTCTTAGCCTGTGGTCTCCCTGTCTTAGTCTGTGATCTCCTTGTCTTAACTTGTGATCTCCCCGTCTTAGCCTGTGATCTCCCCATCTTAGCCTGTGATCTCCCTGTCTTAACCTGTGATCTCACTGTCTTAACCTGTGATCTTCCTGTCTTAGCCTGTGATCTCCCTGTCTTTGTCAGTGATCTCCCTTTCTTAACTTGTGATCTCCCCGTCTTAGCCTGTGATCTTCCTGTCTTAGCCTGTGATCTCACTGTCTTAGCCTGTGATCTCACTGTCTTAACTGTGATCTCCCCTCTTAGCCTGTGATCTTCCTGTCTTAGCCTGTGATCTCCCTGTCTTAGCCTGTGATCTTCCTGTCTTAGCCTGTGATCTCCTATCTTGTCAGTGACTCCTTTCTTACTTGTGATCTCCCGTCTTAGCCTGTGATCTTCCTGTCTTAGCCTGTGATCTCACTGTCGTGTGATCTCACTGTCTTACTGTGATCTCCCGTCTTAGTCTATGATCTTCCCGTCTTAGCCTGTGATCTCCCCGTCTTAGCCTGTGATCTCCCTGTCTAAGCCTGTGATCTCCATGCCTTAGCATGTGATCTCCTGTCTTGGCTGTGATCTTTCTGTTTTAGCTGTGATCTCCCTGTCTTAGCTGTGATCTCCCTGTCTTAGCTTGTGATCGTCCTGGAGATTACAGAAATAACATCTTATTCTTCAAATATTCCAAATTCGACCACTTATTAAACTTCTCTTACTTATTTGTATACATACTCTGTAGTATGTTCTATGGAATTAAGTCCATATTTCTTTCCTCTCTCAGAAAATTTCGTTTCAGGGTTTCCCTAGGACGTCCTTTATTTCTGGAACTCTCTGCCTCTCACTTCAATGCCTACTTTGTGATTCATTGATCATTTCCTCTCAGAGTATGCCCAACATATCTCCATCTTCTCTTTTTTATAACAGTTGTTACTAGAGGTTTATCTATGTCGAGCGGTGCTGTATGGTAGTGAAACATGGACCACATATGCCAGACAAGAACATCGCCTCAACACCTTCCACATGCGCTAACTCAAGCGAATATACAGCATCCGATTGCAGGAACGCATCTCCGATATAGAAATCCTGGACATTGCTGGCATTCTAAGCATGTACATCTTACTGAGTCAGTGACGCCTGAGATAGCAAGGACATGTGTACCGTATGAACGAGGATAGAATCCTAAAGGATATTCTATATAGTCAACTTGCAACTGGTACTAGACAGCATGGGCGCCCATTAACACGCTTCTTTGACACATGCAAGCGTGATCTAACTTCACGCGGCATAGACAAGGTAAACTGGGAGCGGTTGACCAAAGACAGGTAAGGGCGGCTCCAAGAAAGAAGAAAAGCACGATCACATATGGATGCAAAAGATAGCGCAGAGGCTAGAGAGAACATCCTATGTATCAGCTCCAGTTTTACCTGCAGCAAGGATTGCCACTCCAGAATACGTCATTACAGCCACAAGAAACGTTGTGATTCAGCACAGAACAAACTACGTGACGCAAAACCTATTATCTTCCTGAGACAAAGTGGCCAATGATGAATGATGGTGATGACTAGAGGTTGACCAGACATTTCTCTAATCTCAACACATATCCTGAAGTCATCTCGTTTTATGTATCCTTTTTCACCAACATCTATTTTCAAATGTATTCAACTTAATTTCTATTTTCAAATGTATTCAACTTAATTTCGATAAGATGAAAGTTAAAGCTAAGGGAGACAACCTTTAGTTTCTCAATAACCATCTGTCGGATGAAAACACTGAAATTGATATTGAATCTATCTAACCTGCTGCCTTGCAGGTTGGCTGGGGACAGTCAAAGGCTGACGGAGAGCGAACCCAGTAAACGCTGGTTGAAATCGTACACTTCACCGAATGATAAGCACTAGAGCTCCAATGGTTCTGAACGATATGACGTAAAACGCGTTTTTGGCAACGGCTGTTTATATATCACAAGAAGAATGATAAAAATGGCCGAAAAAGAACGACCGAGAGAGAGAATATATCCAGCGATTTCAGGAGATTGAAACTGCACCTTCTCTACTTCTCTTTCAACATTTACTTGTGTAGAAATGGGGGGGGGTAGTGATCGTATATGTGCTTGTTATAATGCACTTTGTAAGCAAAACCACCATTGTCTTCCTTCAGAACATCCCATCCGACCTGAGCAGTGAAAGCCAACGAGTTCCGCACATGTTGAATCACCGAACCATCCGTATAAATGATTACATCATTCTCAGATGAGTTCTCAGAAATTAATGTCTGAACTTCTGCCTCCACGACCAATAATATAAACAACGGCAAACAAACATGTCAGTTCGTTTATTTAATTTTTTTTAAATAGTGTTTCTGTCTGTCAGCATGTCCGTCCCGTGAAGTAAACATGTTACAACATTCTCGGGAACAAAGTGGGAGAATACGGAACGAGAATGCTGGACATTGCTCTCCTGGACACCCGCGCGTTACGTACACAATAGTTCCTTGAATCCGCGCCCCCTTTGCACGGATTTTGTAGCAGATATGATAACGGTTATTCGTATCTGTGGACTTCAGATCTTCTAATGAAAACAAATAGTGATTCTCTCTGTCTATCTTCTGCTTACACTAGAGTAAAGACAACCAAACAGAAGATATATGATACAGATCTAAGAATAATTGACATCAATACGTAGAAATATAAATACTCTGTATAAAAGGATCATTTTCTGGATGGTTTAGCTTCATCATAAGCCATAGATCTTCAAAGAGATTATGGCCGTCCATACGAGATATGGATGTATCATTCATTATATGTTAGATTTTTCCCCCAACTAAGGATAGCCGCCATTCAGGAACTGAGCATATCATGTTTATTCAACTGTTGTTGAAATCAGTTTTCTTTGACTGGTTGAGCGTATCCTTTGACCATGGATCTAACCTGGAGGCCAACCACTAAAATCATTAAGATTTAGTGGAAGACAAAGTCGTCATTGGCGTATACACAGCTTTTGATGATGTGAGTTATGGGCTGTATTACGATAGCGACGCCCTTGTCTCACTTGGTTCTCCAGAGAGAAAATCCAGCGCACTCCGCTGGATTATGGCTTATAATCCATATAAAAATTATGGATTTCTGTCTATCTCTTTCAACCAACCTGAAAATGATAAGCATGCTTGGGCGGATGAAAATTTGATTTTGAAAGATGTTTTTTTGTTTGTTTAAAACTTTTCAACATTTCTTGTCACTAATTGTTTTCATCTGAGGGTCGCTACTGGTCCGTGTCTTTCATTTTGTTACTTTCTGATGGTTTGGTTTAATATCTTGTTTTTATATTAATCTAAAATTATGATATTGTAACTTGTCTATTTCATTGTTACAGTGCAACTGATTGGTTTTTTTTTCCCGATCCAGAAGCACTTGAGCTTTTCACCTCTTCGGCTTGGTGCCATGGACATCGTAACCCTTCGGTTCGGTGCCACGAACACCGTAAATCTGTGGGAATCTGTGGCTTTTTCTGCCATCCCGCGGAATTGAACCCGCACACACAGAGGGATAGTCACCCGTAGTCCAACGCGCTACGAACACGCTGGGCAGACGCGCATACAGTGCAACTGATAAGGCACCCAACAATCTCACTGACAGCAAAACAGCAGATGATCAACATCATTTTCACTCACACTGCAAGATCAAGGGAATGAAGATGCTGACAGACTGGCTAAAGAGGAGCAGGAATGCCCCAAGATGACAACCTGGTTAGCTATGAAAAGCAAAAACCATCGCTAAAGGGCACTACAAAGCAAAATGTGATAAAGAACACACAAAACACAACAGGAACGATGGATATTACCAACTGTCCAGAAGGGACCAGACAACCATACTTCGCCTCCGGACGAGTCACAACAGAATGAGACACCACCTGTACACTAAATTCAAGATAGGCATCAACGACCTATGCCCCTGTGGCTTGGCAAGTACGACAACAGAACATATCCTACAGAACTGCCCCCAGTATGCAGACCTGAGAAGAAAGAGGTGGCCCACTTACACCAGCGTCCAAGACAAACTGTATGGCGTGGCTGATAATCTGAGGCAGACGGCTGCCTTTATTAGAGAATCTGAAATCCCAATCTAGTGAGAACGCAGAAGACAAACTGTATGGCGTAGCTGATAATCTAGAGGCAGACGGCTGCCTTTATTAGAGAATCTGAAATCCCAATCTAGTGAGAACTCAGAAGACAAACTGTATGGCGTAGCTGATAATCTGAGGCAGACGGCTGCCTTTATTAGAGAATCTGAAATCCCAATCTAGTGAGAACGCAGAAGACAAACTGTATGGCGTAGCTGATAATCTGAGGCAGACGGCTGCCTTTATTAGAGAATCTGAAATCCCAATCTAGTGAGAACGCAGAAGACAAACTGTATGGCAGCTATAACTGAGGCAGACGGCTGCTTATTAGAGAAATCTGAAATCCCAATCTAGTGAGAACAGAAGACAAACTGTATGCGTGCTGAAACTGAGGCAGAGGCTGGCCTTATTAGAATCAAATCAATCTGTGAGAACGCAGAAGACAAACTGTATGGCGTGGCTGATAATCTGAGGCAGACGGCTGCCTTTATTAGAGAATCTGAAATCCCAATCTAGTGAGAAGCAGAAGAAGAAGAAAATACCTACTTTTGTTACCAGAGCCAAATATGGACAATGAGCAAAGCGCAGTCGCAAAAAATAGTGAATGCAATGCCTACGAAAATTTACCAACAACACCAGAAAAGACAAGAGTTCCTCGTTCGTAATCTTATCATACCATCTCATTCCCTCTACTTAAACATCCATTATGAATGTCTGTAGTTTGAGCCACTTGAACAGAGTAAGACAAAAACAGAAAACCACGACACTGAGCAGCAACCCAGTAACATTGTAGCGACTAAAGGAGAAGAAAGAAGTGATCATGCCAAATACATGCGCACTTTATTGAACAAGAACTGCTGTACTACCAAACACATGCACACTTTATTGAACAAGAACTGTTATACTGCCAAACACATGCGCACTTTATTGAACAAGAACTGCTGTACTACCAAACACATGCGCACTTTATTGAACAAGAACTGTTGTACTACCAAACACATGCGCACTTTATTGAACAAAAACTGCTGTACTACCAAACACATGCACACTTTATTGAACAAAAACTGCTGTACTACCAAACACATGCGCACTTTATTGAACAATAACTGCTGTACTACCAAACACATGCGCACTTTATTGAACAAGAACTGTTATACTGCCAAACACATGCGCACTTTATTGAACAAGAACTGCTGTACTACCAAACACATGCACACTTTATTGAACAAAAACTGCTGTACTACCAAACACATGCACACTTTATTGAACAAAAACTGCTGTACTACCAAACACATGCGCACTTTATTGAACAAGAACTGCTGTACTACCAAACACATGCGCACTTTATTGAACAAGAACTGCTGTACTACAAACATGCACATTTATTGAAAATAACTGCTGTATACCAAACACATGCACTTTATTGAACAAGAACTGCTGACTAAAAACATGCAATGCTTTATTAAACAATAACTGGTATACAACACATGCGCACTTTATTGAACAAAAACTGTGAGAACCAGAAGACAAACTTTTATTGAACAAGAAATCTGTACTACAGACACTGCCTTTATTGAAATCTGAAATCCAACCTCACTTTATTGAAAAAACGCTGAAGACAAACTGCATTTATTGACGAATGCTGTAATCTACCCAAGACACTGCCCCTTTATTAAAGAATCTGAATCCAAACACATCCTATTGAGAACGCAGAGACAAAACTGTACTTGTGACAAGTGCTGTAACTAGGCAAAAACATGCTGCCTTTATTGAAAAAGAACTCTGTAAATCCCAATCAGTGAGACATTGAAAAAACTGTTGTACTATAACTAGCAATGCGCACTTTATTGAAATCTGAAATCCAATCTATGAGAACATTGAAACAAACTGTTGTAGCGTACTGATAACACAGACGCCCCTTTATTGAAGAAATCTGAAATCCCACTCTTATTGAATGCAAAAAGAACAAAGACATACGCACTTTTTGAACAAGAAATTTTGGACAAACAAGCGCACTATGAACAAAAATGTGATACCAAATGCACTTTTATTGAAAAATTTACCAAAACACAGCGAATGAACAAAAGTTCTGTTGTAATCTATCATACGCATCTTATTACCTCTACTTAAAAAAATCCATTTTTTGAACAAGAATGTTGTACTAGAACACAGTAAGACTTAAACAAAAACCACGCTGGACACCAAAACATGTAACACTTATAGAACAAAAAGCTGATCATCAAACACATGCACACTTTATTGAACAAGAACTGCTGTACTACCAAACACATGCGCACTTTATTGAACAAGAACTGTTGTACTACCAAACACATGCGCACTTTATTGAACAAGAACTGTTATACTACCAAACACATGCGCACTTTATTGAACAAGAACTGTTGTACTACCAAATACATGCGCACTTTATTGAACAAGAACTGTTGTACTACCAAATACATGCGCACTTTATTGAACAAAAACTGCTGTACTACACATTTCCCGCTTATTATCCAACAGTTTCTTCTGTTAGTATATCTTATCTTGCTTCCATGACATAAGAATATGGCGACCTGTTAGTTAGACCTTATACCCGACCCGTGTTGAGGTGTCAATGACCAAGACTGTTATATCGGTTGATACTATATATTCCTTATGTTATGTTATGTTATGCGATCGACGTCATGGCACATTGGGTATTAACATGCGTCTCTGTCCTCCGCTGCAGCAGCCATCCCAAAGTCCATTTGCTCACCGTACCCATGAGAAGTGGCGTTTGGGGCTTAGGGGATAGTGACTTGGTCTATTAACCCCGACGTTCTGAGTTCGAATCACGCTGCGGACAGTTTGGTTGCAAATTGTTTCGTGTGGATTTTTACAAAATGACGATGACACCACCCGTTCAGAAAGCAATGGCAAACTACTGAACGTAATAATGTCCTAGAAAATCCAAACAGCGTTAAAAAGCTGGGGTTGATTCGCAAAGTCCTGAAAAGGATATGCAATGAACAACCCATGAGAAGTTGATTAGTATACATTCTCTCTCTACCACGAAGACGACACTGTCTGGCATGTTCAAACTTAACTCCTAAACCACGGATTCGTTCCAGAGAGCGTACCGCATTGATGACATCGGCTCTGTTAATACTTCTGCCCACTTGAGTCGGGCATTGTTTGCAAGAAAGTCAGCACGCTCGTTTCCCTGCACTCCAGCATGTCCAGGTGTGTACAACCAAATAATTTTCTTGAGATGTGATCGCTGAATGCTGTCCACCCATTCCACGCGCAGACTTCCAGATTCAATCCTTTGAAGCATAGTAATCGAGTTTGATATGATAATCATATGGGTTACCTGTTGCTCAGCCACCCATGAGAGAACCCTGGAGGCAGCGGTGATATCCATAGTCAAGCTCGATGTTGTTGCCTCGAACGCGCCGCAGTCCTCTTGAAGTGGGCTGTCTATTCTTTAATCCTGATCTGTCTTTCGGCGTCAGGCCGAAAAAAATACCTGGAGCGAGCCCCCATTTGCGCTTTGTGCAAGGTAGAATTTAGTGCCTCGGATATTCTGTTGGTCCATCTTTTACGTGGTCGTCCTTTTGGTCTGTTGCCGTTGTATCTGAGTGTTAGTGCTCTCTGTGGGAAACTATCTTGTGGTAACTTTGGTACATGTTCGAACCACATGACCTGTTGTTTCTGTATACATTGTAGAACCGGCAAGGATTCCACTCTTGTTCTGATTTCGTTGTTTCTGATGGTCGCAAAAAATTACCACAAGCCACCACTGTTATATGTTATGATGAAATATGTTATGATGTCTGAGATGATAGCAAACACCAAAGACAGATGATTTGTGGAGCTCCATGATCGCATACGCCAGCTGGAACGGCATCTGATGATGATATATTATGCCATGATCTTCACATACAACTTACAGCCTCGTTATCACCACCACTTGTAGTTAAGAAATAAAATACGAATAAAAACGACTGTGAAACACGTATTTTTTTATCTTTGAGATTGAGATAACGTCATAAGGGTAACGTGTTTGTTAGTTTGTTGTACGTACGAGTACAGACGCTACAAGATATCATATTTCTTAAACTAATCTAAGTGCTTAAATCAAGTGCCCTTGATGTATGTTTAATATGCCAACTGTAATACTCTATTGTGTTTATTGCAAGTGGTGCTCAGCCCGAGGGATGAGCACGGCCCTATAATAGTTAAGCGCGGCCCTTGTAAACTTTAAAAAAGTACGCTCCTATTAAAAAGTAATCTATATCCTCTTCGTGTCCCGATTGACACATAAGGCTTTCACAAGAGACTTCCACTGTTGCCGTTCTGCTGCCTTTCTATCAACCGTCTCCCACGTCAGGCCACACTCCTTCAACTCTCTCTCCACTGTTCTTCTCCATATTTCCTTTGGACGTCCAGGCCTTCTCTTCCCATCCGTTGTCCATCTGAGAGCTGTCCTAGCCAATGCCCCCACTGGCATACAACATACATGTCCAAACCACCTCCATCTTCGTCTCTTAATGATGGTCTCCAAGGATGCACAGTCTGTTCGTTTCAAAAGCTCCTCATTTATTATGGTATTTGGCCAGAAAATCTGCAGGATTCTTCTTAAATATTTATTCTGAAATGTCTCCAACTTGTGTATTATGTGTTGGGTCATTTTTCAACATTCACTACTGTATAATAGCACTCCCAGTTCTTTACTTTGATATATTTTAAGTTTTGTCCTAAGATTTAGTTATTTTGTTTTCTAAATTTTGTTGAGCATCGCAAGGTAAAACATTAAAAGGTAAAGGGAGAAAGAAAGCAGAAAATTCGATAGAATCCACGTTTTAAGCTGGCTCAATCAGACCCTTCATGTAATCTGTAACTTTTAACTAGTTGAAAGTGTTAGCAGCAGAGCATTTAAACGGTTACTCCGGCGACGACTAAAAATTCCTTTCCTCATGTATGGAAATATCCTTGAGGAGAAATGATCAACGAATATCAAAGCAGGCATTGAAGTGGGATGCAAAGGGTTCAAGAAAGAGAGGTCGACCTAGGGAGACCCTAAAGCGAACTTTGCTGAGAGAGGCAGGAAATATCGGTCTCAGTTCCATGGAGGAGATTGAGCGAGTTGCCCAGGATAGAGCGGTATGGAGAAATTACTTGCAGGCCCTATGTAACGTATAACGGTACGAGAGGAATTATTATTATGTATGGAAAGTCGAGTGTGAGATTGAGCCTACAACCCTCTTGTGTCCGAGTCGATTGACGAACGCTTATGCATTACCTTAATCCGTTCCATATCCGTTTCACGATGTTAAAGCCTTCAAATAGCACGCTCCAGAATGATATCAGTGATGGCCACGTAAGATATCCAAGGTCTTCAGATCTAGGCATTGGCGGCTCGTGGTCATTTTTTTGGTGGGGCCAGACACAAATTTTCGGAAAAATCATGGAATTTAGGTGTTTACTATTATTTGTCTATTCGGGGATATTATTCCCCTTTCGATTATTGGTGGGTCCGGGCCCCACTGGCCCTTAATGGCAAGCCACCCCTGAATCTAGGGTATGTTTGTAAGACATATATGATTTTTTCTCTATCAAATTTTCTCTTCTACTTCTTCTTCTGTGATCAGTTTTGCCTGCTCAGATCTCTCAACAGAAAGATGACTCCATGAATCTAGTCGGCAGCAGGAGGTCCTCGTGGGTGTTCCATACTTTTTACATCAGTTTAGTCTCCGGTGGTCTTGTTGGAGGCATCAAGTAATTGAGTAGGTTGTATATTTGCAGGTTGTGTTTGGAATTTCGGAGGTTGTTTTGCCATTTTCACTGGTCAATTTTGGCAACTTTCACTGGTCAATTTGAGCAACTTTCACTGGTCAATTTTGGCAACTTTCACTGGCCAATTTGGAAAACTTTCACTGGTCAATTTGGGAAACTTTCACCTGGTCAATTTGAGAAACTTTCACTTGTCAATTTGGGAAACTTTCACTTGTCAATTTGAGCAACTTTCACTGGTGAATTTGGGCAATTTTGCCTTTTCAATTTGGGCAACTTTCACTGGTGAATTTGGGCAATTTTGCCTTTTCAATTTGGGCAACTTTCACTGGGAATTTGCTCAATTTCGCTGGTCAATTTAGGCAGCTTTTACGGGTGAATATGTGCAATTTTCACTGATGAATTTGTTCAATTTTCACTGATGAATTTGTTCAACTTTCACTGATGAATTTGTTCAACTTTCACTGATGAATTTGTTCAACTTTCACTTATGAATTTGTTCAACTTTCACTGATCTATTTGGGAAATTAAAAGAAGAGTAATTATATTATGACAATATGAAAACAAAATTCAATTTAATGATAAAACAAGTTGTCAATATATGTCAGTTGAAACGTCTCTAGCGTTTTAAGAGGTTTATGGGTGTACAAGAGAGCAGGGTACTCTCCCGCACGCACTGTAAAAAAAAGTATGAAAACTCATACTTCCTGGGGGTTCGACAACAATACATGTACAAACATAGAGCAATCGTGTCAATGTTAAGCTTATCACACATACACGTACAAGCACACATACACACACGCATACACACTAACACATACCCAGTTGGTGAGCAATGACACGTAGACAGGCAGAAAATGGAATCTCGCTCAAACAATAGAAGCAATTATAACCGCTTTGAAAGAAGAGTGCGTGGATGTTGCAAGTCGTCTCTGTTCAGTAGATTAAGGAATTTTATGGGTGATGCAGATTGAGTGATTAAAATGTGTTACTGTATTGTATTTGTGCGCTCAAATTGATTGTATTATAATCACACTTATTAAAAGTTAATGGGTTAACATATTAAGTAACAAATGCCGCAGCATGTGGCAGTTTGTCTGTTCAGTTTTGGTAATATATTCAATATCAATTTCAGTGTCCTCAACCAATTCATCAGGAGAATCCATCTTCTTCTTCAAACACTTCATATCGACCACCTGTTAATCGCTCTGTGTGATTTGTATGTGATCTGAGCCTAAGAACGATTGTACGTTGTGCAGGTATGCGCCCACAAGTAGGCCAGCACATCCGATTTCTCGACGCTTTTTATTTACTAGCGCTACATACTTTCTGAAGGCGAGCTAAAATTAGCTACTCTTTGTTTCTAGGTCACAAACGTGATTGTACGCCTATCGCAGTGACAGTAGCAATGTATAACGTGTTAACACGTCTTTAGCCCTCAGAGGAGAGATAATAACAGACGTGTTAATGTGTCTTTAGCAGTGAATGGGAAAAACGTATATATACGTCCTTAGCAGCTAAAGGGCTAGGGTAGCTTTCCTAGGCCCCTACCTCAGTCGCCTCTTACGATATGCCTTGTAGGTCGCAGGGGTACCATTCTTTGTTTCCCTTGCGGGCCCCGTCAGGCGAATCCATCTTCAAATTGCCCGACAATCGATGCTGTTGACGCAAACCTCTCCTGTCGAAACTCAAATATCTTGAGCCGAGAAGTGAAAATATCGTAGTCGTTCGGCTAAAGTTGCAAACTAGCAGCAGAACGTACCCTTGTTCTTCGGCTCAAACCACACACAGGCCACACAGATGGGCTAGCTAGTGATGAAAATAACGAATATAGAAGAAGAAGCAAGCTTGTCCCTCTCCCATTGCTGCGAACATCCGTTTATCTAAGACATCGTTTCCCAAACTAATGGTTCGGGATCCCGGAAGATTCGTGAGGTACTCACAAGGGGTCCTCAGACTCTTGAAGAAAAATGATCTTTGACATTTCAAACAGAAAAATAGATTTTAAAAACATGTATAAAACAGTGGTAAAATAATCTATTATCTATTCCCAGGTGGAAGATGTAGTTGGCTGTCCACTCTTGCCGGTTAAGCGTAGGGATGGGAGCTTTATTTTGCGTTCTAGGGCTAGATGAGTCGCCCTTGTGTTATATCCGTGTTTATGTAGTGTAGTCTTGATATTGTCTATCCATCTTTTTCTTGGTCTTCCCTTAGCTCTAGTACCCGATCTCTTTTTATATTCTCTTGGTAAAATAATTCCGCTGCGAAATGAAAGGACCCGGACCAGACCGGAGTCTAAATGTATGACAGGACAAAATGAAAGATCATTTGAAGTTTCCTGCAGTCTGAGAAATTGGAGTCAGCTTGATTGTTGATGGGGTGTAATAATGGGGCGCCATCGCTACAAAATTGTCATATATATTAACTTTTGGGGGTCCACGTCTTGGCAGCAACATTTATTTAAGTGGGGGTCCACGTCTTGGCAGCAACATTTATTTAAGTGGGGGTCCACGTCTTGGCAGCAACATTTATTTAAGTGGGGGTCCACGTCTTGGCAGCAACATTTATTTAAGTGGGGGTCCACGTCTTGGCAGCAACATTTATTTAAGTGGGGGTCCACGTCTTGGCAGCAACATTTATTTAAGTGGGGGTCCACGTCTTGGCAGCAACATTTATTTAAGTGGGGGTCCACGTCTAATACTGGTCCACGTCTTGGCAGCAACATTTATTTAAGTGGGGGTCCACGTCTTGGCAGCAACATTTATTTAAGTGGGGGTCCACGGTAATGTGAAGTTTGGGAACCGCTGGACTAAGATAATAGATCAACGTAAGCCTGTTAGACAGAGGGGGAAGTTGTTGGATGGCCTGACATCATGGTTCGACAAAAGATCGACGTCAGAACTGATTACATGCACCAAGCAAAGAGAGTTGTGGAGAGACATGATCGCCTACGCCGGCAGGCATGGCAATTGATTGATTGATTGGTTGATTGATTGAAGCCTGTTGATGTTGAAATACTCGTTAGACGACATCAACGCATACTGCTTGATTAATTAATTGATTAATTGATTGATTGATAAAACCATCATCATTGCACTTTAGTGAGTAACCATGTGTGATCCAATCTCTTTCTTGCACAGGAAGATCTCAGAGGTAGTACACGAACTCCGTAGCACCGACGAGGGTCACGGATGCAATTTAGAAAATGGTGAAAATTTTGCAGGAATTTTTTTAAATTTTTCTAATGAATTTTGCCCTGCGGCGGCGGCTTCCCCCTCCTCCCTGTTCTTCTCGATTTTGAACTGCCAAGGGTTCTTTTACGTTCTCAACTTGAACCCGTTCCCAACGTTTTATTATCCGTTTCCGATAGGTCTAGGAACTCGTGAAGAAAAGACTTAACATATTCTCCATAATGAGTTTGTTAAATCTTAATTTTTAATACGCCATGGTCGTGCCGAGGCCCACAAGGGGAACAAAGAATAGTACCACTGCGACCTACAAGGCATGTCGTAAGAGGCACTGGTGTAGGACCTGGAGAAGCTACCCCAGTAAATAAAAAGCATCACAGAAATCGGATGTGCTGGCCTACTTGTAGGCGTATAACTAGCTCAACGTAAATCGTTCTTAGCTTCAGATCACATACAAATCACACAGAGTGGTTAACAAGTGGTCGATATGGAGCGTTTGAAGAAGAATATTTTTTTAATATCTCTTGGTCAATACGTCCTGATATAACCAAAAAAAGACAGGTTGAAATGATGGGCCTCCACTTTTAAGAAAAGTCGTAATAAGCCAAACCTGTTTTACTAATCCGTCTAGTATGGGATCTGCATTGAATTGTGAAATTCTCTAGTTCAAATCCGTAAAGGATCAGGAGGGAATAGCTTGCCTTGGTTTTTTTTTTTTGTTTTTTCGATCCAGAAGCACTTGAGCTTTCAGCTCTTCGGCTCGGTGCCATGGACATCGTAACCTTTCGGTTCGGTGCCACGAGCACTGTGAATCTGGGGAACATGTGGCTTTTCTGCTGCCCGCGGAATTGAAACGCACTCACAGAGGGCTAGTCACCCGCAGTCCAACGTGCTACGAACACGCTGAGCAGGCGGGCATCCTTCTTCGTTTTAAAATACGCATAGTTTGCAAAATTATTTCAGCAGTTAATGTTGATCTTTGACCTTTCGAAGTCTGAAGATAAGGTCTAAAACTGAAGACAAACTTGAGTCCAAGGTTTCGCTCTTTACTTCAAGCGTCCTTGAACTTAACAAAGATAAGCTCATTTTTAAATATCATGCGTGTAATGTGCATATGTCGTCAATATAATGGTCTGACATGAGTGTAAGGTACGTGTGTCAAAATCAAAATTATCAGATGTTGTGTATACTAGAGCCGAAGTTGTCAATTCTGTGTCTCCACAACTTCCTTTCTCAGCTTTAAGAACACCGGGGCAGCACAGGAGTCAATGAATATGATCAATGAATATACAGTGGACCAGTATTAGAGAGAGAGCCACACAGAAAAAGTATAACGGTTACAGATCAAGAGGAAGACCACGCAAAAGAGGGAACGATGGCATCGAGAACAGCCTTAAGAAAATTAATGCATCGTCTTCCCATCGTGTTCGTAGCGCGTTGGACAACGGGTGACAAGACCTCTGTGAGTGCGGGTTCAATTCCACGGGCTGGCAGAAAAGCCACAGGTTCTCCAGATTTACGGTGTTGGTGGCACTGAACCGAAGGGCTACGATGTCCATAGCACCGAGCCGAAGAGCTGAAAACTCAAGTGCATAAGTGCACTAGAATAAGCACACACGAGACCCCCACCCCCACCCTCCCACTCCCTCCCCTAACGCTTCTATAAAGAAGTAAAAGGTGGAAGAGAAGAATAACAAGTATTAGGTGCTCCCAGCGCCCGAGTGGTTACCGGCGCCCGAGTGGTTACCGGCGCCCGAGTGGTTACCGGGCCCAAATTTGGGGTGGAAAGAATAGAACCACTGTTACCTGCCACGCATGTCGTACGAGGCGACTAAGGAGGCCTGGTTGAAATCGGATGCACATGTCCTAAACATGTAGAAGTCTATGCGTTTGGGGCCTACCAAACCAATGTGCAACGTATACAGTTCTTGGCAAAGATCAAACATATCACAAAGAATGATTAAAATAGTTGTAAAGAACGAACGCAAAGAAGAAGAAGAAGAAGAGGTTCTTCCCGAACATTTTTTTTACTTAACATAAAATTAAAACCACAAATCTTTATTTTTTACGGCACCCATTGCTTAGCCCTACCTACAGCCAACTCTAGATAACTAGGCCAGACAACTGACAAAGGGATTCCCTGACCTAGATCAGAAAAGGGGCTAGAGATTACAGATGTTTGATAGAACACTGCACGCTTTTTGCAATTTTACTCAATTCTGTGAGTCTATGGTTATTTATTGGTGAAAAATTTCATAATATTGATATTCCTTATTGTTAAACTTAACTTGTTGCATAATATAACTTCGATTTAGTATTTTGCGTTGATTTTAAAATGAATTCGTCTATATACACCAATACTGGAATGCGAGTATTATTTCATTAGAAACACACGTGGTATAGTTGTGGTCTGATTTCCCATAATTCTTATCTGAGTCCGAAGGCCCATAAGTTTATAGTTGGCTCTGGCCCTACCTATAGAGGAGCGTTTTTTAAAAATACAACCAGCTAGCTCTTCAAAAACTAAGCTTCACTAACTCGTGTCTTTTATAAACAGCGTCAACTATAGAACGCAGGCAGACAAGATGGTATTTCTCACAGACTCACTGTCAGCTATACAAGCCCTAGATGCTAAATCCGCTGGCAGCACAGTACAAAAGCTAAAAGAGAACTTCTCACCTTTCAGAAAAGGCAGAAATTCACTTGCAGTGGATTCCATCTCACTGTAGCGTTGCAGGCAATGAGAGTGCCTATGTCTTAGCTAAGGAGGGCAGTGCCAAAGAGCAAATTTACCAATCCCTGTCTTTTCAAGAAGTCAAAACCCTCATACAGAGAAAATCTGCAGTAGACTGGAAGACAAACACTGGATATGATTATGGAAAAGACTTTCTCAAAGACCTAAGCAGAACAGACCAGGTAATTATATTTTGCCTATGTAGCAGACTCAACAGACACTTACATAGACTAGGAATAAGTCAAACAGCTCTCTGCCAGTGCCAGCAGGCGGAACAGACACCAGCGCATTTCCTGCAAGACTGTCTTCTCCTGTGTGAGCTGAGAAGCAACATGTGGCCACACCCAGTCGACCTGAAAACTAAGCTTTGGGGAAACCTGCCAGACCTGAAGCTGACTGCCCATTTTGTGGTCCACAGTAAATTGAGTGCATGACCAGAGATCGCTGAAGAAGAAGATGAGGAAGACAGAATGATCACGCCAGATTTGACCGAACAGTGTTTGCACAAGCAATATGTGGTAAGCTTTTCGTGCTTGTATATTCAAGACGAAACCGCCCGAGTGGTTACCGGGGCCCAAATTTGGGGTGTAAAGAATAGAACTACATGCGACTAGGGGGTTTGGCTGAAATCGGATGCACGTGTCCACTTGGAATGCTAACCCGAAACAAATGCTTGCAGAAAACGGATGCACCAGGCTGTAAGGTGCATAACATGGTGCAACGACCCCTCACAATGTGGAATGGGATAACAGACTCTACGGTCGCCAATCTGCCTCGGAGATTTAGCCACGCAGTAAGAATGTCAGATCTACCATCACGAGGGTGGCTAAAACTTACTGCGGGAAGAGGTCGGCACAAACGGGAAAGCAGAAATCATAGGAATTATATCCTACAGAAATGCCCCCAGTATGCAGACTTGAGAAGAAAGAGGTGACCCACTTACACCAGCGTCCTAGACAAACTGTATGGCGTGGCTGATAATCTGTGGCAGACGGCTGCCTTTATTAGAGAATCCGAAACCCCAGTCTAGTGAGAACGCAGAAGAAGAAGAATATGAGATGAAACAACAGCATACATACATACAAGTATACACATATAACATATATCATTCAACGGTTGCTTAAAATTTCTTATAAAAAGAGAATAAGGAGTGTTGTCAGAAGAGAATAAGAGTGTTGTCAGAAGAGAATAAGAAGTGTTGTCAGAAGAGAATAAGGAGTGCTATAAGAAATAAGGGTTTGTGGTTCGAATCGTGTGTTTGTAATTTATTTTTTCCCTGGAAAACTCTCATTCTTGTACTTCTTCTTCTTCCCTTTCAACTCCCAACGGAGCACAGGTCTTCAACAAACTTCTCCCAGCTCTTCCTTTCTCCTTAATCTCATCCCTTACAATTCTTTCCATGTTTTACCTATCCTTTTTTTCCGATCCAGAAGCACTTGAGCTGAAAGCTCTTCGGCTCGGTGTCATGGATATCGTAACCCTTCGGCTCGGTGCCACGAACACCGTAAATCTGGGGAACCTGTAGCTTTTCTGCCAGTTCGCGGAGTTAAACCCGCACTTACAGAGGACTAGTCACCCGTAGTCAACGCGCTACGAACACGCTGGGCACATCCTTTTAATATCAGCCTCCAGCTCTCTTCTCCAGGTATGCCTAGGTCTTCCCCTACACCTCTTTCCTGCGGGTTCCAAAACATTGCCTGTCTTGCAATGCTTCCGGTCAGTCTTCTCAATGTGTGTCCTATCCATCGCCAGCGTTTCTTCTATAGCTCTTTCTCAACTGGTATCTGCTTAGTTCTTTCTCAACTGGTATCTGCTAGTCTTTCTCAACTGTTATCTGCTTTTTCTTTCTCAACTGGTATCTGCTTAGCTCTTTCTCACTTGCTCACTGTCTTTTTATTAATTATATTTATTGACTACGGCACTTCATCTGAGGTTCTTAAAAGCTTCTTATAACAGCTAATGAGCGGAGAATCATAACGACAGAGATGAGGTGTCTTAGAAGAGCTGCAGGTGTGACAATAAGAGACAAAATTAGAAATGAAGAAATCAGAAGAAGACTGGATGTGAAACCAGTCATACAATTCATAAAAGAACAACAGATTAAATGGTTTAGAAACCTGATAAGATTGCCCTGGTATCGCCTACCACAGAGAGCCACACAGAAAAAGTATAATGAGTACAAAGCAAGAGGAAGACCACGCAAAAAATGGAGCGAAGGCATCAAGAACAGTCTTACGAAAATGAATATCAGCTTACAAAGTGCCTTAAGGGGGACTGCCTGGAGTAGTTGATAGTAGCTCGGCCTGCTAGCTGTGAGACGCCTCATAGCTCGGGTTCGAACCTACTGTCCGGCATTTGTTCGAGTCCCCTGGTCTTACTCAGGACGATAACGTGAGTACCTCTGAAGTCGGAGAAAATCTGCCTGTATGGCGAGGGAATACTAATTACGAGTACATTGAGCACACGGCTGCCAGTGTAAAGTAATTTACAATGTCACACTGCTGCCGTTGTAAGAAATTGGAAAACGGATTTTCACGCAAAAATCAGTTTCAGAGATGAAACTTCGTCGAGTTGAAAGCGGATGAAAAAAAAAAAAAGAAAAGTGCCTTAAAACAAGCACACACACACAAGATCACTACATTTCACCCTCAACACTTCTATCAAGAAGTAAATGGTGGAAGACAAGAAGAAAAAGACAATAGACTTGAAGCTACTATGATTGATGTGTGTATGTATGTTACATGTGTATACTTGTGTCTGCTGATGTTTCTTTCTTTTCTTTCCTCCAATCATGTTTTGCCTCACAGCGTCAGGATAAGAAGATATTTCTAGAACGAGCCCTAGTGTTCGCTTCATAGATAGTGCCTTTCGTCGTCTCTGTTATCTCTGAAGTCCATTTTTTGCGTGATAGGTCTTTTGCTTTGTACCCGTTGTATCGTAGTAACATTGCTCTTTGAGGTGCACTGTCTATTGATAATCTGCTTATGTGGCCGAACCATTTAATTCATTGTTTTTTTTTATAACGTTTAGTATTGATGTTGTACCCACTTTTTTTCCTGATATCTTCATTTCTCAACCGGTCTCTTGTTGTTTCGTCTGGTTTATACAAGCACTGAAAGTTTATCGCATGTGTTTGTACAAACACGTTCGATCGTTCACTGTGTAACCTAGCGTTCACTGTCTCATTTATTGATAAGTTTCCCAGTATGAACGCACTTCCACGATTTGGTCATGGTTTCCATATCCTGAACCCATGGACCTGGATCTGTGATCGAACAGAACCAACTATAAACTTATGGGCCTTCGGACTCAGGTAAGAATTATGGGATATCAGACCACAACTACACCACGTGACCTCACATTCCAGTATTGGTGTATATAGACAAATTCATTTTAAAATCAACACAAAATGTTAAATCGAAGTTATAATATGCAACAAGTTAAGTTTAACAATAAGGAATATCAATATTATGAATATTTTCACCAATAAATAACCATAGACTCACAGAATTGAGTAAAATTGCATAAAAGCTTGCAGTGTTCTATCAAACATCTATATTTTCCGGCCCCCTTTTCCGATCTAGGTCAGGGAACCCCTTGTCAGTTGTCTGACCTAGTTATCTAGAGTTGGCTGTGGATAGAGCCTTCTTCTTTCTTCTTCTTCGATCGTTCTAGGCCTGTTTTAATCATTCTCATTGTGATATATAAACAGCCACACATCAGAACGTGATGTACGTGCACCAGCCTTCAGCACCTATTGGAGCCCAGTTGCTTATCCTTCGGTGGGGTGTTCGTTTTCAGCCAGCTTTTGATTTACTAGGGTGAGCTTCCCTAGGGTTCGATCAACTTTGCCGTATTTTTGGGCTTTGTGATCTACGCCGGGACAGTGAGTTACGCTGTTTATGCCCGTTCTGACTGAGAAATATTTCTCGGGGCTTGTAAGCTTATCCTCGGACGGCGTCTTACTCGTATAAGACACCGTGTAAAGTATCGGCCTTCGCCAATGTTCAGACCCGGACTTCCTGTCAGGTCCGTACATTGTCGGCCTTGCTTTACCGTACATTTTGAGTTTGATCCGGGAAGGAACATTCTCAGCCTCTTCTAGACGCGTATTGGTACGTGTCAATTTGCAATTAACCTCGAAAGCACTGGCATGGGGCCGAGTACAAACAATGTAGAAGGTCGTTTCAGTCGGCACTATCAGCGTAACTGAGGATTTTGCGCTCGCCGCCATCACCCGCCCCAGTTATTCCGGGGATGTTAGTTACGACTGCAATCGAACCTTGCCCGGTTGCCCCAAGACTGGCAGTTCCGTTAGGCATCACCAACCTCAGTTCTTCCGGGGATGTTAATTTTAATCGCACAGTACCTTGCACGGTTTTCCCAGGGCGGTAGTTTCGTTATGCACTAAACGCAACTTGTTCTTTTGCGCTCGACAAACCTTGCCCAGTACATGTATCTGCACCAGGCTACCAATGCGGGGTCAGCTGCAATCTTCTCTCGCACCAACACGAGGGTAGACTTTTATTCGTTACGGTCCTGTCTTATTTATTCTTGCCGACGGGCTGGCAATGTTTGCCCCTCCTCAGGGCTTCGAGCTTCGCCCTACGTGGGCATACGTTTTGTCACTGGATGCACCTCTCATCCATGTCTGAGACGTTTCGTTGCTGTTTCTTTGCATTCAGGAACTTGGGCAATATCTTGTTGGACATCTGACAGGAGATTTGTGCATTTCGTTTGTATGTATCTTTATCGTGTTTCCGTACTTGCACTGCTACCACTACCAGTAGTTTTCTCTCCCCGATCCCTGCCCTCTTAGCCAGACCGGAACCATAGTCTGTTTCCAGGGTCACCGCGTGGAGGTTGGGGCAGGGTCTTGGTTAGCGCGCCCCTCGCTAACCCTGGCTCATGTTACCACCATGACCTCATGAGCCTTTGACCCCGATAGAGCCTTCTATGAGTTCCTGCCCTGTTTGTACCCATATGTCTGTGTTTGCAACTCTGCCATACCACTTCAAAAATTCAACTTGCTTAGTTAAATCATTAACAAGTCACAGAGGCCTCTGTGGCGTAGTGGTTAAGTGATTTCCTCTCGCTCCAAAAGTACTCGGTTCTTTCCTTCGTGAAGATATTTTTCCAGAGAACCCTGATCTCAATGTAGGAGTTCCTAGTCCTATCGGAGACGGACGATAAAACGTAGGTCCCGTGTTCAAGTTGAGCACGTAAAAGAATCGTGGACAGTTCAAAATCGAGAAGAGAAGGCTGAAATCTACAGCCCGAAAATTCATTAGAAAAAAATTTAAAAAAAAGATTCCTACAAAATATCTTCACCATCTTCAAAATTAAAACGGGACCTCGCCGGTGCTACAGAATTCGTGCACTGCCGTTGAGATCTTACTGTGTAAGGAAGAGATCGGAGCACAGATGGTTACTCACCGAAGTGCAATGATGATGGTCAAATTAATCAATCAATCAATTCTGCATGATTTGGAAACATCAAAGAGGGCAGATAACTTTTGTTATCGGAAAATCTCATTTGAAAAATATCGACATAGTTCGAAGATCCCGCCCACCAGACAATCGCTTTTGTCGCATTTCAAGTTTTTATTGTTTTTAGTTGAGAACTTGAGATGAAATGCGATTGTTTTTTTTGTATTTTAAGAGTATGAACACATGCATACCATCATAAATAATGGTATATATGATATTTTATCTTTACAGATGGTCAGATTCTACGAAATTAGGACATCAGAAGCAGAGTGAGCATAGCTTCATGCACCGAATACATTGAAAGACAACAAATGCAGTGGTTTGGACATTTAATGAGAATGAAATACAACCAACTACCAATAACAGCCTACAATACAAAGAGATCGGGTACTAGAGCTAAGGGAAGACCAAGAAAAAAATGGATAGACAATATCAAGACCACGCTACATAAACACGGATAGAACACAACAAAGGCGATTCATCTGACCCTAGAACGCAAATTAAAGCTCCCATCCCTACGCTTAACGGCAAGAGTGGACAACCAACTACATCTTCCACCTGGGAATAGATAATAGACAATAGATAGACAGATGGTCAATTGGTATGTTATGTTATGTTATGTTATGCGATCGACGTCACGGCACATTGAGCATTCCCATGCATGCTCTGTCCTCCGCTGCAGCAGCCATCCTAAAGTCCATTTGCTCACCATACCCATGAGAAGTTGATTACTATATCTTCTCTCTCTACCACGAAGACGACACTGTCTGGCATATCCACACTTAACGCCTAATTCTCGAACTCGCTCCAGTGTCTGAGACTTGCCCATGTCACACAATTGAGAGCGTACCGCATTGATGATATCGGCTATGTCCATACTTCTGCCCGTTTGAGTCGGGGCACTGTTTGCAAGAATGTCTGCACGCTCGTTACCCTGCACTTAAATTGGTAAGTGTTTTACTGTGATAACTTCAGAGTTTCCATTTGTTTCTCTTGTCTTTCAGCTCTAAGTCTCTTTTCATAAAATTCTGCACCTTCGCTTAGTGTTGTTTTTCACATGACTCTGTTATCAGCTAGTTTTTCCTGTTGGTACCGATATATAATGAAGGTTTTTTTAGTATCTTGGTCGACGTACTGTTGATGAGGGACACTAAAACAGACGCTGAATCAATAGAGCGATTTAGGGAGTTTGGAATTCCATGCTGTATAAGTAGAGGTTGAAGGGCAGAGAGAGAGAGAAGTGTGTTTAACCAGCAAGCCAGCCCGTCTGCCCAGCGTGTTCGTAGCGCGTTGGACTACGGGTGACTATCCCTCTGTGTGTGCGGGTTCAATTCCGCGGGATGGCAGAAAAAGCCACAGATTCCCTAGATTACGGTGTCATGGCACCGAACCGAAGGGTTACGATGTCCATGGCACCGAGACGAAGAGCTGAAAAGCTCAAGTGCTTCTGGATCGGAAAGAAAAACCAGCGAGCCACATGAAACATCAGTATGCATGCCCTTTGACATCTGTTGAGGAAGACTAAACACCTATATGAGTCTGTACGGAGTGTATTGATATAGAAACCATGTGCTGGGAATCCTTCGAGCAAGATCGCCAAATGTGGCGCTGTAACAACACAAGAGTAACTCGCATTAGCTGAGAATCGACATGCCGTTGAGGCGCAGAAAAAGCGAGCGGAGCGAAAAGACAAAACACACAACATCCACATGTCTAACTTTGATCATGTATGCCACACATGTGTTATGGGGATTGTGTTCTAGGATTAGACTACAGTCACCTCCATGCACACTAGAAGGTGCAGCAGCACACGTCTGAGACTGTTGTCATCATCGGTTGCGATGACCGGCTAATATTATTATTATTATAGTTTGATAATTTTTAACTAAAATTTGATAATTTCGGATACGTGCAAACAAGACGTATACATTTGTGGACAACTTGAACAGTACATACGTGTGTAAAACTCGTACAGTGGATACGTTGCAAACAAGATATATAAATTTGTGGACAACTTGAACAGAACATAATTGTATAAAACTCGTACAGTGGATACGTTGCAAACAAGATATATAAATTTGTGGACAACTTGAACAGAACATAATTGTGTAACACTTGTACAGTGGATACGTTGCAAACAAGATATATAAATTTGTGGACAACTTGAACAGAACATAATTGTATAAAACTCGTACAGTGGATACGTTGCAAACAAGATATATAAATTTGTGGACAACTTGAACAGAACATAATTGTATAAAACTCGTACAGTGGATACGTTGCAAACAAGATATACAAATTTGTGGACAACTTGAACAGAACATAATTGTATAAAACTCATACAGTGGATACGTTGCAAACAAGATATATAAATTTGTGGACAACTTGAACAGAACATAATTGTATAAAACTCGTACAGTGGATACATTGCAAACAAGATATACAAATTTGTGGACAACTTGAACAGAACATAATTGTATAAAACTTGTACAGTGGATACAGTTGCAAACAAGATATATAAATTTGTGACAACTTGAACAGAACATAATTGTATAAAACTCTGATCAGTGGATACATTGCAAACAAGATATACAAATTTGTGGACAACTTGAACAGAACATAATTGTATAGAACTCGTACAGTGGATACGTTGCAAACAAGATATACAAATTTGTGGACAACTTGAACAGAACATAATTGTATAGAACTCGTACAGTGGATACGTTGCAAACAAGATATACAAATTTGTGGACAACTTGAACAGAACATAATTGTATAGAACTCGTACAGTGGATACGTTGCAAACAAGATATACAAATTTGTGGACAACTTGAACAGAACATAATTGTATAAAACTCGTACAGTGGATACGTTGCAAACAAGATATATAAATTTGTGGACAACTTGAACAGGAAATAATTGTATAGAACTCGTACAGTGGATACGTTGCAAACAAGATATATAAATTTGTGGACAACTTGAACAGGAAATAATTGTATAGAACTCATACAATATTGAATTGAAAAAGTTGTGTTTATTGTTGCAATGATATAGCTGAATGTTGTGAGTTTGAGCTTCACATTTAGATATATTTGATTAATATTACGCATGTACGACAACTGAATGTCATGTGATTTGACATCTTTGCTACGTGTACATACATGAAACATTTGTGACATTTTCATGATATATGTATGACTATGACTTCTCTATGACTTTATGATTCATGTATGACTCTATATGGCATGTGTAAGATATATGTATGACATCTGTATGATTTCTATACGACATTTTATGCGCATTATCAGTGGCGGCTCGTCATTAAGGGCCTGTGGGGCCGGACCCCACCAAAAGTAATGTGTAACCTGTATTTATTATTTTAGAAATTAAAATATAACCTAACACAAACCATGATTTTTCCTAAAAAATTTTGACTGATCCCACCAATAAAAAAAATTACGAGCCGCCACTGCGCATTATATTCTGGAGGACTGTTAGGGTGGCAAAGTTCTGCTCAGGACAAGCTATTTGATGATGACATTGTTCATGCTATGTTAGCACATCTGTAAGACGTATGTTGGATTTATATATGGGACGAGTCCTATATGTAGCACATGTGTATGACTTATGTACTAGATATGTGCACACCATCAGTGTACCAATGATCTATAGCAAATGGAGAACTGTGTAATATGATGCTGGCTCTGGCTACTCAGCCCGTTTGTAGTATCTCTTGGCAACAGTGTCTTTGACTTTCAATGTCTGGAGAACAAATAAAGGATTGTTTAAAAACATGAAATATCTTTGGCTCTCACTGTCTGGAGAACAAATAAAGGATTGTTTAAAAATATGAAACATCTTTGGCTCTCACTGTCTGTAGAACAAATAAAGGATTGTTTAAAAACATGAAATATCTTTGGCTCTCACTGTCTGGAGAACAAATAAAGGATTGTTTAAAAACATGAAATATCTTTGGCTCTCACTGTCTGGAGAACAAATAAAGATTGTTTAAAAATAAATGCCTTTGGCTCTCACTGTCTGAGAAAAATAATGAAACATCTTTGGCTCTCACTGTCTGGAGAATAAATAAGACGTAGAACGCAGAAGAAGAAGAAGGTACCATAGAGCTTTATGCGAGCTAATATTTGAACATAATAGCCGTCCATCGCAAGCGATGATGACAACAGCCTCAGACGTGTGCTGCTGCACCTCTCTGGTGTGTGCGGAGGTGACTATATAGTCATGTCCTAGAACACAATCCCCTACTACAGGTGGGGCATACATGATCAAGGTTAGACATGTGGGTGTTGTGTGTTCTGTCTTTTCGCGCAGCTCGTTTTCTCTGCGCTTTAATGGCACGACGATTCTCAGATATCCGAGTTCCTCTTGTGTTGTTCCAGCGCCACATTTGGCGATTTTGCACAAGGGATTCACAGCACGTGGTGTCTATATCGAAGCATTTCAGAGACACTTTCAGAGTGTCTTTAAAGAGTTTGTTTCTACCCAACAACTGAACGTCTGGCCCCTTCAAGCTCGCCATACATCAACTGTTTTCTTCTTTTGTCGTCCTGCTGTTACCGGGTTGTTGCCCAGTGTCGTGGTTTTCTGTTTTTGTCTTGCGTTGTTCTGGTGGCCTGAGTGATTGCTATTTTTGCTCTTTCACAAGATTCTGCTATGTCATCTAACCATCTTTTTTCGAAGTCTTCCTCTTGCCTTCTTTCCTGATGTTCTGTTGTAGAAGACTCTGTATACTGTGGAGTTTGGATGCATTCTTATTAAGTGGAGAAACCACTTCATTCTTTGTTTCCTTATGTAATTCAAACAACGTTCTGTGCCAACTTTCCTTCGTATGCTATTAACTGTTTTTGGATGCGTTTATCAGGCATCCGTGGAACGTGACCGGTTGACCGAGCAACGTATTTTATGACACATCACAAATACAACATACGTACCAACTTACCAAAACAAAACTGTCTTTAGTGAACTCTCGAATAAGGTGAGTATCAGGGTCTCCTTTCTGTTCTTGCAGCAGCCTGTTCCCATCAATAGTGAATGTCGTCTGTTTGAATAAACACAATAAACAAAATTTGAAGGATTTATGATTGATTGATTGATAGGACAATCATCATTGCACTTCGATGAGTAACCATATGTGCTCCGATCTCTTTCTTACACAGGAAGATCTCAGCTGCAGTGCGCAAACTCCGTAGCACCGGCGATGCTCCCCGATGTCATTTAGAACATGGTGAAGATATTAGGTAGACATTTTAAAAAAAAAAATTTTCCTAATGAATTTTGCCCGGGCAGCGGCTTTCCAGCCTGCTCTTCTCAATTTTGAACTGCCAATGGTTTTTTCCGTGCTCAACGTGAACACAGGACCTACGTTTTAACGTTCATCTCCGATAGGACTAAGAACTCGATTTCACCTACACTGAGATCAGGGATCTCTTAGAAATATCCCGATGGCTCCACGAGGGAGCGAGTCAAGTACCTTTAGAACGAGAGGCGAGCACCTAACTTCTACAAAGTGCTTAAATATTTAAATACAAAATAACCAAGGCAACAACACAATTTGTCAATTACCTTGACCTTCCTGTCGTCTGCAGTTGTTTCATCAAACGGTTCTCCGATTTTAAATTTAATTTCAAGTTTTGTAAGTGCTGATGTTGTAGTTATTGTCCACAGACCATCTACGACAGTAATATGCTGTTTTGGTTTCGATTGGTTTCCAAGTAATCTTTTGGCAACTCCAACCCCTGAAACAAGAATAAGAAGGAATCTAACTTGTGACAGAAGGTAATGAAGTAATATATAATCACTTGTAACAACAAGAATAAGAAGGAATCTAACTTGTGACAGAAGGTAATGAAGTAATATATATTGTAACACAAGAATAAGAAGGAATCTAACTTGTGACAGAAGGTAATGAAGTAATATATATTGTAACACAAGAATAAGAAGGAATCTAACTTGTGACAGAAGGTAATGAAGTAATATATATTGTCCAGAAAAACTACAGAAGAATTAATATATTGTAACACAAGAAGAAGTCTAACTTGTGACAGAAGGTAATGAAGTAATATATATTGTAACACAAGAATAAGAAGGAATCTAACTTGTGACAGAAGGTAATGAAGTAATATATATTGTAACACAAGAAGAAGTAAGAAAGAATCTAACTTGTGAAGAAGAGAAGATGAAAAAAGTAATATATATTGTAACACAAGAAGAAGAAGGAATCTAACTTGTGACAGAAGGTAATGAAGTAATATATATTGTAACACAAGGGGAGAAGGTTTTTGGGGTTTTTTCCGATCCAGAAGCACTTTTTAAATCTTCGGCTCGGTGACATGGACATCGTAACCCTTCTGTTCGGTGCCACGAACACCGTAAATCTGGAGGAACCTGTGGCTTTTCTGTCAACCCGTGGAATTGAACCGCACTCACAGGGAGTTTGTCACCCGTCGCCCAACGCGCTATGAACACGCTGGGAAGGCGGGCGGGAAGAAGGAATAGAGAATGCTGTAGCCACAAATATTTAATTCATACATTTTAAATAAAAATAGATACAATAAAAATCAATCAACCATTTACTGTCTCTGCATTACTTTCTTCTTCTTCAGACGCTCCATATCGACCACTTGTTAAACCACTCTTTGTGATCTGTATGTGACCTGGAGTCTAAGAGCGATTGTAAAGTGGTGCCAGTTATGATGCGCCTACAAGTAGACCAGCACATCCGATTTCTGCGACATTTTAGAGATAGCTAGAGATAGGAAGACGTGGAATGAGTTGGTTGGAATGCAATCGGGTTAAAAAGGCAGAGAGAGATAGAGAGAGAGAGAGGAGAGAGAGAGAGAGAGAGAGAGAGAGAAGAGAGAGAGGGGGGGGTAGCTTATCTATTATTCAAAAAGGAAAAAAAGCTATATAGTGCGACACAGCGGCGGCTCGTCATTAAGGGCCAGTGGGACCGGGCCTCACCAAAAATCATGTAAAACTAATATGTAAATACTAATATACAACCTAACCCAAAACCATGATTTTTCCGAAATTTTTTGTCCGGCCCCGTCAACAAAAATGATCACGAACCGCCCCTGGTGCGATATATCTTCACTAATCATACCAGCTTTAATAGTGAATATACTGTGAACGCTCATCTTAGATGAGACGACGTGAGAGCTCTTAAATCTAAATTAACATTGCGACAGTGGTTTATGTTTACTAAGACAGTTAAGCAAGCAATCTGGTTTCGTAACAGTAGCTTCTCATAAAATCTGTCATGAAAGTCAACACAGATGCAACAAAGCAAATCAAATGATAAGACAAATGACGCAAATTTTAAAATGCAAACATGTCACCATGAATACAAAAAGAGCATTCATTGTACAACACAATCTTTCTCCCCAGATTATGCTACGAGTGCCAAACCTGGACGATGACATCAAATGACAGAAGAATACTAGTCACGACAGAAATGAAGTGTCTACGCAGAATGCTGGGTGTAACAAGAAGAGACCGGTTGAGAAATGAAGACATCAGGAAAAAAGTGGGTACAACATCAGTACTAGACTTTATCAAGAAACAACAAATTAAATGGTTCGCCACGTAAGCAGATTACCAACAGACAGTGCACCTCAAAGAACGATATTGCTATGATACAATGGGTACAAAGCAAAAGGCCGGCCACGCAAAAGATGAATCTCAGCGATAACAGAGACAACGAAAGACACTATTTATGAAGCGCACACAAGGGCTCGTTCTAGAAATCTCTTCTTATCCTGACGCTGAAGGACAAAACAGGATTGGAGAAAAGACAAGAAATCTGTCATGTATTAGCTAAAATTAAAATCTTACGTGTGTTCTGGCCAAATACTATCTCTAACTAAGAACTGCTCGCTCGATGTCAACAAGAGAATATGAACACCTTCATCCGAAGACGACGGTGGAGATGAATGGGTCATGTGATGTACATGGAAACTGGCTCTGACACGAAAACTGAACTGAGATGGACTCCGGAGGGTAAACGAAAACGTGGAAGACCCAAGACAACCTGGAGGAGAACGATAGAGCAAAAACTGAAAGAAATGAATCATAGCTGGAACACAATACAGAGGAAGGTATCATAGCTGGAACACAATACAGAGGAAGGTATCATAGCTGGAACACAATACAGAGGAAGGTATCATAGCTGGAACACAATACAGAGGAAGGTATCATAACTGGAACACAATACAGAGGAAGGCTATGAATGAGAACAATGGGGTGTATTAAGCTGACACAATCAAGGAAGGTATCAGCTGAGACAAATACAGAGGAAGAGATAGCTGGAAAAACTAAACAAAGAAGTTATCAAGTGGAAATATTAAACAATTATTACAGGAAGCGTTAAATTGTCTGAAGATAATCAATACTAATTGAAGGTTTAAATAGTCTCAACAAATACAGAGGAAGGTATCATAGCTGGAACACAATACAGAGGAAGGCTATGAATAGAGAAGAATGGTGTGTGTTTGTTGCTGCCCTAAAAGTCAAGGGCGTAACACGCTAGAGAGAGAGAGAGAGAGAGAGAGAGAGAGAAAGAGAGAGAGAATAGATTTGCTAAACGAAAGAAATTTTTCAATGGGGGAAATATTTAAAAAAACAATTCTAATTACAGCTGAAGCCATTCAACTGTCATGAAGATAAATCAGGACTTATGTCTACCATTAAGTAAGAGTTTTCAATTGTCTCAACAAACTGTAGCTAGACTGGTTGAACAGAATTTCTAATAATTTTCTAGTAAACGTTAGGATTATAAGTTATATATATATATATATATATATATATATATATATATATATATATATATATATATATATACAGGGCGGCTCGTCATTAACGGAAGTGGGGCCCGACCGGACCAAAAAATCGAAAGGGGAATAACTTCCCGGAATAGACAAATAATAGTAAATACTCCATAAACCATGATTTTCTCGAAAATGTGTGTCTGGTCCCACCAAGAAAATTGACCACGAGCCGCCACTGTATGTATATATATATATATATATTGTAACGTTTTACGTTACATAGGGCCTGCAAGTAATTTCTCTATACCGCTATGTCCTGGGAAACTCACTCAATCTCTTCCATGGAAATGAGTCCGATATGTCTTACCTCTCTCAGCAAAGTTCGTTTCAGGGTTTCCCAAGGAGTCCTCTCTTTCTTGAACCCTTTGCCTCCCACTTCAATGCCTGATTTGGTATTCTTTGATCAATTCTTCTTAACATATCTCCATCTTCTCCTTCTTATAACAGTTGTTACTAGGGTTGACCAGACATTTCTTCTCTGTACTATTTTATACATTTCTGATTTCTCTCCTGAATTCGTCCCAACTCCGAATTCAAACTCGAACGAATTCAGACAGTTTGGAAGAAAATTTGTTCGGCGTGGATTTTTACAAAAGGTAAAAATAGGCCTACCGTTCAGAAAGCAATGGCAAACTACTGCCTCCAGGACTCTCTCGTGGGTGACTGAGCAATAGGCGCCCATACGATTATCATATCAGACTCGATGAATATGCTTCAAAGCAGGTCCGTGCGGTATATTTTCTCAGTATGATGCAATTCTTCGAAATGCCGCCCCTTAAATGTTGTTTTCCTTAAAATAACCTTCAATTGGTGTTTTGATTTTGCTGCTTATGTCGCCCCCTTTACGGCTCGCCTGATGCGGCCACCTCTCTGTATCATAGCACGGTACGGTCCTGCTTCAAAGGATTAAATCTGGAAGTCTGAATGTGTGGATCGCATTTGGAGATCACATCTCAAGACAGTATACACCTGGATATGCTGGAGTGGAAGACAATGAGCGTGTTGACTTTCTTGCAAACAATGCCTCAACTCAAGTGGGTAGAAAGAAGTATGGACTAAGCCGATATTATCAATGCATTACGCTCTCATTTATGTGATATGGGCGAGTCTCAGACATTGGAACGAGTGCGAAAATTAGAAGTAAAGATTGGACAAGCCAGACAGTGTCGTCTTCACGGTAGAGAGAGAAGGTATACTAATCAACTTCTCATGGCGAAACACGTAATCACAAAGTACTGAGTTTTACAAATTACAAAAACAATGACAATATACAGCAACGTTTCAACCAACAAGGCCTTTATCAAGCAAATAAACAACAGGAGTGACGAATTTAAAAAACAATTACATATGGACGACTAGATACGGAGACATGAAAACGTTTCTAATTAAAATCTGGGAATAAAAACGAATAACGAAATAAATGTGACACAAAAACACACATAAAAACTAGAAATAGAAAAGAAGAGAAACAATAAAATATCAAGTAAATATATAGCTTGAATACATGCAACATATGCACATATAGTTTACAAGGCATGAGAAGAGAAAGTACTAAGAAGCATAAGGAACTCTTTCATACCTCGTGGTATATAGGTCAATACAGTGTTAGGCCTGTATTTTTCATTGACCGTCGGCACACGATGGGTGATGTGGTCAGCATCACGTCGGCCGCCTTTACTTTCCCAGAGCATGTCTGGTACCCAGTTGAGGCTTGGTCGACCTGAGAGCCGTCGCGGTCGGGAAAATTCCACGCGCATTGCTGGAGCTGAACCCAGACCACCAGCCATGCGAAGCGAGTTCACTAACTACGCTACAGCGGCTCTACTAAGAAGCATAGGAATGTAATACGTTGAGATCTCGTGGTCGCATGGTACCATGCAACTTCTCATGGGTACGATGAACAAGGAGACTTTGTGATGACTGCTGCAGTGGAGAACAGAGCACGCATGGAAATGCCCAATGTGCCATGACGTCGATCGCATAATATAACATAACAAATA
Organism: Arion vulgaris; assembly: GCA_020796225.1. Taxonomy (NCBI): domain Eukaryota; kingdom Metazoa; phylum Mollusca; class Gastropoda; order Stylommatophora; family Arionidae; genus Arion; species Arion vulgaris. Next base: position 12,541,637 of record CM036775.1, read on the forward strand.
TTAAATAATATATAAAGTTACATCAAACGACATGAGTGCCTAGAGAAAATAATTTTGGAGGGAATTGTGCCTGAAAGAAGAATGAGAGGTAGACCTAGAAGACGATGGGTGCAAGATGTCATTGACGATCTGAGAATGACTGCTGTTGACTCCGGCCAACTTGAACAGAACAGAGAATGTTTCAGGACTGCTATCTTGGGAGCCAAGTTCCGGAAGGAACAAGCAACTTGATGATGATGATGATATAAAGTTAGATCAGTAAGACAAACGAAATACAACATTTGCAAATTTAATACAAAACCGCCATTTAAAAAAAATAACAAATAATAGTTGTAAAATTTCCAGAACACAATAATTTAAAAAACTTGAATTTACCAAGTGCTTTCATGTACTCATCGAAATTTTCAGATTTTTCAAGTTCCCATTTGCCTGGTGCTAGTTCTGCTGCCATTTTATGTTATAATTAGTGTCCGTTGTTTAGTAAGTGTACACTGGTTGAAGGTGTTCTCTGGAAGTGACGCTGCGCACCAAATTTGAGCTTCATTTATAATAAATAGTGATTAACAGTAACGCGATCTTTGACCTTTGATGTACTTTTAATGGCTTAAGGTGTACCAGAGAGGAAAAAAAAGCATACAATACCAAGGGAAATAATTTGTATTTTTGTCCACTTGAGATCTGTTCTTATCTCCCTCTGTTTGTTTTATTGTACCGAGGTACGCCAACTGCGTTCAATTTGTTAAAGAGAGGTTCTCAACCTGGATAATAGCAACACGACATTTTGACAACTAATATATGAACCCTTCCTGAGTAGGAGTATCCGCAGTACTCTAAACATATCACTACACGTCTAGAGCTGTTGGAGGTTTCTGAGTTTTAAAGAAACTCAGGTCTCCCCCATTGCACTAAAGGAAAAGTGAAAATTCATAATTCCTGGGGTTCGAAGAAGGAAACTGATATTTTCAAAATATTATGATAAAATGATAGCGAAATAAGGGACGACATGCCAAAAAGCAATTGCAGTGACCTACCCGCGGTCACCATTACTACAACACCCAAAGATCAAGATGGAAGTGAAAAGACAGATGATAAAAATTATTTTTCTACCAATACTTTGTTACCAGTACCATACTTAGTCTCTTACAGCAACACAACACAGAAAGCTCACCAAGTGTGAAATGAAATGTTTGAGGAAGGCAGTTGGGCTCACCAAGAAAGATAGACTACAAAATGAGAACATCAGAAGCAGAGTGGGCATAGCTTCATGCACCGAATACATCGAAAAACAACAAATGCAGTGGTTTGGACATTTAATGAGAATGAAATACAACCAACCACCAATAACAGCATACAATAAAAAGAGATGGGGTACTAGAGCTAAGGGAAGACCAAGAAAAATATGGATAGACAATATCAAGACCACACTAAATAAACACAGATATAACACAACAAGGGCGACTCATCTAGCCCTGGAACACAAATTAAAGCTCCCACCCCTACGCTTAACGGCAAAAGTGGACAACCAATTCCATCATCCACCTGGGAATAGACAATTTAATTAAGAAGACGTTCAGTACAACTGTGTTGCTACTACAAAAACAACTAAATTTACTGTGGATTTGTTTATAGCATTAAATTACTAAACTAACAGTCACACAATAGGAAGGCCAGAAACGCTTTTGCCAGAATGAAACCAGTATGGAAGTCCAAAATCTACAATAGGACCACAAAGCTTAAACTCTATAAAAGCATTGTTTTGCCAGTTTTGCTCTACGGATCGGAGTGTTGGAGGATGACCAAAGGAGATACTAGCAGGCTGTCAGTTTTCCACCACTCTTGTCTTCGCAGAATCTTGGGAATCTTTTGGCCAGTAAAATATCCAATAACCAACTACTCCAAGACACAAGACAAGAGGCAATGAATGACATACTCAAAAAGAGAAGATGGAAATGGACATGTTATGAGAATGAGACAAGAAATGCCTGCAAGATAGCCTCACTTGACACCAGAGGAAAGAGAAAGAAAGGCAGACCACGGACAACATGGAGGCGCATGATGGAAGAGGAACTGGACACCGCATCTCTGACGTGGGCTCTGCGCTGAAGGTTGCACGGGACAGGAGAGCATGGGAAGTCCTTTCTGAAGCCCCATGTGTCACTAGGCATGACGGGATTAAGTAAGTAAGTAACAGTCACACAAAGCGAAAAGATCTTATTAAGATGGATTTTGTCGTGATTTATGTTCCTTCGACATGAATTGAAATTCAAGTGATGAACAGTTTTATGTTGACACTTTAGTGACGGCCATATGCATTTATGCAGTGCAGGTTGCTTTTTGTGGCGGTACAGTTGTTTCATTCTGGAATTAACTCACACAGGAGACAGTTGTTAGCATTTCGTGTGATTTTCGTGAACACCGGAACGGTGCAGTGAAGTTGGAACCGTACATATGAACTAGGAACTATCTTATTAAGCTTTATTTGTAAGTAAACATTTTAAAGCCGAAGGATTGACTTCATTACACCAGGTTTTACCCATATGGCTCGGTTCCTCTCCGCAGAAATGGCACGCCACCTGCCAAGAGTATTGCACAAAGCACGACCTCCGTAGCTCCAGCAACAATCCTAGGGGTCTCTGGAAAAAACTGTACTCGTGAACAGAACGGCGCTGTCCGGATTCGAACCCACGACCTTCAACTCATAAGGCAACGAATTTAACCACTTAGCCACAGATGAGCTGATAGGCAAGAGCGAAAAGCTAAAACTCAGAAATTGTAAGAGTAAAACATTTGCTAATTGACTGTCTGTAAAGACGAAAAAGGCCATATGTATATATATATATATATATATATATATGATATCATCATCATCATCAGGAGTCGTGCCGGCTGGCGTAGGCAATCATGGATCTCCACAAATCTCTGTCTTTGGTGTTTACTATCATCTCAGATGTTGACGCTCTACCGTGCCATGAAGTCAGGCTATCCAAAATTTTATCTCTTTGTCATTCTCTGTCTCGTCTACCCTCGATGTTACCGGTTGTTACAATGTGTTCTAAACCTCCCTTCCTCATCAAATATCCGAAAAATAATGACTGCCTCTTTCTTATATTGATTATAAGCTTTTTTGTTTTTTGGCCTCATTCAACACCTCAACATTAGTCATTTTAGCAGTCCATGGATTCTCATCATTCTTTTGTAAAACCACATCTCTTTCGTCTTCAGATATTTTTCGATCTTGTGTTCATTGTCCATGACTCGCATCCGTATGTCAGTATTGGTTCTATGTAGCACTGAATAACTCGCATTCTGATCGCAACTGACAAGACTCATTTTCAGGAACCATGTTTTCACTTGCCCTATTCTGCTCTTTATTTCTGATCGGCTGCAATATACGATGTAATATGGTAGTTAAAATTTATACTTCTTCTTTTTCTAATCCTGTTTTATCTCACAACGTCAGGATAAGAAAGTTCTAGAACGGGCACTTGTGGGCGCTTTGAACATTGTGTCTTCCCTGTTTCCATTATTTCTGAGGCCCGCCATAGATGCAACAAAGCAAATAAATCAAATAATAGGACAAATGGCGCCAATTTTAAAATACAAATATGTCACCATGAACACAAAAAGAGCAATGTTCAACACAATCTTTCTCCTCACATTATGCTACCAGTGCCAAACCTGGACGTTGACATCAAATGATAGAAGAAAACTAGTCATGACAGAGATAAAGTGTTTATACAGAATGCTGGGGGCAGTGGCGGCTCGTGACCATTTCTGTTGGTGGGGCCAGACAAACATTTTTTGGAAAAACCATGGTTCTGGGTTAGGTTATATTTTAATTTATAAAATAATAAATACACGTTCACATTAATTTTGGTGGGGCCCGGCCCCTCTGGCCCTTAATGACAAGCCGCCACTGGCTGGTGGTAACAAGAAGATACCGGACCAGCAGGAGTCCAGACGTCAGCAGGCATGGTACTTGATTGATTGAACTATTCGTTACTTTTTTTAAAGATATACTCGTTACTTAGTACTTACTACGTCAATTATTACTTAGTCACTGTTGGTTATTTGTTCATAGTTCATATAGTTCATGCGTACGGTTCCAACTTCACTGCAACGGGTCACCCCATCATTGCTCCGTTCCTGTGCCAACGAAAATCACACGAAATGTCAACAGCTGTCTCATGTAAACTAGTTACAAAATGAAACAGCCGTACCGCCACAAAAAGCAACCAGCACCGCATAAATGTATATGGCGGTCGCTAAAGTGTCAACACAAACTGTTCGTCACTTGAATTGCAATTCATGTCGAAGAGAACATCAATCATGACAAAAAACAGCTTTCTGCACACGCAATATCACTGCATACGGCAGATTGAGTCGATTCATCATAACCACTGTCCATCATTTTTTTAATACCCACAACAAACGCACGGTTGACACAGCAAAAGCATTCCATGTAACATTCATAGCTCACAGCGTTGCTCAAGCACTAACTCAGTAACTCGGCAAACGAAACCGGAAAATACCCGACCAAACATGGTGGAAATGCGCTAGAATCAAACAGTCCTGATTCTGAATGGCCCTCCCGCATTCCACCATTGCTGGCCAGATTTTCTATAGTATATACGCCGGGACCCACAGGGGAAGCAGAGAATAGTAACATTGCAAACCTACAAGGCAAGGCGACCAAGGTAGGAACCTATGGAAGCTACCCTAGTAAATAAAAAGCGTCACAGTAATCGGATGTGTTGGCCTACTTGTAGGTGCATAACTGGCACAACGTACACTCGCTCTTATGGTCAGATTACATACAAATCGAACAGAATGGTTAACAAGTGGTCGATTTGGAGCGTGAAGAAGAAGAAGACTCAAGTTTAAGTCCAAGACAGGAAACAGTGTTATCTTCATATATATATATATATATGCCCTGTCAGTAATACAACCCACAAGGAACGGGATTCTCTGTGGTTAAGTGGCCAAGTCGCTTACCCTTCGTTAGAAAAGTACGGGTTTAAATCCGGATCGCACCCCTCTGTTCACCAGTGCATTTTTTCCAGAAGTCATTAGGATCGCTGCCAGGTCCACGAAGTTCGTGCGTTGTGAGTGCAATTCTCTCAGCAGTTAACGTGTCAGCTGTGGTGAGAGGGACCATCTATATGGGGACACCCGGTGCAATAAGGTAATCCTTCGTCTTTAGACCCTTTGATTCGTAAAGAACAAAATGTAAATGATGTACAGGGTGGGCCAAAAATGAGAACATCGCGTAAAAAGTAATATAATTACATCAAAATTGTTTTAACTGTATCCATAATAGCTTCAATTATTTACTCATTTACTTAGCTATATGATGTTTTTATTTCGACAATTTCTGGGCACAATCTTTGATTTTGAATTGCCAATTGTTTACATCTGCAGGTTTAAATTTGTTACCAAGAATGACAAAAATTACTGCGGACGACCGTATTCTGAGTGGCGTCGATGCTTAGAAAAATTGAGCAAGATTTCTGATTAGCTAAATACTTACATGAAATAATATAATTAAATTAAATAACATTTCTAAATAACGCGTATGTTACGCAATGTTCTCATTTTTGGCCCACCCTGTATACATAGTACTAGATTTTTCACTTGACTTCACGAGGAGCACAATTCGTTAAATAACATCGTGCTGCAAGAGCCCAGATAATATAACGACAGACGTACTCAACAGACAAGATGGGATACGGCAACATAATCACATAGCAACAACATATGATGAAGTAGAATTCTTCTTCTTCTGCGTTCTCACTAGATTGGGATTTCGGATTCTCTAATAAAGGCAGCTGTCTGCCTCAGATTATCAGCCACGACATACAGTTTGTCTTGGAGGCTAGTGTAAGTGGGCCACCTCTTTCTTCTCAAGTCTGCATACTGGGGGCAGTTCTGTAGGATATAATTCCTATGATTTCTGCTTCACAGTTTGTGCCGACCTCTTCCAGCAATAAGTTTTGGCCACCCTCGTGATGGCAGGTCTGACATTTTTACTGCGTGGCTAAATCTCCGAGGCAGATTGGCGACCGTAGAATCCGTTATCCCAATCCTCATTGTGAGGGTCGTTGCACCATGTTATGCACCTACGGCCTGGTGCATCCGTTTGCAAGCATTTGTTTCGGTTAGCATTCTAGCAGACACGTGCATCCGATGTCAGCCAAACCTCCTTACGACATGCGTGGCAGGTAACAGTGGTTCTAGTCTTTACACCCAAATTTGAGCCCTGGTAACCACTCGGGCGATGAAGTAGAATAATCAAATATAAACAACATTCTTCAATCAAAATGGGAACTAGGCCACCCATGGTAATTAGAAATCGATGTAAATCCAGTTCCAGACGGAAGTCGTCATAACATTCCAGCTACGCAAAGGCACAGCATAATGAGATATCATCTATACGCAGATTTATGCTGACACAACATACTTGTGATCTGTGTACCATCTCCATGACAGTGGAATACATATTGAGACCTGCCTAACATACGATAGTCAGGGAGAAATACATGATCCTTCCTCCTTATATCATCTTCATGTAAACTTGGGCCATGCTGGTAACTACTTTGGTGAATAATAATAATTCCTCTCTACCGTTATACGTTGACATAGGCCTGCAAGTAATTTCGTCATACGTTTATCTGCAGCACTCAATCCTCCATGGAACTGAGACCGATATTTCCTGCTCTCTAGCAAAGTTCCTTCAGGTCTCCTAGGTCGACCTCTTCTTGAACCCTTTGCATCCCACTTCAATGCCTGCTTTGATATTCTTGATCATTCTCCATAAGTGTGCCCAATATATTCCACTTCTCTTCTTATAACAGTTGTCACTAGTGGTTGACTAGACATGTCTCTGATTTCATCACTTCTCCTAAATTCGTTCCATTTTATGTTCATTATTTTCGCAGACATCTATTTTCAATGCATTCAACTTGTTGCTATATCTTTAGTCATTTTTTGGTGGAATACTTTTTTTTTTTTCAAAGTCATTAACGTAGAAATCTGAAAACAAACGAAGAAGAATAATAAGAGGATGAATTACTTTAGAATTTCAAAGTATCTCCTCTATGGGGAATTTCATACGGCTAGAAGATCTTGGGCGTCCTCAACTATGGCATAAGTTATCAGTTATATGAGAGCGGTCCTCACAGCACTCCACACATATCCATATGAGCTTCGATCACCACCTCAAATAAATCCAGCAGCCCAACACGCTAGTTTGATGTTTATTAATTAGTATTTTTGCATATTTAGCATGCCGTTCGTTTTTGGACTGTACCATTATCGACACCCATCTCTCTCAATCTGGTCAGCGACTGGGATTCACAACCCTGAAATCAGCGACTGGGATGCAATATACCCTGAAACTCCTTTGTTAATGCAGACTGTCTTTGCGCTAAAAATGCCATTTCGGTCCATTGTAGTTCCTTCTGATATTGTAGCCGTGCCAACCAATTTATCAAATCGTACATTACCTTTGTCACCTGCGTGTCCAGGGGCGAAAATATAGGTAGGTGATTCTCTGGCATAAGGTTGTGTGCAAGGTGGATGTACAATACAGTCGTTGAGGTTGATTTATTGAAACAGAATATCAGTGATGCTTTTATGGAATTAGGAGAAAGGAGAACTTTATTGCAGAAAGTTTGAAAGCTGAGCTCATGAGCAGACACAACAGGGCCCGATGTGGCAACAATTTAGACTGAATAAGTAACTGTTTGGTTTTTGCACTAGGAATATCTGAAAATATTATTAATTACCAAATTAACGAAGTGATTATAATCCGATGAGCGTAATAATATATAAGATTGTCGAACATTCTCGTGATATTTTTAATGATATATTAAAATTTACAAAAACTAAAGTAAACAAATATTATTAAACAAAGCTAACATAGCGACTCTTGATTTTAGAAATGTTTAGGTGAGATGGACGAATAATGAAAGTGATCTATATTTTACAGATAAACCGGAAGTAAACTTGTGAAATGGTCTTGACTTTACACCGTCATTTCCTGAGGCGACTAGTAAACCGGTAGACTGATGAGTACTTTCTGTTATAAACATGGCAGAAGCAAAACACCATCAAGCTAATTATAAAGGATGGCTTTATAAGTGGACAAATTATTTAAAAGGCTACCAGAAGCGATGGTTCGTCCTTCAAAATGGTCTTTTATCTTACTATCGGTAAGACGATGGCGGACAAACATAATAAATAAAATGTATTGTTATATACGCATAATAAACATATTAATTATTAATTATATCATGCAGCGTATTATAGCTAGTAAATTTAGAAATCCATACAATCCCATTCTATGTTGTTACAAACTTGGTGAAAGGAGAAAAGATTAACACGTTGGGTGTATTTCAAGTATGTTTATATGAAGAGTATTAGTATTAACACTACACAATTTTAGTAATTTGTTGTGAAGGGATGATACGTTGCCAATAAAAATAACAATTTGACTGACAGTCGTCACCACCTTCACCCACAGTATGCTATGAGTACACTATTGACAGTTCAAAGCAGGGTAGGAGAGAGTATATTAAGCGAACACTAAGATCGTTGGACTAGTTGAAGACATTTCGTTGTTTTATTTTGGGTCTAATTAATACACTGCTTAGTAGTGGGGATAAATCATGAGGGGAATTCTCAGCTTGGAAAGTCAGAATATAGGGATTGTGTGACACCAGTCCAGTGCCCACTGTCAGAATGGAGATTTAGGTAGTTGCTGCAGCCCTGATATATCTGCTTAAATTAAAAAATACTAGCTTCTCTGTCCACTATCAGACAAGATTTATGTAGTAACAACTTTCTCACTGCAGCCCTGAGAATGAGATACATCATTACCAGCTTTTTAAACATTACAGACTAGCTCATGCAATGTCACTGACCTGAAACTGAATTATCTATGACCTTTTCTTTGAAAACATCCATAAGGGGTTGTTGGTAGATATGTTTTATGAGCAGCAGTCTGCCCTTACCTATACTTACCCTTATAGTCCAGGCACTTCTAACCAAAGTCCCTACTCTATTCCCAGGGCAAGGGAAATAACTCTGCAATAACGAGAAGTATTTGGGTAATAAAATTCACAACAAATACAATTCCTAATCAATATTTGAGATTTAAAGTTCAATTTACAAGTAAATGGCTGTAATACTAATTTGTGAACATATATGTTGTTTATATCATGTGAGTATGAAAACTTACACAAGTGAAGAAATAAAAAATCAACGACATCACAAGTATGTTTCACTCAAAAGTGTCCGCTTTTTTTATGATAGGTGTCCAAATTAAAGGCTGCAAAGTAGTCGTCTTTGCAGAGACTGACTTTACAGGTTGGGCAGCCGTTACTGGTTTCTACAAACTTTCCTTGTGCAATTCTTATCAACATTTTGGAACAAAAAACTGTAGGCTTATTTTCTGCCAAACATCCAAGTCGATTGATGATTAACTTGAAGGGGGTTTGTCAGTCCTGTGGCTAATGGGTGTTGTCTTGTCCCCTTCCCCAAATCCTGTTGGTTTGTCTGAACAAGAGGGCCCACATACCTTCAAAAGAAAAGTTCAGGGTCAGAGATTTTTTTCCAAAGGCTGTTGTCAATGTCTATTCTTATTGAATGTGTTGATTTTTTAATGAGAAACTGAAGCAGATACATCTCCACTACTTTCTACTTCTCTCTATGGGATAGTAACTCCTCACTTGCTGCCCTGGCAACGTTTCTTTAAAAAAAAAAAAAAAAATCTACTTAAAACGCTCCAAATTGACCATTTGTTAACCACTCTTTATGATTTGGATGGGATCTGAGCCTAAGAGCGATTTTTATTCCACCAGTTATGCGACTACAAGTAGGTCAGCACACCCTATTGCGACGTTTGTTATTTACTAGGTAGCTTCCTAGGCCCCTACCTCAGTCGCTTCTTACGACATGCCTTGTAGGTCACAGTGTGACGATTCTTTGCTCCCCTTGCAAGCCCCGGCAACACAGGGGCGAGATTTAAATAAAATTCTTACAAATTTTCCACCATCTTCAAAATTACATCGGGCCCCTCACCTGTTCTGTGGATTTTGTACACTGCAGCTGAGATCTTCCTGTGTAAGAAAGAGATCGGAGCACACATAGAAGTGCAATGATGATGGTACTGTCAATCAATCAACCATACCTGCAAGCTACAAACAACTTCAAAATTAATTGTATCAAATTTGGTCTTTCTTTCTTTTCTCCAATCCTGTTTTGCCTCACAGCGTCAGGTCAAGAAGAGATTTCTAAAACAGTCCTTTGTGTGCACTTTGTAGATAGTGTCTTTTGTCGCATGTTATCTCTGAGCTTCATCTTTTGCATGACCGGCCTTTTGCTTTGTACCCATTGTATCGGAGCAGCATTGCTCTTTGAGGTTAACTGTCTGTTGGTAATGATGGGCACTGTTAAATTTGGTAAGCATAAGTGTACTATCAGAAATTCAACCAGTGTCATACAGAGTTTTAAGTTGATATCTACTTTTGTCGTCACACTTACCGGGTTGTTGCCCAGTGTCTTGGTTTTCTGTTTTTGTCTTTTGTTGTTCTGGTGGCTTGGGTGATTGTTATTTTTGCTCTTTGACAAGATTCTGATATGCTATCTAACCATCTTTTCATGGTCTTCCTCTTGCATTCTTTCCTCATGTTCTGTTGTAGAAGAATCTGTATACTGTGGAGTTTGGATGCATTCTTATTAAGTGGCCAAACCACTTCATTCTTTGTTTCTCAATGTAATTCAAGCAAGGTTCTGTGCCAACTTTCTTTCTTATGCTGATTTTGGTCTTTTCTGGTGTTGTTAGTAACTTTTTTGCAGGCACTGTATTTCACATGTAGTTATTTTGTGCTACTGCACTTTGTTCATTGTCCATGTTTTGCTCTTGTAACACAAAGTAGGTATGAAATGTGGATATAGTTGTATGAAACGCAGTAGTTATATAAATATTTTTGTTTCAATACAGGAACCAGGCAGAGATGGCACACACATGCCGTGGCACTATAAATCTGGCTAATGCTGTCATACATACAGAAGATTCCACAACTATTGTAATCAGCAATGGTGGAACTCAAACCTTCCATCTTAAGGCAGCCACTGAGGTTGAGCGTCAGAAATGGATTATGGCTCTTGAACTGGCTAAAACAGAGGCAAGAAAGATGGTGGATGCTGGTATGTTGTCATTTGTTTTTATATTTATCATGATATCTTCTTGAACGCTCATATACGACCACTTGTTAACCACTCTTTGTGAGTTGTATGCGATCTGAGCCTAAGAGTGATTGTACATTGTTCCAGTTATGCACCTACAAGTAGGCTAGCACATCCGATTTCTCGACACGTTTATTTACTAGAGTAGCTTCTCTAGGCCCTACCTCAGTCGCCTCTTACGCCTTGTAGGTTGCAGTGTTACTATTCTTTGCTTTCTTGGGACCCCGCAACATACGGCACTATCATGATATTAATTGCATTAATTCATATAAGCTTAAAATTTATTTTTCTCACATAAATTAATGAATGGTTGTTCTCATACTGCAGACCCCTGCCTCTATCAAGCAAGTCTATATCGCATCGTTTTGTCAGATTTTATTGTTTTGTCTTATGAAAACTTAATGTCAGTCCAATGTATACTGCAAGTGATTATTAACAACTAAACTTAGTCAATGTTACTGCAATTTATAATAATGTCAATGTATACTGAGTGATTATTAACATAAACTTAGTCCAATGTATATTGCAGGTGATATTAACAACTAAACTTAGTCCAATGTATACTGCAGGTGATTATTAACAACTAAACTTAGTCCAATGTATACTGCAGGTGATTATTAACAACTAAACTTAGTCCAATGAATACTGCAGGTGATTATTAACAACTAAACTTAGTCCAATGTATACTGCAGGTGATTATTAACAACTAAACTTAGTCCAATGTATACTGCAGGTGATTATTAACAACTAAACTTAGTCCAATGTATACTGCAGGTGATTATTAACAACTAAACTTAGTCCAATGTATACTGCAGGTGATTATTAACAACTAAACTTAGTCAATGTATACTGCAGGTGATTATAAAACTACATCAATGTAACTGCAGGTGATTATTAACAACTAAACTTAGTCCAATGTATACTGCAGGTGATTATTAACAACTAAACTTAGTCCAATGTATACTGCAGGTGATTATTAAAACTAAACTTAGCCCAATGTATACTGCAGGTGATTATTAACAACAAACTTAGTCCAATGTATCTGCAGGTGATTAACAACTAAACTTAGTCCAATGTATACTGCAGGTGATTATTAACAACTAAACTTAGTCCAATGTATACTGCAGGTGATTATTAACAACTAAACTTAGTATCGTGATACAAATTACTGATTTAATAGTACTCTTCTCCCAAGTTAATAGATTCAAAAAGATAAAACACTTTAAAGTTCTATCAGGAAAAACTGACCAACATGGGAAAGCAAGCCAAAGCTTTGTTTGATTCTGAGGTAGTGGTTGCTAGACATTTCTTCTCATGTTTGATTTTAGGACTTGGTTTTGTTGCCCAGCTACTGAGTTGAGTGCTCGGTGCAACACTATGAGCTGTGGATTTAAGATGCCATTTGTTCTGTCCAAGGGGGTTGTGAACTACATATTTAGAAAATGACAGACAGCTAGTCACCGGCAGTCTAGCAGCTGCTTTATGCGTAATGCTTGTGTTGATTGCTGGTTTGTCATGTCGACTGTTTCCAAGTGAATTGCAAATTTAAATGGAGGGTGGTTAGTGTTGCCATTCTGACGGCTGCCTATAATGCATATACAAGCTGATGGTTTGTGCTGGGACCTCCGTTTACTTCTCGAGTTCATCTGAAACAATTATGAGTGTTTTGAGTGATTTTTGCTGGCACAGGAACGGAGTACTTATTGGACAACCCGTTGCAGGGAAGTTGGAACCGTGACTACTGACTAATAACTCTTGTCATCTATTTACTTTCTGGTTTTCTTCTTCCTTCCCCATTTACTTCTTTATAGAAGTGTTGGGGGTGTAGTATTCTTTTCTGTACTTATTCTAGTATAATCCATATTTAGTCATTCCTGTTTGGTAGAGATGTTCGTGTCAGTGTCATGGTTAACACACACACTGACCTAGATTTTACGCCTAATATGGCACCTCTAACTGATTTCTGTGTGAATGATTGCTTTCCTTATCAGTGTCCCTCACTATTCAATCAAGTTTTACTCCGACTTAGAAGTACTTATAATTTAAACCCTCAGGTAAATGGTAATCCAGTAGTTTAACCGCATATTGTATGCATAGCATGCATATATGTGTGCACACCATATATTGTGTGCACACCGTATATATTGTATGCAAACAGCATATTGTATGCACACCATGAATTTTTTGCCTAAACTGACCTAGAGCCCCAGAATTTTTATCTTGCTCAAGAATGTTTGCAATATTTGAATGTTTTATTGATCTTCTGGTTTGTCTTCTCTGTTTTGCTGTTACTGTTCTGTATGCATCACTACCCATTGCAACTGTGGCAAAGCAACATATGTCAAGTTGTTCTGTCTTGTACTTCAACCTCCCATGTGTCGATGTTTATACCAAAAGTTTTTAGTGAGATCTTGAGCTTTGTCTTCCTAATGCTTCTTTTGGCAGCCACTGAAGCATTGAGGCAACAATCATGTCGTCATTCTATCTTGTACTTCAGCCTCCAATGTTCGATGTTTATACCAAAGTTTTTAGTGAGATCTTGAGCTTTTCTTTCTAACGTTCTTTGGCAGCCACTGAGCATTTACCTTTGCAGTTCACAAATAAGGCTCTTTATGGGAGCCAATGGTCTGTATGCGAACGCATGATCCACTCAGCGGGTCAATAAGTATATGAAGATTTTATAGAGACTAGGGAGATGAGCTTTGTCGATAATGGCATGCCTTCAATTGACTAGCAGGACTAGCCTGGTCCCCCAGAGCCCAGAAAAAATAGTTAATCTAAATTAAGTTAAATTTCCACACACCTTAAAAGCATAAAATATCCATTACACAGCATTAATATTTCTCACAATTTGCGCAGCAATACTTAACAATGTTAATGCCAATTGAGATGCCAAAGACAGCACTCTGGTATCAGAAGCTTTCATTTTTCTTTTACTAAAGTGGGTCATGGCTTAATCAGTTCTTTCTGTGGAAAGGACTAGTTCACGCCTACCTAGTCCATTTGTGACAGCCTTTGTGTTTATATGATAAATACTAACTCTTGGCATTCTCTTGCAAGCAAATTTATTTGCTGTTTTCATATTCTGAGTGGCAGTGCTTTGGTTATTAACCTTATTTAATTGTTCCCATTAATGAAAGAGATCTGGTCAAGTGTTCAAGTCTCAATATAGTGTGACAGCGGCTTCAAAATATGAAATATAGAAGGGGACTCAGATTTGAAAACTAGTCCTCCCAACAAAACGTGGAGGATAGACATGCACAACTGTGTAAACTGTGACCGTAAAAGTATCATTGCTAAGCTGCATTGTTCCTGAACCTAGTCCCTTTTGAGAAAAGTCACAGCATGCCACTGTTTCTCAAAGATTATGGTATCTATGATTTTATCTTATCATCCAATGTTCATTACCTTGCCTAGACTGTAGAAGTGGTTCACTTTCTTGACATTCTGCTGGTACACACAATCCATGATTCACATTATTTGGCTTTTTTCATCTTTACAGTCAATTGGCAAGTGTTTCACTGTGACATCTTCTGAGTTTTCGCTTGTCTCGCTTGTCTTTCAGCTCATCCCTAAGTCTCTCTTCAAAAGATTCTGCACCTTTGTGCAATGTTGTTTTCCATATATCTCGATCATCAGCCAGTTGTTCCCATTTGCTGGGACGATAGAAAGTCATTCATTGAGGTCTTGTGTCGGAGCTGAAAGCAAGAATACAGTGTCTTCTTCATTTGTGCCTAGCCTGGGCAGCTGATATGGGAAATGTGCCTTGCCCATTTTGCACAAACCCGCTCTCGTCCCTACTATTTAATCCAAAGGAAAGACGGAGTCCATACGTTTGGAATCAAGCAGGGTTTGCAGGGGATGTCAGAAGATGAAATGAATACACATATAACCATCAACTGCCTTAGAGTTTCTCCATCCAGATTTGTGGTCAAGGTTTACTCCTCAAGCCCTCTGCATAACCGTGCTGACCCACAAGGCAGTGATGATTTTCTATTAGGTTTACTCCCTAGCCTTTAGCTCTCCTGAGCCCCCTCCTCAAGGCAGTGAGTTTAACAGTTGCAGATGTACAACTCTGTAATATGATACAGTCTACTGTAATATGGTAGCAGATGAAAACATTTGGTCTGACTATTGATTCACATTAGTATACCAGTATCAGAAGCACAACAACTCTGTACACCTTCAGCTTTGTCTGTAAACTAATGTCACTTCTGAAAACATATTAAATAAATTTTTATGAAGTTTTACAAGTAAAACAATCTGCTGTTTTGATTAAAAGTCAATAAAAGTCAGTACCAAAATATGTCACCATGAACACAAAAAGAGCAATGTTCAACACAGTCTTTCTCCCCACATTATGTTACCAGTGCCAAACCTGGCCACTGACAACAAATGATAGAAGAAAACTAGTCACGACGGAGATGAAGTGTCTACGCAGAATGCTGGGTGTAACAAGAAGAGACCGTTGAGAAATGAAGACATCAGGAAAAAGTGGGTACAACATCAGTACTAAACTTCATCAAGAAACAACAAATTAAATGGTTCGGCCACTTAAGCAGATTACCAACAGATAGTGCACCTCAAAGAGCAATGCTGTTCCGATACAATGGGTACAAAGCAAAAGGCAGGCCACGCAAAAGATGGACCTCAGAGATAACAGAGGCGACAAAAGACACTATCTACGAAGCTGACACACAAAGTTTAGAAATCTCTTCTTGACCTGACGCTGTGAGCAAACAGTTTTAGAAATCTCTTCTTGACCTGACGCTGTGAGGCAAACAGTTTTAGAAATCTCTTCTTGACCTGACGCTGTGAGGCAAACAGTTTTAGAAATCTCTTCTGACCTGAGCTGTGAGGCAAACAGATTGAGAAAAGAAGAAAGAAAGACCATAAAGAGACAAAGAAAAATAGAACAGGAAGAAAAATTAAGATCATACATCTCAGGAGCTTGAACTCAGGGGCCACACTTCTAAAAGGTCCAAGCTACCAATGTGTTTTCAGTATCTCAATCCTTCATTTACCATCTCCGCATCAAAGATGTAATGGTGAATCCCTCTCGCTGACCAGATTGAGAGAGATGGGTGTCAATATTGGTACAGCCCAAAAGAACGACATACTAAATATGCAAAGAGATTGATTAATCAAGATCAACTAGCGTGTTGGGCCACTGGACGCTGCTGGATTTGCTGAGGCGGAGATCAGAGCACCTATGGACTTGTCTGGAGTGATGATGATAGTCCTCATATAACTGATAACTGAATGGTTCTCCCAACAAGGTCTTCTCTTTGCCCTGACGATACATTCTGTCCCTTCCCCCTTGTGTTTCCTTTCCAATTTATATATCTGTCGTTCCTATCCTGTTTCCTACCTTCCTGTTCCAGGATGGTTTTTTATGTTATGCCTCTTAATTGGACCAATATATTTCATTTGTCAAATTTCTAGTCTTTCATCATCTATGTAATTGCCATTCTGTCTTGTACAACTGATGACATAAGCTGCTTTGCTGTGACAAACAAACTGGTTCATTCATTCCACATATATTCTGAAACCACATGGTTTGAATACCCTTCTCTTCCTTTGATACACAATTTAAAATATTTTATAGTTACTAATGCCATTTTTCCTGTTATATTATTTGATGAATGCTTTGAAAATGGATGTCTGCAAAAATAAGAAAATAAAATCGCATTTAATTCAGAAGTGGTGAAATTAGAGAAATATCTGGTCAACCACTGTTATAAGAGGGAGAAGATGGAGATATGTTGAAAAGAAATGATCAAAGAATACCAAAGTAGGCATTGAAGTGGGATACAAAGGGTTCAAGAAAGAGAGGATGCCTAAGGAAACCCTGAAATGAACTTTGCTGAGAGAGGCAAAAAATATCTGACTCAGTTCAATGGCAGACATTGAGTTGCCCATGACAGAGTGGTATGGAGAAATTACTTGCAGGCCCTGTGTAACGTTTAACAGTACGAGAGGAATATATATTATTTGTTACGTTTTTTTTCTGATCCAGAAGCACTTGAGCTTTCAGCTCTTCCGCTTGGTGCCATGGACATCGTAACCCTTTGGTTCGGTGCCACGAACACCGTAAATCTGGAGAACCTGTGGCTTTTCTGCCAGCCCGCAGAATTGAACCACACTAACAAGGGACTTGTCACCCGTCATCATGCACGCTACGAACACGCTGGACAGGCGTGCGAGATCTTGTATAAAATAGGGTTATTGGTTACTAAACTGATGTCATTGTACTCTGGGCAGACCCATAGGTGCTCAGTCTCCCCAACAGATATCGAAGAGTATGCATACTGATGGCATAGAATAGGGTATAAAACCGAAGGATTGACTTCATTGTACCAGATTTGACCCCATATGGCTCGCTCCTCTGCGCAAAATGGCACTCCACCTGCTGAGTGTATTACGTCTTCTTACCCTTTCGCCCCCCAGGGAGACATAGGTCCGCAACCAAGGCTTTCCAAGCCCGCCTATCCAAGGCCATCTTTTCCAGATCTCCTCCTTGCAGGGTGTTTCTTCTTCCTCGGGTGGCGAGCTATGAATTTTCCTGGTAGCGGCGGTTTCTGTAGCTATCTAGTGTTTTTTACGGGGTGGGGTAGCTAGCCCCACGCCCAACCTCCTCAGTTGCCTCTTACGACATGCGTGGCAGGTAACAGTGGTTCTATTCTTTGGGCCCTGGTAACCACTCGGGCGTGAGTGTATTGCACAAAGCAAAACTCCGTAGCTCTGGCAACAATCCTAGGGGTCTTTAGAAAAAATGCACTTGTGAACAGAACGGCGCGGTTGGGATTCAAACCCAGACGTTCGGAATGCAAGGCAAAAGTGTAACCACTTGGCCACAGAGACCACCTGGAGAACTTGTTCAAACTATCAGTATCTCATATAGTACCTTCTTCTGCGTTTGCCTGTTATGAATTCAGGCATAGTCAGGAAACTTCGTATATCGCTTCAGATTTATGCCAGTTATAGTACCTGATATAGAAGTATTGTGTTAAAGAGAGACAAGCACAATCTTCTCATTGTTATGCGATCAACGTTACAGCACATTGGGCATTCCTACGCATACTCTGTCCTTTGCAGCAAAGTCCACTTGCTCACCGTACCCATGAGACATTGATTAGTATATCTTCTATCTCTACCACGAAGATGACACTGTCTGGCATGTCCAAACTTTACTCCTAATTCTCGCACTCATATTAGGATGAATGGGGGTGTCAAGTTTAACGTAAATTATTTAAATATATCCCTTGATCAGCTGCATACTATAATTAATTCATCAACCTGGCTCTCGGACCAAAAAAAGGTTGCCATCCCTGCACTATGATATCATGGCTCCCTTCCTCATTCTCTCACACACAGATATGTATATATCTTGAATCCAACCGACAGAAATGAAGTGTTTACGACAAATTATCAAGAAGAGATCAAATCAGAAACGACAAAATCAGAAAAAAAGTGGAATCTTTGCCTTTCTTTCTTTTTCTTTCTTTCTCGATCCTGTATGCCTCACAGCGTCAGGTCAGGAAGAGATTTCTAAAACGGGTCCTAGTATGCGCTTCGTAGATAGTCTCTTTCGCGCCTCTGTTATCTCTGAGGTCCATCTTTTGCGTGGCCGGCCTTTTGCTTTGTACCCATTGTATCGGAGCAGCATTGCTCTTTGGGGTGCACTGTCTGATGGTAATCTGCTTACGTGACCGAACCATTTAATTTGTTGTTTCTTGATGAAGTCTAGTACTGATGTTGTACCCACTTTTTCCTGATGTCTTCATTTCTCAACCGGTCTCTTCTTGTTACACCCAGCATTCTGCTGAGACACTTCATCTCTGTTGTGACTAGTTTTCTTCTATCGTTTGTTGCCAATGCTATAATATATTAAGAAATAACAGATCAAATGGTTTGACCATGCATAAAAGTTTCCACAAGACAGTCTCCCACAAAGAGCACTAACACCCTGGACTCTCTTGTAAACAATGCCCTGACTCAAACGGGCAGAAGTATGGACAGAGCCGATATCATCAATGCGGTACACTCTCAATTGTGTGACATGGGTGGGTCTCAGACACTGGAACGAGTTCGAGATTAGGCGTTAAGTTTGGACATGCCAGACAGTGTCGTCTCGTGGTAGAGAGAGAAGATATAGTAATCAATTCTCATGGTACTGTGAGCAAATGGACTTTGGGATGGGTTCTGCAGCGGAGGACAGAGCACGAATGGGAATGTGCCATGGCATCAATCGCATAACATAACATAACTCAGATACAATGGCAACAGACCCAGAGGACGACCACATAAACGATGGATCGACGGAATATCCAAGGCGCTACATTCCACCTTGTACAAAGCGTATAAGGAGGCTCTCTCCAGGTGCCTTTTTTCGAACTAGACTTAAATGCAAAAACATGATATAGAATATATATATGGATATAACGATAATTATTGGAGAATAAAAATAGTTTTTTTTTGTGGTAGATATAAAGAACATTCATAAATTCATGCACCGAATACATTGAAAGACAACAAATGCAGTGGTTTGGATATTTGATGAGAATGGAGTACAACTAACCACAATAACAGCATACAATAAAAAGAGATCGGGTACTAGAGCTAAGGGAAGACCAAGAAAAGATGGATAAACAATATCAAGACCACACTACATAAACACGGATATAACACAAAGGCAACTATCTGGCCTTGGAACGCAAATTAAAGCCCCCATCCCTACGCTTAATGGTAAGAGTGGACAGCCAACTACATCATCCACCTGGGAATAGACAATAAAGAACATTGATGTTGCAATAATTCACCAATAATCCATACTCACATTTATATATCCTCCATGTCTTTATTTCATTATATTCTGTATTATTTTCTAAACAGTGTGAGGCTGTGTTTTGTTTGTTTATGGAGAAGATAGTTTAAGTATGGATAAATGGATGTCACCTCGGCTACTTTAACTCACAAATTTCTTGTTACAGACGATCATTTTTTTAATGACAGAGAGTAAACATATATGTGCATACATAATATTATTTCAATTGATTGATGCAACATGTGTTGTACAAGTACATGTTATTATGCTCAGTAGCATATAATTGCACATATGTGTTTTTTATCAAATGCTCTGATGTCCTTTCCACATCATATGCATTTATGTATATCAGTACAAGTAAAAAGAACCCTTTTGATCTCTCGAGGTATATTGAGTGCTAGTGTTAAGCCCACATTTTTCATTGACCACCAGCACACGATTGGGGGACGTGGTCAACATTATGCCAGCTGCCCTTACTTGCCAGTGCTTTTCCTGGTACCTAATTGTGGCTGGGTTGACCTGAGAGTCTTTAGGGTCAGAAAATAAATTCCACGCCCACAGCGCGATCACAACCCAAGAGTATCTTGTTAAAATCCCATGGTGGGCAGTTTGGAAGCAAATTTGTTCCATTTAATTTTTACAATGACTCGCTACCAAGTTGATGGTTAAGTCCTGTAAAGGATATGCCACGATTTTCATATATTATATATACACTTCCCTGTCTTTGGTTGTCCCACCATGATAATCCCTCCCACCATGTAGACTTGGTATAAAAGTAAAAAAAAGTAAAGGAACCCTTTCATACCCTCGTGGTATATAGGTCAATACAGTGTTAGGCCTGTATTATTCATTGACCGTCGGCACACGATGTGTGATGTGGTCAGCATCACGCCGCCGCCTTTACTTTCCCAGAGCATGTCGTACCCAGTTGAGGCTGGGTCGACCTGAGAGGGTGGGGAAAATTCCACGCGCATTGCGGGAGCTGAACCCAGACCATCAGCCTTGAGAAGCGAGTTCACTAACAACTACGCTACAGCGTCTCTCTACATTGGTATACATACGCACATAAATGTATAAGATATACACAACACATGCATACTGGCATATTAATAACATAACAGTTTGGAGTTTATAGTTAGTGGAAACTTGATTCTCTTTTGACTATATAATGAACTAGTCTCTCTAGTCTTGATATGTGTATAAACATAAGTATCTAACAAAAATCACACAAAAACTTGTTACTGCCTGTATTACCGCTTTTTGTGGCCGTGTAGGACAGTTGAGATAAGAGCCTGAGGAATTTAATGGCTGCATGGCTAGTGTAGTCAGCGCGAAGCTGTTCAGGTTAGGATTTTTCATTTATGCCCACAACAGAAACAAATCCCTGGCCTTATAGTGAGTTGAACACGGATCTCCCGCATGGGAGCCGAGTTTAATCCATTCGGCCAGATGCTCCTCACATATGCATCCAATCTGTATAAATAATCTCTTTTGATAGTCGTTGTATCTTGTTTTTAAGAGAATACAGATACTTATTATTTTCAGCTTGTGCATCTGTTACCTACAATCTGTTTACATCATCATCAGGTGCCGGCTGATCTCCACAAATCTCTATCCCTGATGTTTGCTATCTCAGATGTTGTTCTTTCGCGCCATGAAGTCAGGCTATCCAAAAATTTCTCTCTCTGTCTTCCTGTGTCTTGTTTCCTCGATTTTACCAGTTGTTACAATGTGATTTTTTTTTTTTTTCCCGATCCAGAAGCACTTGAGCTTTCAGCTCTTCGTTCGGTGCCATGGACATCGTAACCCTTCGATTCGGTGCCACGGACACCATAAATCTGGGGAATCTGTGGCTTTTTCTGCCATCCTGCAGAATTGAACCCGCACACACAGAGGGATAGTCACCCGCAGTCCAACGCGCTACGAACACGCTGGGCAGACGGGCTACAATGTGTTCTAAATCTCCCTATTTCTCACATTGAGATGAAATGTCTACACAGTTTGCTGGGAGTATCAAGAAAAGACCAGTTTAGAGATGAAGGCATCGGGAAGAAAGTGGGTACAACATCAGTACTGAACTTCATCAAGAAACAACACAGTAAATGGCTCGGTCACATAAGCAGGTTACCAACAGACAGTACATCTCAAAGAGCAATGTTACTCCGATACAGTGGATACAAAGCCAAAGGCCATCCACGCAATAGGTGGACCTCAGAGATAACAGATGTGAGGAACAACACTTTATGAAGCACACTCAAAGCTCGTTCTAGAAATCTTATCCTGATGCTGTGAGGCAAAATAGGATTCGAGAAAAGAAGAAGAAAGAAGTGGTGAATTTGCCTTAGTGGTTAACTGTGCCTAGTGGATTACCGGCACTCGAGTGGTTACCCAGGCCCCAAATTTGGGGGGGTAAAGAATAGACCACTGTTACCTTCACGTATGTTCATAAAGCTCATCTTATGGAGGTTTGGCTGAAATCGATGCATGTTCCTAAACGTTAGTTTTTCCCTTTCACCATTTACTTAACATGTGCAACGTAGTGACTCGTTGGCAAAGATCAAACATATCCAAGTGAGTGATTAAAATTGGTCAAGATCGTAACGCCAAGAAGAAGGTGAATTATGCTAAATTTATAGTATCTTTAGTCAGTTCAAGTCATGGTAGTCTAGTGGTTAGTGCACTTGCATTGTAGCCGTATGGACCCAGGATCAAATTCCTTAGTTGGAGTGTTTTTTTTCCAAACTGAAATGGCTCTCAGGTCGACCCAGTCTCAGTTGGGTACCAGAGAAACTCTTGGAAGTAAAGACAGCCGTTGTGATGTTGACATCATCATCATCATCATCTATTGTGGACTTCGCTCAAAGAAAATACATTCGGAACACTGTATTCCTGCATATACTTCTTCTCTTCCACCATTTATTTCTTTAGTGATCTTGCGTGTGCTTGTTTTAAGGCACTTTGTAAACTGATATTCATTTTCGTAAGGCTGTTCAAGATGCAGTCGCCCATCTTTGCGTGGTCTTCCTCTTGCTTTGTACTCATTATACTTTTTCTGTGTGGCTCTCTGTGGTAGGCGATACCAGGGCATATACCTCATGACATGAAGATAGGTTCTATTACGTTAGTAAGTCCTTCTCTAAACTCCTTGAAGCATAACGTATCAAGAGATTTTCTCCTAACCAGATCTGTCTTGATAAAGCCACTTAGTTAATTCCTCTCTTCTTTCTCTCTGTCTACAGTTTGTCTTCATGTCTCTAGGTTTTCACCTACCTCTCTTTCTGCCCAGATTTTATTTCAGAGCCACATGTGGGAGGTCTAGTCTTCTGCATTCTTAACTCTTTCCACGCTTCACTGCACACTGTGCCACAGCAGAATTCGTTGAACGCCATTCGCCTGCACTGCGCCATTAGAGTTGCTTCTTATAAGCAAGTCTTTCTTGTTATTTTACTTCTACTACTTTTAACTTTATCTAAGTTTCCAGTTTTTCAAATCAACTATTTATTATTTTTCAAAATATAGTTGACTAGTTTTCTTCTAACTTTGCAGCTTTGCTACATGCGTAGAGTTGCTTCCTTATAAGAAGTCTTTCTAGTTTTACTTACTATTTTACTTATAGTACTTTTAACCTTGTTATTCTATTGGGTGTCCAGTTTTCTTCAATTTAGTATATAATAATATATATATGTTTATTTATTGACAGAGTTGGGATCAATTTTAAAATATTTTTACTCCTTGAATTAACTGCTTAAAAATTGAGGAAATAAATGGGGTGGAAAGAGTTAAATTGATTTTTTTTGGTCTCCTTTGGTATCCTTTCCAAGGCTAACTGTTAAAAAATTGAGGAAATAACTGCACATGGAAAGAGTTAATGTATGGCCCAACCACTACCATCTCTCCTTTTAATTCCCTCATTGATAATGTGGATTTTCTGCGCGGGTGATCTCAGGTATTCTTTGATCTCAACGAATACAGAGAATTCTTCAGAGACATCTTCTCTCAAAGCTTCTTAGGCGACTCTCTGTCTTTGTACTTGTTGTTCATGTCTCTGGTCTTTACAGTAGGACTGAGATCACATTTGATTTATATATATTGAATTTAGTCTGTGTCCTGTTGTAAGCTGAAGATCTCCAAATACTTTATTATATGTCTTCTTTGCCCCTAGGGACGCATAGGTCTGCAACCAAGGCCTTCCAAGCAGTCCTTTCCAATGCCATCTTTTCCAGATCTTCCTCATTTTTGCATTCTGTCTCCAACTCCCATCTCCATGTGTTCTTGGGTCTTCTCCTACCTCTATTACCCTGGGGGTTCCATTAAGGGACCCGCCTGCTGATGCTGTCTTGGGTTTCCCCAGTGTGTGTGTATCCATTGCCACCTCTTCCCCTTATCTCTTGTTTAAACTTGACTATGTCCCACTCTATCCCATAGTTCCCTGTTTGTGGTCCTATCATACCATCACATATGGA
The DNA here is from genome assembly GCA_020796225.1 of Arion vulgaris. Classification (NCBI taxonomy): domain Eukaryota; kingdom Metazoa; phylum Mollusca; class Gastropoda; order Stylommatophora; family Arionidae; genus Arion; species Arion vulgaris. The sequence goes on from CM036775.1 coordinate 12,566,177, forward strand.
GTATCCTGCGCAGGCATCTATTGATGAATGTCTACAACTTTTTGGTGTTCCTCTTAGTTGTTCTTCATGTCTCTTCTCCATATAGAAGGACAGCCTTGATATAAGTGAGTAAGTCCAGATTTGCGGTGTTCGTGGCACCGAACCGAAGGGCTATGATGTCCATGGCACCGAGCCGAAGAGCTGAAAAGCTTAAGTGCTTCTGGATAAAAAAAAAAAACAAGTGAGTAAGTAGTCATATAATATTAACACTTGGATGCTGACATTATTGTCGCTATATTCTGATTTGTTGTTTACTACTAGTTCATGATAGAAACATTGCTGCTTCCCCCCCTTCTTCCCTTGCCAATTTACAGTGCTTGTCCTTGATTCAGAGAGTGATGAGGAGGACGTACAACAGCCAGACAAGGCAGAACTCAATATGATGATACATACACTGAGTGCTAAGTTGGAGGACCTCCACACATGTAACGATCTCATTGCCAGACATGGTCAAGCCCTTACAAAAACACTATCTGAATTAGAGTCAACCCATAACCCAACGGAAGCCTCTGCAAATATGAAGGCTGTGCAAGAGAGAGCTACATTGTTCAGAATCACTGCTAATGCTATGATAAATGTAAGTTCTTAGTATTTCTTGTTTGATAATTTCTTAGATGTTACTATAGAAATACTAAGTTCAGAATCACTGCTAATGCTATGATAAATGTAAGTTCTTAGTATTTCTTGTTTGATAATTTCTTAGATGTTACTATAGAAATACTAAGTTCAGAATCACTGCTAATGCTATGATAAATGTAAGTTCTTAGTATTTCTTGTTTGATAATTTCTTAGATGTTACTATAGAAATACTAAGTTCAGAATCACTGCTAATGCTATGATAAATGTAAGTTTCTAGTATTTCTTGTTTGATAATTTGTTAGATGTTACTATAGAAATACTAAGTTCAGAATTAGAGTAAATTTGATCAATTAGACAACATTGATTGTTAGGAGTTTAGGATGGGTACAGGTAACGCTCTTGACGACTTCCTGCTGTTGGATGAGAGCACTCAAATTAATGTTAAATTTATCCAGCGATTTTAGAAGTTTAGAATCACATGTACAAGTAGAACTGGATGTCTGGGGGCAGAGAAACAAGTCCATTTAACCAGCGAGCCATCAGTATGCATACCCTTCAACATTTGTTGGGGGAGACTGAGCACCTATGGGGGGTGCAAGACTGCATCTCTAATATGGAAGTCCTGGACAGGGCTGGCAGTCTAAACATGTATACCTTACTGAGCTATCAGCCTCTAAGATGGCTGGAACATGTGGGCCGCATTAGCGATGATAGATAAGCAAAGAACATCCTATATGACCAACCTTCAAGGACTGCAGTGGTGGTTCCATGCTCTGAATAGAGTGGAAAAGGTGGAATGATGTAGGTTAGGATTGATATTTGTCTGTGTGTTGCCAGGCTGCAACGGGGGCAAGAATAGTAGCACTGCGACCTACATGACATGTTATAAAAGCGACTGAGGTAGGACCTAGGAAGCTACCCCAGAAATAAAAACATTGCAGAAATTGATGTACTGGCTACTTGTAGGCATAACTGGCACAACATACAATCGCTCTTTAGGCTCAAATCACGCTCAAGCACATAAAGTGGTTTAACAAGTGGTCGATGTGTGGAGTATTCAAAGAAGAAGAAGGCTGTCCAAGAGAAAGCCACATTGGACAGAATCTTCTTCAAATGCTCCATATAGACCAACCAACCACTCTGTGTGATTTGTATATGATCTGAGCCTAAGAGCGATTGTACATTGTGTCAGTTATGCGCTACAAGTAGGCCAGCACATCCGATTTCTGCGCTGCTTTTTATTTACTAGGTAGCATCCCTAGGGCCTACATCAGTCGCCTCTTAGACATGCATTGTAGGTCACAGTGATACTATTATTTGCTTCCCTTGCTGGCCCCAGCACCACATGGGCGGGAGTCTCTGCTGGTGAACACAATTCCATTTTTGCAAACGATAGTTTGTAAGTTGTGCTCTGAAGAGGTCAACAGTATTATCAATATAGGGGAAGATTACAGTAAAACTATGTAGCAATGGCGAAACACGTAAAAACAAAGTACTGTAGTTTTACAAAACAATAACGATACACAGCAACGCTTTCACCAAAAAGTCTTTATCAAGCAAAGGGTACAACAGGGGGTCTCTGTGGCTGAGTGGTTAAGCCTTTTGTCTTGCAGTCAAGGTCGTGGTTCAATCCGACCACAGCCTTCTGTTCACAAGTGCAGTTTTTTCCAGAGACCAGAAGGATTGCTGCGAGCTACGGAGTTCGGGCTTTGTGCAATACTCTTGGCAGGTGGCATGCCATTTCATGAGAGGACCGAGCCATATGGGGTAAAACTCGGTGCAATGAAGTCAATCCTTCGGCTTTAAAACCCTTTAGGATACAACAGAAGTGACAAATTTCACTTCTTTCACAGCACACTACATATAGACTAGGACAATAACATCCTAACTGCCCTAAAATGAAAATCTGTGACTGCATAAAAACAAAGTACTATAGTTTTACAAAATACAGAAACAGTGACGATATACAGCAACCTTTCACCCAAAGGCCTTTATCAAGCAAACGATACAACAAGAATGACGGATTTCGAGGAACACTACAAATTGACGATTACATATGGAAACATTCAAACCTATCAAATGAAAACCTGGGAATCAAAACGAATAACGAAATGAGTTAAACACAAAACCAGAAGTGGAAAAGAAGAGAAACAATAAACAATTAAGTGAATATATATAACTTATATATATGAAGCAAATACACATATAGATTACAAGGCATGAGATGAGAAAGTACTAAGAAGCATAGGAATGTAATGCGTTGAGTCGTCACTGTTTCTGTATTTTGTAAAACTATAGTACTTTGTTTTTACGTGTTTCCGCTATTTTACCAAGTTTTACTGCAGTCTTCCCCTTTTTCGATGACTGTGCATACAGCAGAGACATGAAGAAGTCAACATAATAACAATAATTCATGACATTGATGCATGGAACAGAGAGTCGCAGTTGTACTGTTAGCAAGCTCACTTCTTAAACCAGTGATGCGCGTCAATTCTCGGTGGGTGTGGAATATTTTTCCAGCCGTAACATCTCTCAGGTCAACCCAGCCTCAATTGGGTACCAGTAAGCACGGGAAGATAGGCGGTCGCCGGATGTTGACCACATCACCCATTGTGTGCCGACTGTCAATGAAAAATATGGTCTACGGCTTGTATTACCTCTATATATCTCGAGGTAGGAAAATGGGTACATTTTATTTTTACCTTCAACAACCGTGACAAATATTGACACTCCAGAATAGGCTTTACGCCTACAACATGGTGATGTGACTTAGCACAGCACAAACTATTTAATGCACAACTTATATATTCTCAGACGAAGAGGTAGATGATGATAATGCAACATAAGTACGTCTCCATAGAACATAAGTAAACTCATTGAAAGTTGCCTACATATGAGCCTTATCTATTACAAGTAAACTTAAAACAAGAGCATTTCTGTACATAGAAATGATCAAAAGGATAACAAAGTGGAGGCACAGGTTCAAGAAAGAGAGGAGCTGAAACGAACTATGCTGAGAGATGCAAAAAAAATCGGGCTCATACCATGAAAGAGATTGAGCGAGTTGTCCAGGACAGAGCTGTATGAAGAAATTATTTACCGGCCCTATGTAACGTTTAATGGTACTAGAGGATTATATATATATAATAGAAGCTTGTGGTTCATGATTGTTCCATAATAAGATAGTGAGCCTGTCTGCCCAGCTTGTTCGTAGCGCTTGGACTACGGGTGACTATCCCTCTGTGTGTCGGTTCAATTCGCGGATGGCAGAAAAAGCCACAGATTTCCCAGATTTACGGTGTTCGTGGCATCGAACCGAAGGGTTACGATGTTCATGGCACTGAGCCGAAGAGTTGAAAAGCTCAAGTGCTTCTGGATCGGAAAAAAATTTAACAAATAAGATAGTGAAAAAAATATGGTGTCTTGAAGTTTGGTAATAAATAGGTATTAGTTTTATAAGCACATCCTAACAACAACAAATAAAGAAATTTGGCCGAACAGAATTCAACCATAACACACTCCAGAGTGCCAGCTGTGTGCACATCATCATGAAACTGTTCACCACCACCTCTTCAGGTGTCGACGTCAGGAAGATCCTCCTTGGTCAGAAAAATAGAACACATACGGAACAAAAGAACAACTTACAAGCACGTGCAGATACCACTACATAGCATTGGACGAAGGGTAAGAGCTCAAGTGCCGCTGGATCATTGAAGAAGAAGAAGAAGAAAAGGTATTAGTTTATATTTGATTCTATTTATGTGATTGTGATGTCTTGATTGATTGACATGTCTTGATTGTCTATGGATTGTTTCTGTGCTATCAGGCTTGCAATGAGTTTCACGACTTGTCACAAACTCAAGGACGAAGATGGCAGAAGATGATACAGCATGAACATGAACAGAGGCTTAAACTAGAGGAAATGGTAGAGCACTTGGCTAAAAATGTTGTATCTTTGGAGAAGAAGGCTCGGATGTCTATAAGTGGTCTGCAGGTCAGAGATACAGGTAAGTTTACCTTTATTTGTATTTTGTGTGTGGTCACTAATGTTTGACTAATTCCTTACCTTTTTTACTAATTTTTAAATTAGTTTGTGCAGGACATTCTTTGAAATATGATCCATGTAACTCCTTTAACTGTGGGCATCTGTGGCTTAGCTGTTAGTGAACCAAGACAAAAGCCATGTTTTTACAAGCCATTTGTTTTGGAATAAAAACGCCTTTAATGTTGCTCCTGGTAAAAAGGCATCCAACTCAAAGCCACGTAGTGTGGTGTTTGGTCCACAAGAAGTTAGTGGTGGTGAGCTCAATCACAGCCCAAGAGTCTTCTTCTTCACCCTTCGCCCTAGGGAAGCATAGGTCCGCAACCAAGGCCTTCCAAGCCCGCCTATCCAAGACCATCTTTTCCAGATCTCGCCACTCTCTCTCCATTTTTGCATTCCATTCTAACTCCGTCTCCAGGTATTTCAGGTCTTCCTTACTTGAACATCGTGGGACATTCCAGGTGCCAATCCTGAGATCTTCCGGTTGAAAGAAGGTGAGTCGGCAGCCCGATTTTCTTTCTAATTTCACCGGGTCGCTCATGAGTCCCTCTATTTGGGGTCCCTCTTCTTCCTCGGGTGGCGAGCTTTGAATTTTCTTGGCTGTGGTTTCTGTAGCTATCTGGTGTTTTTACGGTGTGGGGTAGCCAGCCCCACGACCAACCTCCTTAGTCGCTCTACGACATGCATGGCAGGTGACAGTGGTTATATTCTTTACATCCCCAATTTGGGCCCTGGTAACCACCGGCGACAGCCCAAGAGTACCCGGTTCAAACTCCGCTGCAGGCAGTTTGGAAGCAAATTTGTTCTTGTGGATTTTTAGCAATTGGTAAAAATAAACCTCATCGTTCAGAAAGCAATGGCAAATCACTGAATGGTTTCCCTAGAAAATCAACGACTTGTTTGCTGTGGTTGATGGTAACTTTCTGTAATGGAAATGCCATGATTTTCATTTTCAACTCTTTTAACATGGACATCTCAAACCTTCATAGTAAGTCATTTGATTTTGGGGGTCTCTGTGGCTAAGTAGTTACACCCTTTGACTTGTGAGTCGAATGTCATGGGTTCAAATCCAGACCGCGCTGTTCTGTTCACGAGTGCAGTTTTTCCAGAGACCCCTAGGATTGTTGCTGAAGCTACGGAGTACGTGCTTTTTGCAATACTCTCGGCAGGTGGTGTGCCATTTCTCTGGAGAGGGGCCGAGCTATATGGTGTAAAACCCAGTGCAATGAAGTCAATCCTTTGGCTTTAAAACCCTTAAAATCTTAAATTTGATTTTTCTTGAACTGTACAGTCATTTATCAACAAAATAAATTGATGAAAACCACTCTATGTACAGCTTAATTCTTCTTCTTTGCGTACGTTCTTTACGACCAATTTTAATCACTCTTTGTGATATGTTTGATCTTTGCCAAGAACGTTTATACGTTGCACATTGGTTTGGTAGGCCCCTAAACGTATAGGCTTCTACACACTTAGGACGCGTGCATCCAATTTCACCCAAAGACAAGTGTTGTAAAAGAGTCTTACACACTGGAAAGCCAGATCAAGCAAATTAGTACTAGACGGTGAATTGCAACATCTAGTAACAATGGGTAAAATGCAGGAGAGGAGAGATCAAGGAAGGCAGAGGGAGAAGATGTTGGATTAATAGCTTCGCCCCTGTGGTGCCGGAGCCCACAAAGGAAGCAAAGAATAGTACCACTGCGACTACAAGGCATGCCGTAAGAAGCACTAATGTATGACATAGGGAAGCTACCTAGTAAATAAAAAGCATCATAGAAATCGGATGTGCTGGCCTACTTGTAGGTGCACAGCTGGCACAACGTACAATCGCTCTTAGGCTCAGATCAGATAGAAATCACAAAGAGTGGTTAACAAGTGGCGATATGGAGCTTTCAAAGAAGAACAATGAATGGCTTGACCTTGTGACTCGACACAAGATCGGCATCAGAAAAACTGATAGACTACACCAAGTAGAGAGAGAGAGAGTTGTGGACAGACGTGATCACCTACGCCGTCATGTATGGCACGATGATCATGATCAAAGAAAGCACTGGTCAGTCTCAGGTTGGTTGTAGAGAACTTGTTCTGCAACAGAACTGCCAACATCATATCGGTCTTTTCTGATCATTTGGGGCTGGGCACCTTTGTAAAAGATATTTTGTTAGTACCAAAGTAGCTTCTTTCTTTAGCTTGTTGAATATATTTCATTTTTCAGTCTGTTGTAACTGCTTGTTCTTTTCTCTTGAGTTGGTAATATTCATAGTTTATCTGGTGGACCAAGTGTTTAGTTTAACATTTTGTCTTGTGGACTGAGTGTTCAGTTTAACTCTTGATCATAGAATTTCTTTAAAGATCTTCTTTGCTAGTTTATAATTTATGTTATATTATGCGATCGACTTCATGGCACATTGGGCATTCGTGCTCTGTACTCGGTTTTTTTTGGCGAGCATACAACACTTGATAATTCTCGTATTTATTTTTGTTGTTGCTAACTCTTCTTCTTTGCGTTCATTCTTTACGACCAATTTTAATCACTCTTGTGATATGTTTGATCTTTGCCAAGAACATGTATACGTTGCACATTGGTTTGGTAGGCCCCTAAACACATAGACTTTTACACGTTTAGGACATGCACATCCGATTTCAGCCAAACCTCCTTAGTCGCCTCTTACGACATGTGGCAGGTAACAGTGGTTCTATTCTTTACACCCCAAATTTGGGCCACGGTAACCACTCGGGTGTTTTTGCTAACTGTTTAGACATTAATAACTTGCTCATGTCATTGAATGTACATTTGGCCATTCATATTCTCTTCGTAAGCTCTTTTTCCCATCTGCTATCATGTGTCCTAGATATTTTCTTCTTCGAACGCTCCATATAGACCACTTGTTCAACCACTCTTTATGATTTGTATATGATCCAAGTCTAAGAGCAATTGTACATTGTGTAGTGTATGCGCTACAAGTAGGCCAGCACATCCAATTTCTGCTACGCTTTTTATTTACTAGGGTGGCTTCCTAGGCCTCACTTCAGTGACCTCTTAGGACATGCCATGCCTTGTAGGTCACAGTGTTAGTATTCTTTACTCCCCTTGCAAGCCCTGCAACACACAGCGGTGACTTATATATAAGATATTGTTTTCTTGTTTCAGTAGTTCTCCATGTATTTATATATATGGAAAAATCTAGGCCATGCCTTGTAGGTCACAGTGTTAGTATTCTTTACTCCCTTGCAAGCCCGGCAACACACAGGCGGTGACTTATATATAAGATATTGTTTTCTTGTTTCAGTAGTTCTCCATGTATTTATATATATGGAAAATCTGCCAGCAATGGTGGAATGCGGGAGAGCCATTCAGAATCAGAACTGTTTGATTCTGGATGCTACTTGCTAGCGCATTTCTGCCATGTTTGGTCAGGTATTTTCCAGTTTCGTTTGCTGAGCTACTGAGTAAGTGATTGAGCAATGCTGTGAGCTACAAATGTTACATGGAATGCTTTTGCTGTGTCAATCGTGCATTTGTTGTGATTGTGGGTATTCAGAAAATGGCGGACAGCGGTTATGATGAACCAACTCAATCTGTCGACGCAGTGTTTTGCTTGTGCAGAAAGCTGGATTTTGTCGTGATTATGTTCCCTTCGACATGAATTGCAATTTAAGTGCTGAACCATTTTGTGTTGACACTTTAGCGACGCCATATGCATTTATGCAGTGCTGGTTGCTTTTGTGTGTGTACGGCTGTTTCATTCTGGCATTAGTTCATGACACAGGACACAGTTGTTAGCATTGCATGTGCTTTTCGTTGGCACAGGAACGGAGCAATTATGGAGTGACCCGTTGCAGTGAAGTTGGAACCATTCATATGAACGATATGAACTAATTATATATATATTTTGGCTTCTCCTTCTTTGCTGATGTAGTAATATGTCACCATAATATTCATTTTCTGGATATTAATATCCAATCTATATTCCTGGCTAGTTTTGTTTAGTTGGTTTACAAGTTCTTACTCTGTCTCGACTACAAATACTGTACCATCTGTCTCTTTATCTGAGTAGACAATAGGTTGTGCATCATGTACTTTGTTATGTGCTGAGTAACATAGTCTGTAGTGGTAATCCTTGCTCTGAAGAACCGTAGTAGCGTAGTTATTCATGAACACGCTTCTTAGGCGCATGGTCCAGGTTCAATCCCACAGTGAGCGGTGAGAAGTTTTTCAGACTGTAACTGCTCTGTTTGGCCGACCTAACCTCAATTAGGTACCAGGAAAAGCACTAGAAAGTAAAGACGACAGACAATGTTAATCACATCGCCCATCGTGTGCCGGCGGTCAATGAAAATACTGGCCTAACAACGTATTACCCACTATATCTCGAGGTATGAAAAAGGGAAAAAAAAAATCCTGGCTGCAGTTGAAACTGATGACAGAAGCTAATGTTGAAGATAGGTCTCTAATCTCTCTTTTTCTCAATAATGTGATATTTCGCTTCTCTTTTTGTTTTTGAGTCATCCTACACTGCGGCTCTTCTTGCCTGCCTGTCTCTGACCAAACGCTCCCAATTATTTTTGCATGTGCTGCATGCTATTAGATTACCCTTGCAAGTGTCAATGAAACATAGTAATGGATGCCCTTGCTGACCAGTACTAGTTGCGAATTGGTCATATAGAATGTGCTTTGGAATTTTTGGTTATTGAACCAATGTCATTGCAATCAATGCAGACCCATAGGCGCCTAGTCTCCTCCAACAGATGTTGAAGGGTATGCATACTGTTGTCTCTGTGGCTCGCTGGTTAAAGACACTTCTCACTCTGCCCCTCAGGCATCCAGTTCTACTTCTACATTGGCTAACTCCAAACTCCTTAATTCGCCAGAACAAAGTACTGTAGTTTTACTTGCTTCGCCATTGCGACATAGTTTTACTGCAGTCTTCCCTTATATCGATAATATTAAATCGCCAGATCGATTCAACATCTATTTTAGTGTCTCCATCCAACTGGCAGTCATGAAGATCCTCTGATCCACAGTATTCTTTAACTTGAGAGATAGCATGCCATGAACGTAGAGACAGAGGACGCTCATGGAGCACACATATCTTTTTGGTTTTATATTATTTTTCCATTGATCTTGAGTCATGGTAGTCCTTCAAACTGTTTGAAGATTTTCTCTGTGTAGATGTTACATAAACTAGGTGACATGATACATCCCTGTCTCACTTATCTTTATTCTGTATATGTACACATTTGATATTTTGCCTGTGCTAAATATCTTCTTCTTCAGCGATCTCTGGTCATGCGCTTAATTTACTGTGGACCACAAACTGGGCGGTCAGCTTCAGGTCTGTCAGGTTTCCCAAAGCTTAGTTTTCAGGTCGACTGGGTGTGGCCACATGTTGCTTCTCAGCTCACCCAGGAGAGGACAGTCTTGCAGGATATGCTCTGGTGTCTGTTTCGCCTGCTGACAAAGACAGAGAGCTGTTTAATTTATTCCTAGTCTATATAAGTGTTTGTTGAGTCTGCAGTGTCCTGTGCGTAGTCGAAATATAATGACCTGGTCTGTTCTGCTTAGGTCTTTGAGGGAGTCTTTTCCATAATCTTTTGTCTTCCAGTGCTAAATATAATACTGTTCTTTATAATATGTTATCTCTCTCTAGCCTGTGACGCCCTTGGTGCTCAGGGCAGCAACAAGTGCATGTCATTCTTCTCTGTTCTTGACTCTCCACTGTATTGTATTCCAGCAGTTCATTTATTCAGTTCCTGTTCTAGTGTTCTTCAAATGGTTTTGGTCTTCCATATTTTCGTTTATCTTCTGGTGTCCATCTCATTGGCGGAGTAAACAATTCTACCCGACAAGCGAGATGAAATTCATGTACATGTTAACATTCTGGGATGTGATAGTGACAAAAAGTGTTAGAATGTGAACTTAATGTTAGGTAAGAAAAGTGTGCAGTTAGAAATTAATCTACAACAGGCCCGGCAAGCCGATAGAAGATCTAATTTGCGACACAGAGATGCCCAAGCAGAAAATGGGAAACGTAGCTGTAAGCGATCAACGGTCACAAATATCAGCTTACAAAGTGCCTTATAACAAGCACACACAAGATCACTACGTTTCTCTCCTCCTCCCTCCCCTTCCCCAAACCCCCCTATAAAGAAGTAAATGGTGAAAGAGAAGAAGGAGAAGTCCATCTCATTGAAGCTTTTGTGACAGAATTAGTCTCGCTGCATATTGCATGCCCGATCCATCATCACCAGCATCTCTTTGGATGATCATGATGTTATATTCTTTACCGACACAGTGTAATCAGTTCTTAGTTATAGTTAGTTTTTTTGCCAGAACACACTTAAGATCTCTCGCAGACAAGTTCTTTGGAAGGTTGAAATTTTGGACATATCTTGTTTTGTCATTCTCCAGTGTTCTGATCCGTGTATCAAAGTTGATAGCACACATCTGTGGTGTATATATATATAATACATGTTGTTGTTTTATTATTTTTAAAAAAATGTATTAGTTGTTACTACTGTAACACCAGTAGTCATTTTATTTTTTTTAAAGCCGTGATCTGACACTTGCTCATCCTTTTGTTGTCCCATCTTTTGTGTTTGAGAAATTCTTGCTGCAGTAATATTTGAGGAATTCGGGTAACTCTTCTTAGAGTGTAACAATTTAAATTTAGAGTTACCTCCCGTAGAGGTCAGGCGTGAATGTGCTGGTGACCAGTGAGTCTTTTCAGTGTTCTTGTCAAAGTCCAGCCCAAGGGATTCCTGTGTAGACAAGCGTAAATTCGTTTCTCATCGACGGATATGTAGTTATCAATATATATTATCGGAGAATCAGGCAGTAAAGTCGAGAAATGAGACATCACGCGATGTTCTACGCTTGAAAGCAAACCGCTAGTAATAATACTACGACTAACTGGGAGTACAGTTCTCTCACATGCTACACACTGACACTGCAGCCAAGTTGTGTGTGTTTATCAAAGTAATTAATCTATGAACACGTGAATTCGAAGAGGAATGCTAGTGTGCTTACACAGTCCTTGGTTGTTTATTTGGTGATGACTGGTAAGTGAGATAGGGAAACTTACGTCGCATTTAATTAATTGTATAAGAAATCTTCTAATCTATTGTCACTTGTGTGTGTTGTGCTTGAAGACTACTTAAACGTTACCGGCACTCATCTGATACTGAACACACCATTACATTTTACACGCATACGTAGACACACACATACATACATATAGTTCCCATTTCATATAATGTAAGTACTTATATAAGAAAAACTGTTATTCAATTTCCCGTATGGTTGATTGTCCCAGACATATCGGCTTAATAAATGCCGACCATCATCGCTGTGTGGGAGATTACTCTGGCAAAGAGACAGCTGAAGTTGTTCGGTCGATAAATAGATTTTGGCTTTTATTTCATATCCTGAACGATTCTGCCTGTTACGCGGAACGAAGGGAAAGGGGATGAGCATCGATAGCAGAAGTGAATGATAAATTGTGTCCAGTTTTTCAATTGGAATCAGCAACCACTTCACGAGGAAAGAAAAAGTTCCATATGTGCATAATTTTTTAATAACAAGCCGTATTATAAAATATTACGATATATTTTTGTGAATTTGGATGAATTTATTTGGTAAATCACTCAGTTTCTGTGTTATGTATATTCTGCTGTAATTTTAATGTTGCTTTAGTTCAGGTTGTGTTGTTGATTTCCTGTTACAATTATAACATTCGAATTCAATATTGATTTTTAAAATAAAAAAAACAGTTCGCAATAAGGCAAAAAATGGACAGGTTTTCAATCTGTGAATAGAGGCAGTTGCGTGCGGTGACTTTTCTCAAAGGGGAATAGGTTAAGTAACAAGGCAATTTAGCAAGGATGCTTTTACCGTTCACAGGTTACCTCTTTCGAGAGAGCTTTAACAATGTCCATAGTTTCGTCTAACATTATTGCTAGACAAAAAATGCATTATTAAGTTCCAACTTAACCTCATACAGAATGACATCATCAACACATTCAATGATGTAGTTTTGAATGATGTTGGATTTTCCTTTAAACCCCCCTTTCTCCCCACCCCTCTTCTCCCCACCCCCTCCATACTCTGCAGATAAAACTCCAACTTACTATCATATTTATAAAATATGTAAAGGGTTTTCAGGCCAAAGGATTGACTTCATTGTACCCAGGTTTTACCCCATATGGCTCGATTCTTCTATGCAGAAATGACACGTCTCCTGCCGAGAGCATTGCACAAAGCATGAACCCCGTAGCTCCGGCAACAATGCTAGGGTTCTCTGGAAAATAAATGCACCCGTGAACAGAACAGCACTGTCCGGATTCAAACACACGACCTTCAACTCGCAAGGCAAGGGCTTAGCCACAGAGACCCCCACATAGAATACATGCATGTGCTCTTCTTTGAACGCTCCACAACAACTACTTGTTAAACCACTCTGTGTGATTTGTATGTGATCTGAGCCTAAGAGCGATTGAACGTTGTACCCGTTATGTACCTACAAGTAGCCAGCACATACGACTTCTCCTATGCTTGTTATTTACTAACATAGCTTTCCTAGGTCCTATATCGGTCGCCTCTTATGAACTGCCTTTAGGTGGCAGTGGTACTATTCGTTGCTTGCCTGCGGACCCCGGCACCACACGGGCGATGCATTTGTTCATTGTAGTTTCCCGGTTAAGGGAATCATGCCGTTCGTTGTAGTTTCCCGGTTAAGGGAATCTTGCCGTTCGTTGTAGTTTCCCCGGTTAAGGGAATCTTGCCGTTCGTTGTAGTTTCCCTGTTAAGGAATCTTGCCGTTCGTTGTAGTTTCCCCGGTTAAGGGAATCTTGCCGTTCGTTGTGAATGGCAACTCTTGTTTAGCCAGAGCACAGCATACATCAATTAATCACCCCACTAGTTCCTGGTTTGAATACACCAATGAGTTATGTTTTAAAGCATCAAAACTGTTATGTTCACTTAATAGAAAAACAGAAAACCATGACACTGGGCAACTACCCGGTAACAGTGTGACAACAAAAGATGAAGCATTGCAAATATATTATAGTTTCTTCGAAAGTTTGTAATGTAGTTATTGCGTTTGTAATATAGTTATTGCGGATAATGAATCTTTTCGTGTTGCATATTGGCTTTGTGAAAATTATTGATTTTTCCCCATTTATTCGTTATTCATTTTTAGTCACATATTTTCATGTTAGGACCGTTAGTATATTTCTGTCTTAAGTCTAGATGTAGTGTGCTGTGAAATTCGTCACTCCTGTTGTATCGTTTGCTTGATAAAGGCCTTTTGGTGGAAATGTTGCTGTGTTTTGTTTTGGTATTTTGTAAAACTACAGTACTTTGTTATTACGTGTTTCGTCATTGCTACATAGTTTTACTGCAGTCTTACCCTATATCGATATTTTAAAAAAAACATGGCGACACCCTGACACATGTACTTCATCATAATTTTTCTTTTACTTTTTCTATCATAATATCTACCGCCCTGTACAGTGTGTGTACCATATGCCTGTTACATCTGGAGTTCATTCACGTGTTCCTATTCAGCGCTGTTTTCACATTTCTCAACTCGTCTATCCATTCTTCGGTCGCTTTACTATCGATCGTTTGTTAGTTACAAGCTTCATCTCTTGCCGTGTTGATAGACAGACAATATGTCGTGCTCACAAAGTTTCACATGTGCAGTAAAATGACCGTTAAACCTGGCTACTGCTTGATAAAACTGTGCATGTTCACGATAGTTTTGTTTGGCTTGTGTTTGTTCTCATTTCCTGTGTATGTCTAGTCGATGTGACTCACCTCCCCAAGCAGACAGATTGAGTTAGTTACTGTCAGCCAAGCTTTGGACGTATTGCAAGCAAGGACTTCCTATAATTCCAAGTAACCCTGATGTTGTTATCAGTTGCTGCAAGAATTTGTCGTTTGAGAGCAGGTTTGTGTGGGAGTAGAAATGTGCGTTTGCTAGATGGGACTGACTAACTGACTTCTCTGAGGTGAAAGTTCATTACTCTCTAAAAAGGGTACCAGTTTGTTGGCTTGGACGGTATAGTTATACTAACTTCAATGTTTTGAGAATGGAATAATGTGCGTGTAGTATTTGTTTTAGAATGACATACTGTGCTGATGATGTACCAATAGTTTTATATTATTGTCCGTGTTACTGTATAGTTATACTAACTTCAATGTTTTGAGAATGGAATAATGTGCGTGTAGTATTTGTTTTAGAATGACATACTGTGCTGCTGATGTACCAATAGTTTTATATCATTGTCCGTGTTACAGTATAGTTATACTAACTTCAATGTTTTGAGAATGGAATAATTTGCGTGTAGTATTTGTTTTATTTAACTCAAATGTCAAGTCTGTCCTTCTGTATGGAACAGAGACATGGAGAACAACTAAAGGGAACACCAAAAAGTTGCAGACATTCATCAATAGATGCTTACGCAGGATACTCCATCTGAGATGGTACGACAGGACCACAAACAGAGAACTGTGGGATAGGGCAGGACAACGGCAGGTGGAACAAGAGATAATGAGCAGAAGGTGGAGATGGATAGGACACACACTGAGGAAACCCCTGACAGCATCGTGAGACAGGCTCTCCGATGGAACCCCAGGGCAATAGAAGTAAGGGAAGACCCAGAAACACCTGGAGACGGGAGTTAGAGATGGAATGCAAGAGGACGGGGAGAGAGTAGCGAGATCTGGAAAAGATGGCCTTGGATAGGAGGGCTTGGAAGGCCTTGGTTGCGGACCTATGCTTCCCTAGGGGCGAAGGAAGAAGAAGAAGAATTTGTTTTAGAATGACATACTGTGCTGCTGATGTACCAATAGTTTTATATTATTGTCCATGTTACTATAGTTATACTAACTTCAATGTTTTGAGAATGGAATAATGTGCGTGTAGTATTTGTTTTAGACTGACATAGTGTGCTGCTGATGTACCAATAGTTTTATATTATTGTCCATGTTACAGTATAATTTTCTGATAAGTATTTCTTATTACTGTATGGGCGTCTGTAGCTTAAGCAGTAGTGAGCTCGACCACAACCCAAGCGTACCTGGTTCAAACTGCGCGGCAGGCAGTTTGGAAGCCAATTCATTTCCGTGGGATTTTTACGAAAGGTGCAAACAGATTTCACCGTTCAGAAAGCAATGGTAAATTACTGAACGTATAAGTGGTGCCTAGAAAATCAACGACTCGATTTCTGTGGATTAAAGATATGCCATAATTTTCATCATTGTATTCCTCTCGTACCGTTTAAACGTTTACATGCCCGTCTGCCCAGCGTGTTCGTAGCGCGTTGGACTACGGTGACTATTCCTCTGTGTGTGCGGTTCAATTCCGCGGGATGGCAGAAAAAACCACAGATTCCCCAGATTTAAGGTGTTCGTGGCACCGAACCGAAGGTTACGATGTCCATGGCACCGAGCCGAAGAGCTGAAAAGCTCAAGTGCTTCTGGATCGGGAAAAAACAACAACAAAAACCGTTTACATAGAGCCTGCAGGTAATTTCTACATACCGTATTGATCGATAGGACCAGCATCATTGCATTTCGGTGAGTAACCATGTGTGCTCCTATATCTTTCTTATACAGGAGGATCTCAGTGACAGTGCACGAACTCCGTAGCACCGGTGAGAGTCCAGATACAATTTATAAGACGGTGACAATATTTTGTAAAAGTTTTTTTTTTTCGATCCAGAAGCACTTGAGCTTTTCAGCTCTTCGGCTCGGTGCCATGGACATCGTAACTCTTCGGTTCGGTGTCACGAACACCGTAAATCTGGGGAATATGTGGCTTTTTCTGCCATCCCGTGGAATTGAACCCGCACACACAGAGGGATAGTCACACGTAGTCCAACGCGCTACGAACACTGGGAGCGGCTCTTATCGATTTGGAACTGCCTAGAGCTCTTTTACATGCTCAACTTGAAAACGGATCCTATGTTTTATCGTCCGTTTTCGATAGGACTAGGAACTCGATCTCACCTACACTGAGATCAAGAATCTCTGGAAAAATAACTCCATCGCGCACGAGGGAGCGAACCAAGTACTAATGGAACGATAGACGAGATCTAACTTCTACGCCACAGGTACCGTTTTATCCTGGTCAGCTCGCTCAATCTCATCTATGGAATTAGTCCGAAATTTCTCGTTTTCTCAGTCAAGTTGGTTTCAGAGTTTTCTTTGCTGTCCTTGAAACCCTTTCCATCATACTTTTGTTTTCCAATCCAGAAGCACTTGAGCTTTCAACTCTTCGGCTCGGTGCCGTAGACATTGTAACCCTTCGGTTCGGTGTCACGAACACCGTTAATCTGGAGAACCTGGGGCTTTTCTGCCAGCACGCGGAATTGAACCCGCACTCACAGAGGGCTAGTAACCCGTAGTCCAACGCGCTACGAACACGCTGGGCAGGCGGGCGTCCCTCATACTTCAATGCTTGCTTTGTGATTCTTTGATAATTTTTTCCCCAGAATATGCTTGTTGCCGATATTACGTTTGTTAAATTGTTATTTACTTCATAATAACATTTGATTCATAATTATAATTGGAAACTTCTACGAACTGTCCATATCAACCACTATGTGTGATTTGTATGTGATTTATATGTGATCCAAGACTAAGAGCGATTGTATGTTGTGCCAGTTATGCGCCTACAAGTAGGCCAGCACATCCAATATCTGCCACGGTTTTTATTTACTAGGTAGCTTCCTAGACCTCTACCTCAGTCCAGTGGCGGCTCGTGATCATTTTTGTTGATGGGACCGGACACAAATTTTCGGAAAAATTATGGTTTTGAGTTAGATTATATATTAGTTATTCATGATTTTTGGTGGGCCCGGCCTTAATGGCGAGCCACCACTGCCTCAGTCTCTTCTTACGACATGCCTTGTAAGTTACAATGTTACTATTCATTACTTCCCTTGCGAGCCCCATGTCAACACACCGGCGTAATTTGAAACAGCAATAGATATATGAACACATTTGGTGACATGTTCTGTTTGTTTTATGATAAACCATTTCTGTGTGTTATCAATGATAGTCAGCTACTAGATATGTGAGAGTGGACTAATCCAATCCATGTTATCTTGAAGTTGGATAGAATGTCAATATTGACTTATAATAAACATGATCATGTCTGAGGAAATGAAATATTTGTGGTCATATTAAACGAACCAAGAGGCGAAGAAAATTGATTGGATGCACTGTGAGAAAACCGAGGGAATATAGAAAGAAAGGTTTTTTTCTTTCCTTGAGCCTGCAAGGAATGCAGAAATGGGGACGAATATAAATACACGGAAGGAGATTTGAGGCAGATTAAGGTTTACAGAAGAGCTTGAAGAAGAAGCTGCAAGAGAAAGCTAAAGATATGAACATTTGACATGAGTTGGTTGAGGACTTATGCCCAAATGTTGTTGAAGAGCTGGAGAAGAAGCTGCAAGAAAGCTAAAGATATGAACATTTGACATGAGTTGGTGAGGACTTATGCCCAATGTGTTGAAGAGCTAGAAGAAGCACAAGAAGCTAAAGATATGAACATTTGACATGAGTTGGTTGAGGACTTATGCCCCAAATGTTGTTAAAGAGCTGGTAGAAGAAGCTACAGAAAGCTAAAGATAGAACATTTGACATGAGTTGGTTGAGGACTTATGCCCAAATGTTGTTGAAGAGCTGTGAAGAAGCTACAAGAGAAAGCTAAAGATAGGAACATTTGACATGAGTTGGTTGAGGACTTGCCCCAAATGTTGTTAAAGACTGGTAGAAGAAGCTACAGAGAAAGCTAAAGATAGACATTTGACATGAGTTGTTGAGACTTATGCCCTAAATGGTATTAGGCAAGAGAGAGAATCGACACATATATTTAGACGAAAACATTACATTTTAAATGCTGTTGCGCCCGTGCCCACAAGAAGAGCAAAGAATTGTAACCCTGCGATCTATAAGGCATGTCGTAAGAGGCGACTGAGGTAGGGGTCTAGAGAAGCTACCCTAGTAAATAAAAAAGTGATTAAAATACCTTTGCGCACTAGCTATGTATCTACGACTTAAATGCAGGTCTGTTATCATTTATTGTTCCACTTATCAGTGACCTTTGACATCCGGGATCTCTTGACCTTAGTTATGTTTATTTGTTCATTGATTTCCCTTATGTAGTGACAGTTTAAAGAGTGAACTTTAGTGTACAGAGTGTACAATAAACACTTGAAAAGGATTCAGAAAGTAAGCTGATATGGAAATGAATCAAACAAGACATAGCAATGTAATATATTTGGAAAAAATGAATTCAAAATGGATTGCACCTGCACTTAAATTGCCGATTTGTAGTGTTTTTTAATTCACTAAAATTGCCCGTCTGCCCAGCGTGTTCGTAACGCGTTGGACTACGGGTGACTATCCCTCTGTGTGTACGGGTTCAATTCCGTGGGATGGCAGAAAAAGCCACAGATTCCCCAGATTTACGGTGTTCGTGGCACCGAACCGAAGGGTTACGATGTCCATGGCACGAGCCGAAGAGCTGAAAAGCTCAAGTGCTTCTGGATCGTTAAAAAAAAATTCACAAAATCTCTCTTTCTCTCTTATGCCTTTTTAACCCCAATTGGGGCATAGACCCTCAGCCAACTCATACAAGGACAAGTCCCAGGCCACATGGCCACACCAAGAAAAAGACCAATACTCCTGATATAACCAAAAAGACATGTCTTAGGTTGAAAGGGGCGTGCCTCGGCCACATAGGGGCTTAACCCACCACCTAACAAACAAACTCTTCTGCATATCGTTAATCTCTGCCTCCACATCTCTTCTCCATGTATTTTTAAGTTTCCCTCTCCTTCACTTTCCATGTGGGTTCCAGGAAAGGGCCATTCTCTCCATCTGCCCTGTATCTACTGTATATGAGTAGCAGTCTGTTGGTAATGTGCTTATGTGATCAAACCATTTCATTTGTTCTTTCTTGATCTTCTTTGCGTTCGTTCTTTACGACCAATTTTCATCACTCTTTGTGATATGTTTGATCTTTGTCAAGAACGTGTATACGTTGCACATTGGTTTGGTAGGCCCCTTTTTTCTTTTTTTCTTTCCTTTTTTCCTTTTCTTTCCTTTTTTCCTTTTTTCTCTTTTTCTTTTCTCTTCGTCCGCTTTCAACTCAGACGAAGTTTCATCTCTGAAACTGATTTTGCGTGAAAATCCGTTTTCCAATTTCTTACAATGGCAGCAGCGTGCACATTGTAAATTACTTTACACTGGCAGCCGTGTGCTCAATGTACTCGTAATTAGTATTCTTTCACCATACAGGCAGATTTTCTCCGACTTCAGAGGTACTCATGTTATCGTCCTGAGTAAGACCAGGGGACTCGAACAAATGCCGGACAGTAGGTTCGAACCCGAGCTATGAGGCGTCTCACAGCTAACAGGCCGAGCTACTATCAACTAAACTACTCTGGCAGTCTCCCGTAGCCCTAAACGCATAACTTCTACACGTTAGAACACGTGCATCGATTTCATCCAAACCTCCTTAGTCGCCTCTTACGACATGCATGGCAGGTAACAGTGGTTCTATTCTTTACACCAAATTTGGACCCTGTAACCACTGCGTTGTTTCTTGATGCAGTTCAGTACTGGTGTCGCCGAGTGGTTACGGGCCCAAATTGGTGTAAAAATAGAACCACTTTAGGAGCCTACCAAACCATGTGCAACGTATACACGTTCTTGGCAAAGATCAAACATATCACAAAGAGTGATTAAAGTTGTTCGTAAAGAACGAACGCAAAGAAGAAGAAGAAGTACTGATGTTGTAACCAATTTTTCCCTTAGTATCTTAATTCCTAAACGGTGTCTTCTTGATACTTCCAGCATTCTGCCTAACCACTTCTGTCGTGATTAGCTTTCTTCTATCGTTTGATGTCAGCATCCTAGTTTGGCACTGATAGCATAATGTTGAGAAAAAGATTGTGTTGTCTAACGCTCTTTAGTGTTCATGGGCACATGCTTGCATTTCAAAATTGGTTCCATTTGTTCTATGATTGGATTTGCTTTATTGCATCTATGTTGGATTTCCTTGGTCATTCTTCTATTTACTGAGAAAAATACTTCCCAGATATGTAATCTCTTTGTTCTTTTAATGGCTGATTTCCATACTTACTGCCTCTTATACAGAGTGTTCAAGATTAAAGCAGCCCCATTGACAAATCGAAAGTTGCCAGATAATTTATCGCGTTATGTTTATGGTACTATTTAAACGGTTCTGACTAGCTCGTTTTACGTCACATTTGTTCATCGCCCCTTCCGCACTACAATTACATACCGTCACATAACCTTGACCTATACTACGTCATAACTGAACCTTCTCATTTTCATACATATATGCCAGATTGACTCATTCACAGGCTGCTATTATCTTGAAACCTGTTATATATATATATATATATATATATATAGAGTGAGCGTCTGTAGCTCAAGCGGTAGTGAGCTCGATCACAAACCCAGCGTACCTGGTTCAACTCCCACGTGGATAAGTTTGGAAGCAAATTTCTTCCGTGGGATTTTTACGAAAGGTAAAACTAGACCTCACCATTCAGAAAGCAATGGCAACTACTGAACATATAAGTGGTGCCTAGAAAATCAACGACTGTTTACTGTGGTTGATGGTCAGTCCTTTGAGATATACCACGATTTTCATTCAAAATATATATATATGGCTTTTTCGTCTTTACAGACGATCAATTGGCAAATGTTTTACTTGACAACTTCTGAGTTTTGCTTTTCTCTCTTGTCGTTCAGCCATACATGTCTTTTCTCAAAAGACTCTGCGCCCTTCGCAATTTGGCTTTCCACACAACTCTGTCATCAGCTAGTTTTTCTCATGTGCTGGGACCTATAGAAACGTTTTTCATTGAGGTTTTGCAGACATCTTTATATCTGAGCAGTGGTCTTTTATATACATAAAAGTCCACATCGGGAAAGAAGGCGAGAGGAAGACCACGGAAAAGATGGTTAGATGACGTAGCAGGCAGAATCCTGTGAAAGAGCAAAAATAACAATCACACAATCCACCAGAACAGCGCAAGACAAAAACAGAAAACCACGACACTGGGCAACAACCCGGTAGCAGTGTGACGACACTGGGCAACAACCCGGTAGCAGTGTGACGAAAAAAGAAGAAGAAAGTCCACGAAATTGACCTTCCTCCCCCACACTTGCAAACTTTAACAACTAATCGCAAAGTGTCGCCGACATTGTGTGCTTACGAGATAAAATAGAATAGCCCACACACCCGAAACTATCTCTATATCGACATGTGTTGCAAGTATGTGTTGCTAAAAGCGCAGCCCACGGTAACATAAGACCGAATAGCTTTGCCGACAAATCCGGAATTTCCTGTTAGAAGGGGCTGGTTTTTGTATATGTTTGATAGAAAACTGTAACCTTTTTTTTTGCAATTTTACTCAATTCTATACGTTCACGTTTCATTGGTGAAAAATGTTAATAATATTGAAAACACGTAAAAACAAAGTACTATAGTTTTACAAAATACAGAAACAGTGACGATATACATTAACGTTTCGACCCAAAGGCCTTTATCAAGCAAACAATACAAAAAGAATGACGGATTTCGAGAAACACTACACATGGACGATCACATATGGAAACATTCAAACCTATCTAATGAAAAACTGGGAATAAAAACGAATAACGAAATGAGTTAAACACAAAACCAGAATTGGAAATCTAATAATATTGCTATTCCTTAGCTTTAAACTTCGTCTGCATTCGCCATGAATTCAGGCATAGCTATGGCGTCTAGTGTGGCGCTTCTGACTGATTTTTGCACCAAGGCCTGCTTACCGTTTTATTGATTTCCTCGCCATACAGGCAGGCCTTCTCCGATATCAGATGTAGCTTTAAACTTAACTTGTAACCTAATATAACCTCTTGATTTCCTCGCCATACAGGCAGGCCTTCTCCGATATCAGATGTAGCTTTAAACTTAACTTGTAACCTAATATAACCTCTTGATTTAGCATGTTGTGTTGTTTTTCAAATGAATTAGTCTATATACGATATTTAAATGAATTAGTCTATAATACGACAACACTGGAATGCGAGGATAACGCGACAGTTGTGGTATTATTTCCTAGAATTTTTACCAGATCCCGCCGACCATGCTAAAAGCAATCGCCAGCAACATCAATACAGAAGAACAAATATTATGGAGAGAATGTACACAGTCGAAATGAAAGACAAGAAGTCAATAGTTGTCCAACCATGACTTTTTAAAGCTGTAGGCATTATTACGTTCAGTAGTTTGCCATTGCTTTCTGAACGAGTGGTGCCATCGTCCTTGTGTAAAATCCACGCGAAACAATTTGCAACCAAATTGTCCGCAGCGTGATTCGAACTCAGAACGTCGGTGTTAATAGACCGAGCCACTATCCCCTAAGTCACAGACACCAACACAACAGTTGATGTGCTGTACAAATGTATTTTATTTTTTGGTAATTTTAAAAATATGCCACTGGGATTACGAAAAGAATTGACAATGAAATATTGATCCCCCTCTCTAAACACAAGATTGTTACCGTATAATTAATTTCATTAAGATGATTTCCAGTGGCGGCTCGTAGTCATTTTTCTTGGTAGGGCCAGTCACAAATTTTCCGAAAATATCATGGTTTTTGGAGTATTTACTATTACTTGTCTATTCCGGGAAGTTTCCCCCTTCCGATTATTGGTAGGGCCAGACCCCACTGACCCTTAATGACGAGCCGCCCCTGATTATTTCAATAAATGAATTCTCAATTATGTAATTACTTAACGATGTTGTACATGTCCTAGGTTGGGGAAAATTCACTTATACATTCTTATTATATTTTGTTATTGTCACACGTCTTGTACTGGTTACCATGTTGCCAATGGTAGGTGGAGCGAGCGTCTGGTGGAACGGATTAGAGCGCGACTCCCATGTGCGAGACCGGGTTTCAGTCCACGGTAAGACCAAGGAGTTGTTGTTTTTCTGTCGGGTATCCTAAAGATATCCCAACCTGAACAATTTCGCGGCTACTCCTCTTGGACAATGGGCAAATCATAGTTGCAAAAAATAACTACATGGGAAATGAGATGCCTACGAAAAGTTACCAACACCAGAAAAGACAAGAGTCACCAACATCAGCATAAGAAAGTTGGCACAGAACCTTACTTGAATTATATTGAGAAACAAAGAGGTTTGGCTGTAGTAGTCCAGGGTAGAGGAATGAGTGGGGGAATATCCTAGACACGGCAACCAAAAGAATGAAGTAATAGATTAACCATCCTGACGGCCAACTGCTGGTACAAGGTCCCAGTAAAGTATAAATCAGCTAACCTGACGGCCAACTGCTGGTACAAGGTCCCAGGAAAATATAATAGATCAGCCAACCTGACGGCCAACTGCTGGTACAAGGTCCCAGGAAAGTATAATAGATCAGCTAACCTGACAGCCAACTGCTGGTACAAGGTCCCAGGAAAGTATAACAGATCAGCTAACCTGACGGCCAACTGCTGGTACAAGGTCCCAGGAAAGTATAACAGATCAGCTAACCTGACGGCCAACTGCTGGTACAAGGTCCCAGGAAAGTATAACAGATCAGCTAACCTGACGGCCAACTGCTGGTACAAAGGTCCCAGGAAAGTATAATAGATCAGCTAACCTGACGGCCAACCGCTGGTACAAGGTCCCAGGAAAGTATAATAGATCAGCTAACCTGACGGCCAACTGCTGGTACAAGGTCCCAGGAAAATATAATAGATCAGCTAACCTGACGACCAACTGCTGGTACAAGGTCCCAGGAAAGTATAATAGATCAGCTAACCTGACGACCAACTGCTGGTACAAGGTCCCAGGAAAGTATAATAGATCAGCTAACCTGACGACCAACTGCTGGTACAAGGTCCCAGGAAAGTATAATAGATCAGCTAACCTGACGGCCAACTGCTGGTACAAGGTCCCAGGAAAGTATAACAGATCAGCTAACCTGACGGCCAACTGCTGGTACAAGGTCCCAGGAAAGTATAACAGATCAGCTAACCTGACGGCCAACTGCTGGTACAAGGTCCCAGGAAAGTATAATAGATCAGCTAACCTGACGGCCAACTGCTGGTACAAGGTCCCAGGAAAGTATAACAGATCAGCCAACCTGACGGCCAACTTCTGGTACAAGGTCCCAGGAAAGTATAACAGATCAGCCAACCTGACGGCCAACTGCTGGTACAAGGTCCCAGGAAAGTATAACAGATCAGCCAACCTGACGGCCAACTGCTGGTACAAGGTCCCAGGAAAGTATAACAGATCAGCTAACCTGACGGCCAACTGCTGGTACAAAGGTCCCAGGAAAGTATAATAGATCAGCTAACCTGACGGCCAACTGCTGGTACAAGGTCCCAGGAAAGTATAATAGATCAGCTAACCTGACGGCCAACTGCTGGTACAAGGTCCCAGGAAAATATAATAGATCAGCTAACCTGACGACCAACTGCTGGTACAAGGTCCCAGGAAAGTATAATAGATCAGCTAACCTGACGACCAACTGCTGGTACAAGGTCCCAGGAAAGTATAATAGATCAGCTAACCTGACGGCCAACTGCTGGTACAAGGTCCCAGGAAAGTATAACAGATCAGCTAACCTGACGGCCAACTGCTGGTACAAGGTCCCAGGAAAGTATAACAGATCAACTAACATGACGGCCAACTGCTGGTACAAGGTCCCAGGAAAGTATAACAGATCAGCTAACCTGACGGCCAACTGCTGGTACAAGGTCCCAGGAAAGTATAACAGATCAGCTAACCTGACGACCAACTGCTGGTACAAGGTCCCAGGAAAGTATAATAGATCAGCCAACCGGGGTCAAAGGCTCATGAGGTCATGGTGGTAACATGAGCCAGGGTTAGCGAGGGGGCGCGCTAACCAAGACCCTGACCCTAACCTCCACGCGGTGACCCTGGAAACAGACTATGGTTCCGGTCTGGCTAAGAGGGGCAGGGATCGGGGGGAGAAAACTACTGGTAGTGGTAGCAGTGCAAGTACGGAAACACGATAAAGATACATACAAACAAAATGCACTAATCTCCTGACCGATGTCCAACAAGATATTGCCCAAGTCCCTGAACGCAAAGAAACAGCAACGAAACGTCTCAGACATGGATGAGAGGTGCATCCAGTGACCAAACGTATGCCCACGTAGGGCGAAGCTCGAAGCCCTGAGGAGGGGCAAACATTGCCAGCCCGTCGGCAAGAATAAATAAGACAGGACCGTAACGAATAAAAGTCTACCCTCGTGTTGGTGCGAGAGAAGATTGCAGCTGACCTAGCATTGGTAGCCTGGTGCAGACACATGTACTGGGCAAGGTTTGCCGAGCGCAAAAGAACAAGTTGCGTTTAGTGCATAACGAAACTACCGCCCTGGGAAAACCGTGCAAGGTACTGTGCGACTAAAAATTAACATCCCCGGAAGAACTGAGGTTGGTGATTCCTAACGGGACTGCCAGCCATGGGGCAACCGGGGCAATGTTCGATTGCAGTCGTAACTAACATCCCCGGAATAACTGGGGCGGGTGATGGCGGCGAGCGCAAAATCCTCAGTTACGCTGATAGCGCCGACTGAAACGACCCTCTACATTGTTTGTACTCGGCCCCATGCCAGTGCTTTCGACGTTAATTGCAAATTGCCACGTACCAATGCGCGTCTAGAAAAGGCTGAGAATGTTCCTTCTCCGGATCAGACTCAAAATGTACGGTAAAGCAAGGCCGACAATGTACGGACCTGACAGGAAGTCCGGGTCTGAACATTGGCGAAGGCCGATACTTTACACGGTGTCTTATACGAGTAAGACGCCGTCCGAGGATAAGCTTACAAGCCCCGAGAAATATTTCTCAGTCAGAACGGGCATGAACAGCGTAACTCACTGTCCCGGCGTAGATCACAAAGCCCAAAAATACGGCAAAGCGGATCGTACCCTAGGAAAGCTCACCCTAGTAAATCAAAAGCTGGCTGAAAACGAACACCCCACCGAAGGATAAGCAACTGGGCTCCAATAGGTGCTGAAGGCTGGTGCACGTACATTACGTTCGGACGTTTGGCTGTTTATATATCACAATGAGAATGATTAAAACAGGCCTAGAACGATCGAAGAAGAAGAAGAAGATCAGCCAACCTGACGGCCAACTGCTGGTACAAGGTCCCAGGAAAGTATAACAGATCAGCTAACCTGACGGCCAACTGCTGGTACAAGGTCCCAGGAAAGTATAACAGATCAGCTAACCTGACGGCCAACTGCTGGTACAAGGTCCCAGGAAAGTATAACAGATCAGCCAACCTGACGGCCAACTGCTGGTACAAGGTCCCAGGAAAGTATAATAGATCAGCTAACCTGACGGCCAACTGCTGGTACAAGGTCCCAGGAAAGTATAACAGATCAGCCAACCTGACGGCCAACTGCTGGTACAAGGTCCCAGGAAAGTATAACAGATCAGCCAACCTGACGGCCAACTGCTGGTACAAGGTCCCAGGAAAGTATAACAGATCAGCCAACCTGACGGCCAACTGCTGGTACAAGGTCCCAGGAAAGTATAACAGATCAGCTAACCTGACGGCCAACTGCTGGTACAAGGTCCCAGAAAAGTATAATAGATCAACTAACCTGACAGCCAACTGCTGGTACAAGGTCCCAGGAAAGTATAATAAGAAAAAATAGGCTGCCAAAAGAAAGGCTCGTTATCGTCCACTGATTCTACGTTCTTGATTTTTAATATAACATCACTCTTTCCACACTTCTATCTTACTACAAACTAAGATTTTTAGTGAATACAACTAACCTAACACCGTTGTGATCAATTAGTAACAAGATAGATAAATCATTTAATAATAAACTCAGGCTATGCATATATCAATTGAACATTGGAAATATTTCACAAATCAAAATTAGTCCATGTTTCTATTACTCTATTCAAGTAAAAAGTGATGCGGTATTACCCAGTAAACAGAAAAATGTCAATAGTTCAAAATGTGGGTATTACCTTAACGTTATCTAAGTCTTCTTGGAAGGAAATCATTCTGGAAGGTCATGAGCTCTGGCGATCTTCAAGTTCTCAGCTCCTAAGGTGTGTTCACCACACCCTTCGCTCTTTTGTCGTTCAGAAGATATCGTCGCTGGTCTCTGCAAGGTGGTTTTCAGGCTCTCAGCTCCTAAGGTGTGTTCATCACAACCTTCGCTCTTTTGTCGTTCAGAAGATATCGTCGCTGGTCTCTGCAAGGTGGTTTTCAGGCTCTCAGCTCCTAAGGTGTGTTCATCACAACCTTCGCTTTTTGTGTCGTCAAAGCACATCGTCGTTGAATCTTCTGGTGTCAGAATTGAAGTATGCGGTTGAGTCGCTCACTACGACTTTTCTTCTGTGTTGTTCAAGTTATAATGGGTGCGAGAGCGAACCCAGTAAACGCTGGCTAAAACCAGAAACATCGCCGAAAGATCAGCACCAGAGCTCCAAATGGCGCTGAAGATGTGACGAAACCCACCCATGCTAAAGGCTGCATGGATCAGATTTCCACATGAATGAGATTTATGGGGAGGTCTGGTACATCAGTCTAAGTGTGATCGCGCACGAGAGAAAAACCACGGCGGGCAGTTTGGTAACAGATTCGTTCCTGTGGATTTTTAAGAACGGTACAAATGGATATCACCGTTTACCGGGGCCCAGACTTGGGGTGTAAAGAATAGAACTACTGTTATCTGCCACGCATGTCGTAAGAGGCGAATAAGGAGGCTTAGCTGAAATCGAATGCATGTGTCCTAAACGTGTATGCGTTTAGACGCCTACCAAACCAATGTGCAACGTATACACGTTCTTGGCAAAGATCAAACATATCACAAAGCGTGATTAAAATTGGTCGTAAAGAATGAACACAAAGAAGATATCACCTTTCAGAAAGCAATAGCATACTACTGTACGTATAAGTGGTGCCTAGAAAGTCGGCTACTCGTTTAATGTTGTTGATGTCAACGTCCTGTAAAGATATGTCTCGATTTTCATTTTGTGATTTGGTGTTACAAGACAGACTCTTGAATATTCAGGTCAGCTTACCATTTGAAAAAATGAATTATTGATTGAATGCACATCTTAAGTTTCATGTCTGTCGAAGCACACCTGGTCGATGATGATGACTTCACCTTATCTCGCACAGTTATAATACATTCATGCACTCTTAGTAAGTCTGTCGCTTTTTGGTTGTTTTGTTTTGTTTCAACATATCATCATAAGACAGGGGCACACGTCTGTCCAGCGTGTTCGTAGCGCGTTGGACTACGGGTGACTATCCCTCGTGTGTGCGGGTTCAATTCCGCGGGATGGCAGAAAAAGCCACAGATTCCCCAGATTTACGGTGTTCGTGGCACCGAAACCGAAGGGTTACGATGTCCATGGCACCGAGCCGAGAGCTGAAAAGCTCAAGTGCTTCTGGATCGCCAAAAAAAAAAAAAAAGACAGGGCAACACCCTTAATTTTCAACCATGTCTTTTCGCTTGTCGTGTAGACATCCAGATACTTACGTTGATCTACTGTCCTGGGCATGCTGGTGTTGAGAGAGCGGACATACTTGCATCAATAGCATCGATTGTTGGAGAGTTGAAGATGGATAAGTGGGAATGTTCGTCGGTCTCTTCGCAACTGTCTGTTGGATGAAGACACTAAAATACATGTTATATAGATGTTAAATAGTTGTTATACAGGGTGTTCAAGATAAAAGTAGCCCCATTGACAAATCAAAAGTTGCCAGTTGCGTATTGTTTTTTGTCTATTTACTATTTAAACCGGTTCTAACTAGCTCGTCCTTCGTCACATTTCTTCATCGCCCTTCCTGTTTTTTTAATTCGTCACTCCTGTTGTTCGTTTGCTTGATAAAGGCTTTGTTGGTCGAAACCTTGCTGTATTTTGTCATTGTTTTTGTAATTTGTAAAACTACAGTACTTTGTGATTACGTGTTTTGCAATCAAATAGTTTTACTGCAGTCTCATATTTTGTGAACTAAAATAATGCTCTTCTCGTACCGTTATACGTTACATAGGGCCTACAATTAGTTTCTCCATACCGCTCTATCCTGGGCAACTCTATCAATCTCCTTCATGGAACTGAGACCGATATTTCTTGCCTCTCTCAGCAAAGCTCGTTTCAGGGTCTCCTTAGATCGTCCTCTCTTTCTTGAACCTTTTGCATTCCACTTCAATGACAGCTTTGATATTCGTTGATCATTTCTTCTCAAGGTGTGTCTAACACATCTTCTCCTTCTTATAACAGTTGTTACTGGTGGTTGACCAGACATTTCTTCTCAAGGTGTGTCTAACACATCTTCTTATAACAGTTGTTACTAGTTGTTGACGCGTTTAGGGGCCTACCAAACTAATGTGCAAGGTATACACGTTCTTGGCAAAGATCAAACATATCACAAAGAGTGATTAAAATTGGTCGTAAAGAACGAACGCAAAGAAGAAGACTAGTTGTTGACCAGACATTTCTTCTCAAGGCGTATCCAATATATCTCCATCTTCTCTTTCTTATAACAGTTGTTGACCAGACATTTCTTCTCAAGGCGTGTCCAATATATCTCCATCTTCTCTTTCTTATAACAGTTGTTGACCAGACATTTCTTCTCAAGGCGTGTCCAATATATCTCCATCTTCTCTTTCTTATAACAGTTGTTGACCAGACATTTCTTCTCAAGGCGTGTCCAATATATCTCCATCTTCTCTTTCTTATAACAGTTGTTGACCAGACATTTCTTCTCAAGGCGTGTCCAATATATCTCCATCTTCTCTTTCTTATAACAGTTGTTGACCAGACATTTCTTCTCAAGGCGTGTCCAATATATCTCCATCTTCTCTTTCTTATAACAGTTGTTGACCAGACATTTCTTCTCAAGGCGTGTCCAATATATCTCCATCTTCTCTTTCTTATAACAGTTGTTGACCAGACATTTCTTCTCAAGGCGTGTCCAATATATCTCCATCTTCTCTTTCTTATAACAGTTGTTGACCAGACATTTCTTCTCAAGGCGTGTCCAATATATCTCCATCTTCTCTTTCTTATAACAGTTGTTGACCAGACATTTCTTCTCAAGGCGTGTCCAATATATCTCCATCTTCTCTTTCTTATAACAGTTGTTGACCAGACATTTCTTCTCAAGGCGTGTCCAATATATCTCCATCTTCTCTTTCTTATAACAGTTGTTGACCAGACATTTCTTCTCAAGGCGTGTCCAATATATCTCCATCTTCTCTTTCTTATAACAGTTGTTGACCAGACATTTCTTCTCAAGGCGTGTCCAATATATATCCATCTTCTCTTTCTTATAACAGTTGTTATCAGACATTTCTTTGATTTCATCACTTCTCCTGAATTCGTTCCATTTTATGTTCAAATGTTCTGACTACTAACGTTACCTCTTGATGCCAGCACGGTTGAGAACAGCTTGATTATGTTGTAAGCATAACTTAATGTACAGTCACGCCATACTCACTCATCCGTACGGTAGTTAGCATTGATTGTACTCACCCTGTCGTCTGTCACCGATGTATTGATTTCCTACTAACCAGATGTGGTGTAAGGTTTGTTAAAAAAAAGGGCTTAAAATCCGAAGGATTGACTTCATTGCACCGAGTTTTACCCCATACGGCTCGGTTCCTCTCCGCAGAAATGGCACGTCACCTGTCGAGAGTATTGCACAAAGGACCGAACTCCATAGCTCCAGCAACAATCCTAGGGATCTCTGGAAAAAAACGGCACTCGATAACATAATGGCACGGTCCGGACTCGAACCCACGATCTTTGCCTCACAAGGCAAAGGGCTTAACCACTTAGCCACAGAAGTGTAAGGTTAAATTCAAGTAGTAGCATGTCCCTTGCTAAACGTTGCTTTTATTACATGCAGCCTGAACAACTCTGTTGTCTCTAGCAAGTTCTCTCGCCTCCTCCAGCGTTATGTTCAAGGTTTCTTTGATGTTCTACTGCCACTTTCGTCTTGGTCGTCCCCTACCCCAAACTCCAGGAACCATGTCTTCCTTTACCGTTTTCTCTCCAAACCACTGTGAGGTTTAACGTGGTCAACATATTTCATCTTCCGAGACATGATGTTATTTATGAGCCAATGCTCCTCAATATGCAGGTCTTGTAGGATGTCTTTGTTTTTTTCTCTTCTCTGTCCAGGATGTTCTAAGAACGTTAATGTTGAATACTTAATTCTTATTCTTCTTCTGCGATCAACTTCTGCTATGCGACTTCTCTGGTATGTGTCATAAACAGGGCGGTACGCTTGAGGTATTCAGAGTATTTTGTCTCTGACTAACCACACTCGACGACCGTCTTTTCTTCTCACTGTTTCTGACACTCAGTTTAAACTTGGTCGGCGTGCGTGCTGTTACAATCTTCTTCTTCTTCTTACACCTTTCAACTCCCAACGGAGCACAGGTCTTCAACAAACTTCTTCCTCTCCTTGCTATCCATTCCAATTCTTTCCACGTTTTACCTATACTTTTAATATCAGCCTCCAGCTCTCTTCTCCAGGTGTGTCCAGGCCTTCCCCATCTCCTCTTTTCCTGCTGGTTCCAAAACGTTGCCTGTCTTGCAATGCTTCCTGTTGGTCTTCTCAATGTATGTCCTATCCATCACCAGGGCCTCGTTGCGATTGAAGAAAAACAAATATCACCCACGATTTAAAACGTGGGACTACGCCATAGCCAAGTAAGTGCACTAACCACTTACTACCATGGCTCAGAATTAAGTTGGCTATGGAACACTGTATATCGGCCAGATCTCTTCAAGAAATTTTTGAAATTCTTCCAAGTTTTATGTCACGGCATGTCTGACATTCTTCTCTTTTGACGTCTTGTCCGTGTCTGGTTTCTACTAATCAACCGGGGAAAATAAGAGGGGCGGCTCTGGGAGGCTTAAATTACAACGTCTTTTAGTTGCTCATGAACATGATAGCGGTTGTCCTTATTTCCTAGAGAAAAGTTGCCAGTTGTGATATTGTAGTTATGGCGCAGTAGACGCTGTGATTCAGTATTTCCGTGGATATATACCAGTTTGTTTGTTTGTTATGTAGGGGATTGAAGCGTCATTCTGTCTAGGCATGCACTATTCTACCTAAGGGCTATCCTTTTACTGGTTATATTAGAACGTGTATGCTAACAAACATGAAAAATAAGAATTAACTCCTTTCGGAGAATCCAGAAAGTATTTTGTGTCAGATCGGTTAATGATGATCAAATCCACAGCCAACTCTAATATAGGGCCGCATAATTCACCGGGAAAACCCTGACCTAGTTTGGGGGCTGGATATTATAAATGTTTGATAGAACACTGCAAGCTTTTTTGCAATTTTACTCGATTATATGTGTCTATGGTTATTTATTCATAAAAAAAATCTGAATAATACTGATATTCCTTATTGCTAAACTGAACTTGTTACATAATACAACCTTGATTTAACATGTTGTGTTGTTTTAAAATGAATTCGGTTATATACAATAATACTGGAATGCGACGTCACGTGACGGTGGTGGGGGTCTTATTTCCTAGAATTTTTACATGAGTCTGCTGGCCGTATGAGTTTATAGTTGGCTGTGATTATTATAAATGATAGGTAGATAATTCCGATTCAGCCATTCCTGATGGAAGAACTATAATATCTATTGTGATGTGTTAATTTTCCCAAAACTGTGTTTGTAGTGATGTACACAAGGTTGATGCTAAACAATAATTTATAACAGTTGTGTGTACATATATACATATCCTATTCACTTGTCCTTGGAGACTGGATGATACTGTTTCATTGCTTCATTTGGGTAAGTTATTTACGGACAATTTTTCTTTCTGCTCATTTTGTATATGTATATGTAGGGTGTTCAAGATAATTGCAGCCCCATTGACAATTCGAAAGTTGCCAGGTACAGCATTGAGTTGTGTTTATTTACTATTTAAACCGGTTCTGACTAGCTCGTCTTACGTCACATTTGTTCATCGCCCCTTCCCGCACTACAATTACACACCGTCACACAACCTTGACCTATACTACGTCATAACTGAACCTTCCCATTTCCGTACATATATGCCAGATTAGCTCCATTCACGGGCTGCTTTTAAGTTGAACACCCTGTATATGGTCGTGAGCGTCTGTAGCTCAAGCGGTAGTGAGCTCGATCACGAA
Organism: Arion vulgaris; assembly: GCA_020796225.1. NCBI lineage: Eukaryota > Metazoa > Mollusca > Gastropoda > Stylommatophora > Arionidae > Arion > Arion vulgaris. Next base: position 12,600,091 of record CM036775.1, read on the forward strand.
CCAAGCGTACCTGGTTCAAACCCCACGGTGGGCAAGTTTGGAAGCAAATTCGTTTCCGTGGGATTTTTATAAAGGTAAAAATAGACCTCACCGTTCAGAAAGCAATGGCAAACTACTGAACGTATAAGTGGTGCCTATAAAAATCAACGGCTCGTTTACTGTGGTTGATGGCTACGTCCTTTTGAGATATGCCACGATTTTCATTTCATATATATGGTCAAACATAGTAATCATCATCAAATAGCTTGTCCTGAGCAGAAATAGCTTGCCATCTTAACATACCTTCGTAATTTCTCTCATAGGTCAGGTTCCCTGCCTTTGCAGATGTCATGCTCAAACCATCACTTACATCCTGAATCCATCTTCTCCGTGGTCTTCCTCTTTGCCGGGAAACCTCCTTCCATGAAGGTCTTCTCCAACCGTTCGTGTCTCTTTATATATCAAAACGACTTCAATTTTCTTATTTGTAGCATCAGTCAGTTTTCTTTGATTTTGAGTTCTTTCTGGATATATCTATTTGTTCTCTTCTCTGTCCAAGATATGAATAAAAATTACTAACCTGAACAGTTTCGCAGTGACTGTACTAGCCATGCAGCCATTACATTACACAGGCATATGCGTCCCCCCTGTCCTACACCGCCCAAAAAGCGGTATTACATGCAACAACGACTGTAACGATTTATAATTCAGTAGTTTGCCATTACTTTCTCAACGGTGATGTTTATTTTTGCCGTTCGTAAAAATATACAGGAGCAAATTTGCTTCTAAACTGCTCGCCGTGGTGTTTGAAGCAGGTTCTTGTGGGTTGTGACCGAGCTCACTACCGCTAAGCCACAGATGCCCACTTGTTTTGAGTATATTGATTAAATGACTACGATGCTTTGACAAGGACATGACGACAACAGAAGCAAGAACAATTTATAACTAATACAGCTGTAATCCTTAGGGATTTAAAGCAAAATATTTTACTAATCTCTTTTTCTTTTTCCGCTCTCTCTATTCGTCGGAGCTGCGGAGGTTGTTGTGCATTATTTTCAATCCACGTTTTTGCGTGTGGAATTCCTTCAGATTCATGTTTCTATGTTGCTGATTCACCACCGTAATCTGAGACGATGTAATGATCTTATCATATTGTTCTGTCTGATGGAATGTCCATTATTTTCTTGTCTTTATTTCGCAATCTTTTGACGACTTCAACAAAATATTGGTAATCCATCGCTATTGTCTTCCCCAGGTAGATGATGTAATTGGTTGTCCACTCTTGCTGTTAAGCGTAGGTGGGAGCTTTAATTTGTGTTCCAGGGCCAGATGAGTCTCCCTTGTTGTGTTATATCCATGTTTATGTAGTGTAGTCTTGATAGTCTTTCACCAGGTGAATGATGTAATTGGTTGTCCACTCTTGCTGTTAAGCGTAGGTGGGAGCTTTAATTTGTGTTCCAGGGCCAGATGAGTCTCCCTTGTTGTGTTATATCCATGTTTATGTAGTGTAGTCTTGATAGTCTTTCACCAGGTGAATGATGTAATTGGTTGTCCACTCTTGCTGTTAAGCGTAGCGGTGGGAGCTTTAATTTGTGTTCCAGGGCCAGATGAGTCTCCCTTGTTGTGTTATATCCATGTTTATGTAGTGTAGTCTTGATAGTCTTTCACCAGGTGAATGATGTAATTGGTTGTCCACTCTTGCTGTTAAGCGTAGCGGTGGGAGCTTTAATTTGTGTTCCAGGGCCAGATGGGTCTCCCTTGTTGTGTTATATCCATGTTTATGTAGTGTAGTCTTGATAGTCTTTCACCAGGTGAATGATGTAATTGGTTGTCCACTCTTGCTGTTAAGCGTAGCGGTGGGAGCTTTAATTTGTGTTCCAGGGCCAGATGAGTCGCCCTTGTTGTGTTATATCCATGTTTATGTAGTGTAGTCTTGATAGTCTTTCACCAGGTGAATGATGTAATTGGTTGTCCACTCTTGCTGTTAAGCGTAGGGTGGGAGCTTTAATTTGTGTTCCAGGGCCAGATGAGTCGCCCTTGTTGTGTTATATCCATGTTTATGTAGTGTAGTCTTGATAGTCTTTCACCAGGTGAATGATGTAATTGGTTGTCCACTCCTGCTGTTAAGCGTAGCGGTGGGAGTTTTAATTTGTGTTCCAGGGCCAGATGAGTCGCCCTTGTTGTGTTATATCCATGTTTATGTAGTGTAGTCTTGATAGTCTTTCACCAGGTGAATGATGTAATTGGTTGTCCACTCCTGCTGTTAAGCGTAGCGGTGGGAGCTTTAATTTGTGTTCCAGGGCCAGATGAGTCTCCCTTGTTGTGTTATATCCATGTTTATGTAGTGTAGTCTTGATAGTCTTTCACCAGGTGAATGATGTAATTGGTTGTCCACTCCTGCTGTTAAGCGTAGCGGTGGGAGCTTTAATTTGTGTTCCAGGGCCAGATGAGTCTCCCTTGTTGTGTTATATCCATGTTTATGTAGTGTAGTCTTGATAGTCTTTCACCAGGTGAATGATGTAATTGGCTTGTCCACTCTTTGCTGTTAAGCGCTAGCGGTGGGAGCTTTAATTTGTGTTCCAAGGCCAGATGAGTCGCCCTTGTTGTGTTATATCCATGTTTTGGTAGTGTAGTCTTGATAGTCTTTCACCAGGTGAATGATGTAATTGGTTGTCCACTTGCTGTTAAGCGTAGCGGTGGAGCTTTATTTGTGTTCCAGGGCCAGATGAGTCGCCCTTGTTGTGTTATATCCATGTTTATGTAGTGTAGTCTTGATAGTCTTTCACCAGGTGAATGATGTAATTGGTTGTCCACTCTTGCTGTTAAGCGTAGGGTTGGGAGCTTTACTTTGCGTTCCAGGACCAGATGAGTCTCCCTTGTTGTGTTATATCCATGTTTATGTAGTGTAGTCTTGATAGTCTTTCACCAGGTGAATGATGTAATTGGTTGTCCACTCTTGCTGTTAAGCGTAGCGGTGGGAGCTTTAATTTGTGTTCCAGGGCCAGATGAGTCGCCCTTGTTGTGTTATATCCATGTTTATGTAGTGTAGTCTTGATAGTCTTTCACCAGGTGGATGATGTAATTGGTTGTCCACTCTTCTCGTTAAGCGTAGCGGTGGGAGCTTTAATTTGTGTTCCAGGGCCAGATGAGTCGCCCTTGTTGTGTTATATCCATGTTTATGTAGTGTAGTCTTGATAGTCTTTCACCAGGTGGATGATGTAATTGGTTGTCCACTCTTGCTGTTAAGCGTAGGGTTGGGAGCTTTACTTTGCGTTCCAGGACCAGATGAGTCTCCCTTGTTGTGTTATATCCATGTTTATGTAGTGTAGTCTTGATAGTCTTTCACCAGGTGAATGATGTAATTGGTTGTCACTCTTGCTGTTAAGCGTAGGGGTGGGAGCTTTAATTTGTGTTCCAAGGCCAGATGAGTCGCCCTTGTTGTGTTATATCCATGTTTATGTAGTGTAGTCTTGATAGTCTTTCACCAGGTGGATGATGTAATTGGTTGTCCACTCTTGCTGTTAAGCGTAGGGTTGGGAGCTTTACTTTGCGTTCCAGGACCAGATGAGTCTCCCTTGTTGTGTTATATCCATGTTTATGTAGTGTAGTCTTGATAGTCTTTCACCAGGTGGATGATGTAATTGGTTGTCCACTCTTGCTGTTAAGCGTAGGGTTGGGAGCTTTACTTTGCGTTCCAGGACCAGATGAGTCTCCCTTGTTGTGTTATATCCATGTTTATGTAGTGTAGTCTTGATAGTCTTTCACCAGGTGGATGATGTAATTGGTTGTCCACTCTTGCTGTTAAGCGTAGGGTTGGGAGCTTTACTTTGCGTTCCAGGACCAGATGAGTCGCCCTTGTTGTGTTATATCCATATTTATGTAGTGTAGTCTTGATAGTCTTTCACCAGGTGGATGATGTAATTGGTTGTCCTCTCTTGCTGTTAAGCGTAGGATTGGGAGCTTTAATTTGTGTTCCAGGGCCAGGTGAGTCGCCCTTGTTGTGTTATATCCGTGTTTATTTAGTGTGGCCATTATTTTCTTGGTCTTCCCTTATCTTTAGTACCTGATCTCTTTTTATTGTAGGCTGTTATTTGTGTTTGGTTGTATTCCATCGTATCCTGTTTTTGTTCATCTTTTATGAAGTAGCAGACATGATTAAACATATTTTTTTTTGTCCGATCCAGAAGCACTTGAGCTTTTCTGCTCTTCGGCTCTGTGCCATGGACATCGTAACCCTTCGGTTCGGTGACACGAACACCGTAAATCTGGGGAATCTGGGGCTTTTTCTGCCATCCCGCGGAATTGAACCCGCACACACAGAGTCACCCGTAGTCCAACGCGCTACGAACACGCTGGGCAGACGGACATTAAACAGAGATGAAGATATGGAAACAGTTCTCCTATACCAGCAGTTCCCAAACTTTGTATTACTTCCGACCCACTTTTAAATGCATTTTGCTGCCGCGGACCACCCAAATGTTTCTATTTATACAAAATCTTCTAGCGATGGAGTTATTATTGCACCACATCAACAGTCAAGCTGGCTCCAATTATTCAGACTGCGTGTAACTTCAAATGATCTTTCATTTTGTCATGTCAGACATTTATTCTTCGAACGCTCCACAACGACTACCTGTTAACCAGTATTTGTGATTTGTATGTGATCTGAGCATAAGATCGATTGTACGTTGTGCCAGTTATGCACCCACAAGTAGGCCAGCACATCCGATTTCTGCGATGCTTTTTATTTACTGGGGTAGCTTCCCTGGGCCCCTACCTCAGTCGCCTCTTACGACACGTCTTGTAGGTCGCAGTGGTACTATTCTTTGCTTCCCTTGTGTGCCCCGACACCACTGGCGAACGAAGGTGGCAGCAGGACATCAAAGAAACATTGAACATGACGCTGGAAGAGGCGGGATAACTTGATAAAGACAGAGAGTTTTTCATACGGGCTGTGATAATAGCGACGTTCCGCAAGTGACTTTCTACTTACTTGTCTATCAGAGATCTGTCCAAGCCAATGCGCATACATGCCCCCCGCATACACACATGCATTCCATGCACCCTTGTCTATACAACTTGATACAGCTGTCACAGAGAGAGGAGATACATTGTTTCCGCACACAGTTATTCTTTATGATACGCATACACACAACCAACCTTCTTCATACACATATATAACTTACATTTGGTGTCTTTTTTTTAATCTACTCATGTTTCATGTGTTATCCTATCTTTGTGTGTTATCCTATCTTTGTGTGTTGCCATCTTTGTCTGTTCTATTCATATAGCATTGCTGGCATACAGTAGAGCAATAGCTCTCAAACTTTTTCAAGTCGTGGCACAGTTAAAGTCCTACACAAAATGGTATGCCCACTATACACAAAAAACTGTATAAATAATATGCTTCTTCTTCTTTGCGTTCGGTTTCGTATGCTCGTCTAAATAATGATATGGGTTGCCTCTATGAAGCTGCATGTCAGTTGGAGTTCTTCGAGAGTTCCCATAGCTTGGTCTGTAAGCTTTGTTCATGAGGCCATGTTTCATTTCGTTGGTGTATGTATGATGGACATGACTGCAGGATGTGCTCTGGAGTCTGTGTTTCTGTCTGGCATGCACAGTACACTGTGCAGTCTGAGCAGGCTTTATTCTGTGCATGTGGCGGTTGAGCCTGCAGTGACCTGTTCTTAGGCGAAAGATTGTTGTGTGTTGTTTTCTGTTTAGTCTGCTGATGGGATCTTGTGGGTGTTTGCTGTGGGTTTGTTGCCTCCATACCTCTTTGTACATAAATAATATGCAAAAAAGCAAAGACATACAGAAATAATTGGAAAATGCTACGTACCATTATGTTCACGAGTGCATTTTTTTTATAGATACCCCTAGGATTGTTGCCGGAGCTATGAAGTTCGTGCAATACATGTAGCATGCCATTTCTGCGGAGGGAGATCGATTCATATGGGGTCAAACGCCCGTCTGCCCAGCGTGTCCGTAGCGCGTTGACGACGGGTGACTTGCTCCCTGTGAGCGCCGGTTCAATTCCGCGGGCTGTCAGAAAAGCCACAGGTTCTCCAGATTTACGGTGTTCGTGGCACCGAACCGAAGGGTTACGATGTCCATGGCACCGAACCGAAGGGTTACGATGTCCATGGCACCGAGTCGAAGAGTTGAAAGCTCAAGTGCTTCTGGATCGAAAAGAAGAGGGGTCAAACCTGGTTTAATGTTGAATGATGTGTGAATCCTTCGGCTCTATACCCTTTTGTTTTTAGGACTGAAAAGGTTACGGGAAATGTTATTTCATTTATTACGCCCGAGTGGTTACCGGGGCCCACATTTGGGGTGTAATGGATAGAACCACTGTTACCTGCCACGCATATCGTAAGAGGTGACTAAGGAGGTTTGGCTGAAATCGGATGCATGTGTTTCGTAGGGAATGCTAACCCGAAACAAATGCTTGCAGAAAACGGATGCACCAGGCCATAAGGCGCATAATATGGTGCAACGACCCTCACAATGAGGAATGGGATAACGGATTCTACGGTTGCCAATCTGTCTCGGAGATTTAGCCATGCAGTAAGAATGTCAGACCCTACCATCGCGAGGGTGGCCAAAACTTACTGCGGGCAGAGGTCAGCACAAACGGGGAAGCAAAAATCATACGAATTATATCCTACAGAACTGCCCCCAGTATACAAACTTGAGAAGATAGAGGTGGCCCACTTACACTAGCGTCCAAGACACACTGTATGGTGTGGCTGATAATCTGAGGTAGACGACTGCCTTTATTAAAGAATCCGAAATCCCAATCTAGTGAGAACGCAGAAGACAAACTGTATAACGTGGCTGATAATCTGAGGCAGACGGCTGCCTTTATTAGAGAATCCGTAATCCTAATCTAGTGAGAATGCAGAAGAAGAAGAATTTTTCATTTTTTAATGAGACTACTAGAATTATTGATATTGCTAGACATAGTCTGATATCAAGGAAAAACAAGACACTGATAAAACTGAATAACTGTCAGCAGTAATTGTATGAAAGCTAGTTTATTTTTCTGTGTGGTCCTTGTTTATTCAATACTAGAGGTATTTTATATGATTGAACACGTATACAAGAGATCCCGATCAGACGTGTATTAGTTAGAGGGGCCAGGTCATCATCTCGCTTCCAATCAATACTGGAGCACACGATCGCGTCTGGACTCGCACACAAAAATATAGTGTGGTAAGCTAAACCTTTTAAACTTTGCCTTTTATTTTTTATGTTATGTTATGTGATCGATGTCATACACATTGGGCATTCCCATTCTTGCTCTGTCCTCCACTACAGCAGCTATCCCAAAGTCCATTTGCTTACCGTACACATCTCTCTCTACCACGAAGACGACACTGTCTGGCATGTCCAAACTTAATACCTAATTCTCGAAATCGTTCCAGTGTCTGAGACTCGCCCATGTCACATAAATGAGAGCGTTACGCATTGATGATATCGGCTCTGTCCATACTTCTGCCCGCTGGAGTTGGGGCATTGTTTGCAAGAAAGTCAGCACGCTCGTTACCAAGAACTCCAGCTTGTCCAAGTGTGTACAGCCAAGTCATTTTCTTGAGATGTGAATTCCGAATGATATCCACCGTTTCATTTGTTGTTTCTATTTGTGCCGCGAGAGATAGTGATGATGGTGGTTACATATTGTTCTTGTTGTTGGTCATTATCTCGCTTCCAACCAATACTAGAGCACGGTATCGCGTCTGGACTCGCACACAAAAATATATTGTGTTAAGCTAAACCTTTTAAACTTTGCCATTCATTTGTTGTTTCTATTTGTGCCGCCAGAGATAGTACTGATGGTGGTTACATATTGTTTTTACTAACCAGACTGCACGAATTCCAAGTCAAGTGTGGTGTAGCTAGACTATGCTGGTAGACAAAGAAGAATAGTAAACCAACAAAGAACCAGGGTCGTTATTCGCCACACTCTGAGAGACATACTGAGGGGGAGATGGGAGCACTCACTTATGGACTTATTGGTTCGACGTGCAGTGATGATGATCCGACGACTAAACTAAACATATTGTTTCTGTGTTCTTGTTGGTGGTCAGTCTGTAACCCGAACAAGATGGAAGTGGAAAGACAGATGATAAAAAGTATTTTACTCGAAAAAGAAGACGTCTGGAGCGAGCCTCTCTATGTACCTTTTCTTGCTTTCTCTTCTCCAATCCTGATTTGCTTCACAGCTTCAGAGTAAGAAGAGATTTCTAGCATGGGATTTTTTTGTGTGCTTCATAAATAGTGTCTTTCGTCGCCTCTGTTATCTCTGAGCTCCAACTTTTACTCTATCCACTGTATCGAAGCAACATTGCTCGCTGTGGCTCACTGCTTGTTGGTAATCTGCTTATGTGACCGAACCATTTAATTTGTTGCTTCTTGAAAAGTTCAGTACTGATGTTGCACCCACTTTTTCCTGATGTCTTCATTTCTCAACCGGTCTCTTCTTGTTACCGGCGCTAAACTGCTTCCCTGACAGCAACACATCACAGTAAGCTCACCACATGTGAAATGAAACACTGGAGGAAGGCAGTGGGATTCACCAGGAAAGATAGACTACGAAATGAGAAGATCAGAAGCAGAGTGGGCATAACTTCATGCACTGAATACATTGAATACATTGAAATACAACAAATGCAGTGGTTTGGACATTTAATAAAAATGGAATACAACCAACCACCAATAACAACATACAATAAAAAGAGATCATGTACTAGAGCCAAGGAAAGACTAAGAAAAAGATGGATAGACAATATCAGGACCACACTAAGTAAACACGTATACAACACAATAAGGGCGACTCATTTGACCATAGAACGCAAATTAAAGCTCCCACCCCAACGCTTAATGACAAGAGCGGACAACCAATTCCATCATCCACCTGGGGAAAGACAATAGACAAAGGTCAGTCAGTAGGCTGCTACGTCCTAAGCTATTCCCACTTAACTAAGCTATTTCTGTGGCGTAGAAGTTATGTGTCTTCTCGTTCTAAAGGTACTCAATTCTGCTCCCTCGGGAGCCCATCATATTTTTCTAGAGATCCCTGTTCTCAGTGTAGATGAGATGGAGTTACTAGTCCTATCGGAGGCGGACGATAACACGTAGGTCCCGTGTTCATTTTGAGCACGTAAGAGAACTCTTGACAGTTCAAAAATCGAGAAGAGCAGGCTGCAACGCCACTGCCCGGAGAAAATTTATCAGAAATAAATTTAAAAACTAAAATTCCTACAAATATCGTCTCCTTCAACATTACATCCACTCCGTTCAGTTCACTAGTGTATTTTATTCCAGAGATCCATAAGATTGTTGCCGGAGCTAAGGAGTTAGTGCTTTGTGCATAGAGATACTGTGCCATATGGGGTAAAACTCAGTGCAATGACGTCAATCCTCCGGCTTAAGACCCTTTTTTAGACTTGTACTCAGTGGCGGCTCGTGATCATTTTTGTTTGTGGAGCCAGACACATTTTCGAAAAAATCATGGTTTTGTGTTAGGTTATATTTCAATATAAGAAGGGGAGGCCGAGAAATACATGGAGGCGGAGATCAACAATATAAAGAAGAGTTGAAGGGAGCTGCATGAGATAGCTAGAGATAGGAAGACTTGGTATGAGTTGGTTGAGGGCCTATGCCCTAATCCGGGGTAAAAAGGCAAAGAGAGAGAGAGAGAGATATTTCAATATATAAAATAATAAATACATGTTACACATTTGGGGGGAGGGGCCTTGGCACCTAATGACGAGCCGCCACTGCTTGTACTATACACTATTTAGATCGGATAAAAGCTTTAGTTATAACAGTGGTGTAGAGTCTGTTCATGAAGGTCGAGATGAAATAGGTTCGAAGGCAGTGAGTGACTGAAGTCTTTGAGAAGGGATGACATAAACTAGTTTGTAGTTTTGTGCCAGGGCACGCGGGTGTTAAAAGTGAAAGAACGGATCGATATATTTGCCGGCATGGCTATTATAGAAAGCAGACGTGGATGGATCAGGATATTAATGAATGCCTTCAGGGAGGAATGGCGTGTAAACAATTCAATAAATGAGGGAATATGTAACCCGACCAGACCGGGAGAATATCAGATCAAATGGGGTGTAGCTAGTCAAGAGGGCTATACTGAAAACTAGAGAAGAATGGTAAACTAATACAGAACTGGAGTAGTCAGTGGCCACACACTGGTGGACATCACGAGGAACGGATCGGAGTACTTATGGACTACTTGGTTCAATGTGCAGTGAGGATAATAATAGCCGTCCATGATGACAACAGCCTCAGACGTGTGCTAATGCACCTCTCTTGTGTGTGCGGAGCAGACTGTAAAATCCAATCCTAGAACACAATCCCCTACCGCAGGTGGGACATACATGATCAAGGTTAGACATGTAATTGTTGTGTGTTCTGTCTTTTCGTGCAGCTCGTTTTCTCTGTGCCTCAACGGCAAGATGATTCTCAGCTAAGCGGGTTCCTCTTTTGATGTTGCAGCGTCACATTTGGCGATCTTGCGCCAATATTCCCAGCACGTGTTGTTTATATTGAAGCATTTTAGAGACATTTTAAGAGTATCTTTAAAGCGTTTTTTCTGTCCACTAGCTGAACGCCTGACCTTCAAACTCACCATACATCAACTGTTTTGGGATGCTTTTATCAGGTATCTGAGCAACGTGACCGGCCCATCTCATTTAGATCTTCTGCAACAGGGTTTTGTTATGTCATGCGATCGACGTCATGGCACATTGGGCATTCCCATTCGTACTCTTTCCTCCGCTGCATCAGCCATCCCAAGTCCATTTGCTCACCGTACCCATAAGAAGTTGATTACGATATCTTCTCTCTCTACCACGAAGACGACACTATCTGGCGTTCCTAATACTGAACTCGTTCCAGGGACTAACACTGAAACAGGATGTTGATAGTGATATGTAAACTAAACTGTGTTGCTAAAGCTCACCTGTTACAAACACCTGTTGGAGTATGCGGCGATTATCCATTCTTATTACATGTCACAATCATCTTAGTCTTCTACTGCTGAGTAATCCCACGATGGATAGCAGGTGAGCACATTGCTGCTTCTTCTTCTTCGAACGCTCCATATCTTGTTAACAACTCTTTGTTATTTGTATGTGATCTGAGCCTAAGAGCGATTGTACGTTGTGCCGGTTATGCGCCTACAAGTACAGCACATCTGATAAGTGCGACGCTTTTTTATTTACTAGGGTAGCTATTTATTTAATGGCCTCAAGAGGGGTTGGTGTGTTTCTGATCTATATAGTAATGAGTTAATTACATCATATTCATATAGATCTGAGACTTCATCATCTGCAACGTTAATTTTTTGTTCCTAATATACATCATGATATTATAAAACGGGCTGTTACTTGACAACCTCTCATCTCATATTCAGTTGAACAACCTCTTGCTTCTGTATTTAAATTACAAATTATTCACCAGCTGTTGGTCTACACTGCGATACCATGATGACATAGTTAGCAATCAAGCACACAGATACTTTGATGATAATGTGTATTTTAAAAATAGTCTAAAGTAAACGGTCACAACAAACGTTTGCCTTGCCCCTAGTCGCTATTATAATGGCGTCGTATTACTTGACATACATTTTGCTGTGTTCTCATATTTCTCTATCGACGTGACAGAGACCGTGCTCCTGTTGCGCCTCATATTTCTCTATCGATGTGACAGAAGAGACTGCTGCGCTGAAGTTATCGGTGATGTGTTGCTGAGCTCTTCTGAATTTCATCAATGAATTAAGGATGTGTTATTTGAATTGTTTGTATTCAAGAGAACAGTGGTGATAACTTCACATTCGTTTGTTTTCTTCATGTCTAGTTTTTGTTCGCATCGTGGTGGACCAAACGATGTCAGACGAGGTAAGGGACATTTTGTGTGTTGATTCTTGTTAAATTGTAGTAGTCTGGCGTGTAGATGGTTAAATTGTAGTAGTCTGGCGTGTAGATGGTTAAATTGTAGTAGTCTGGCGTGTAGATGGTTAAATTGTAGTAGTCTGGCGTGTAGATGTAGTCCGGACAAAGTGGAGGTTCAACAGCATCGTTTCTACTTCTTGTCGGTATATATGTATAATGATGAGGATCGCCCGCCTGCCCAGCGTGTTCGTATCGCGTTGGACGACTGTGTGACACGCCCTCTGTGAGTGCGGGTTCAATTCCGCGGGCTTGCAGAAAAAGCCACAGGCTCTCCAGATTTACGGTGTTCGTGGCACCGAACCGAAGGGTTACGTAAATAATTATTATTAATGTCATCATCATGTGCCGTGCCGACTGGCGTAGGCGATCGTGGATCTCCACAAATCTCTGTCGTTGGTGTTGCTATTGTCACCACTACGTTAACTAGTTTCTGGAACTCTATTTCATTTCTTTGTTATGGATTGAGAAAAAAAAGTGGATGATCATGATCAGGTGCCGTGCCGCCTAGCGTATGTCATCATAGATCTCCACAAATCTCTGTCCCTGGTGTTTGATATCAGCTCAGATGTTCTTCCGGGCCATGAAGTCATGCTGTCCAAAATTTTCTCTCCCTGTGATGATAATTAAGATGATAATGATCAGTGCTTCTCGTCATTAAGGGCCTGTGGGACCGGACCCCACCAAAAATAATGTGTAACTTTAATACATTATTTTATAAATTAAAATATATCCTAACCCAAAACCATAATTTTTCCGAAAATTTGAGTCTGACCTCACCACCAAAAAGTGATCACGAACCGCCACTGACAATGATAGTAATAGTAGTAGCAATAATAACAGTACTAATAATAATATAAGTAGTAATAATAGTAATAATCTTTTTTGTCTCTAATCCAATTTTTCCTCACACCGTCAGAATAAGAAGATAATTATATAACGGATATTTGTATGCGCTTCATAAACATTGTATTTTGCCGCCTCTGTTAGCCCTGAGATCCACTTTTTGCGTGGACGACGTTTTGCTATGTTTCCACTCTTTCGGAGTAGCATTGCTCTTTGAGGCTTATATGACTGCACCATTTAATTTGTTGTTTTCTTGATCAATACAATAATAATAATACAAAACACATTGTGACAACCGGTAAAATCGAGGGTAGACGAGACAGAGGAAGACAGAGAGAGAACATTTTGGATAGCTTGACTTCATGGCACGGTAGAGCGTCAACATCTGAGTTGATAGCAAACACCAGCCGACATGGCACCTGATGATGATGACAGTAATAATAATTATTTTAATATTATTTAATAATTTTATTTTAATAACAACATTAGTACATGTAGTACTGTGCTTGATAACAAAGAAATGAAATATAGTTCCAGAAACTAGTTAAAGTAATGATGACAAAAAGAAATGAAAAATAGTTTCAGAAACTAGTTAAAGTAATGATGACAAAAAGAAATGAAAAATAGTTTCAGAAACTAGTTAAAGTAGTGATGACAAAAAGAAAGGCTTAAGTTTCAATAATAAGACTATATGCGGAAACCTACAAATCTGATCTGGTCAGAGCGGATCAGATTCGATCTGAAGAAAACCGAAGGGGTGGGGGCTGAGGTGATACGTAATAAATTAGCGTTTAAGGATAAAGACACTTATGTATGGTATCACATAAGCAAGCAGAAGTGAATAACAAAAAATAAGAAAATTAACAAAAATCCAACGTATTCGACTATAAGTCTTCTTCAGGGAACATACAAGCAAACACAATGAACTAAATTATGGATTTAAATGATGGATGACTAAAGATATAAACGAGAGATATAAGCAAGTTCCATCAAAATATATCACCAAAAAATCGCCCGAGTGGATACCGGGGCCCAAATTTGGGATGTAAAGAATAGAACCACTATTACCTGCCACGCATGTCGTAAGATTCGACTAAGGAGGTTTGACTGTAATCGGATGCATGTGTCCTAAACGTGTAGAAGTCTATGCGTTTATGGGCCTACAAACCAATGTGCAACGTATACACGTTCTTGGCAAAGATCAAACATATCACAAAGAGTGATTAAAATTGGTCGTAAAGAACAAACGCGAAGAAGATCAACAAAATATATCATCAAAATACATCATCAAAATATATCATCAAAATAAATGAGACGAAGCTAAGACAAGTCTATCAGTTTAAATATGGTGAGACCAGGACATACATATAGATACCAAAAACATAGATGGTACTTCTCATACTGCAGTAGTAGTGCTATACAGACAAAAACTGTATGAATGCTCTCAAATGTTTAAACACAGAGAAGAACACAAGTACTGTATAGAAACAACTAGAAAGGAGTCTCTGTTGCGTGTAGGTTAAGTGCTCGCTTTTCGTGCCAAAGGTACTCGGTTCGCTACCCTGTGGAGCCATCGGTATATTTGAAGCTACTATGAATGATGTATGCCTGTTTGTTATATATGCAGTGACGACTCGTGCTCAGTTTTGTTGGTGGGGCCAGACATTTTTCCCGGATAAATCATGGTTTTTGGTTGCTATATTTTAATTTATAAAATAATAAATACACGTTATACATTATTTTTGGTGGGGCCTGGCCCTTAATGACAAGCCGCCACTGTATATATGTATACCTGTATTATGATATTGTTTCGTCTCAAACATACAAGCACAATAAGCTTATACCATGTGTTTGTACAAACACTTCGATCGAACCTTACCTGATTATTCTGTGTCTATCGAAACAAAGCGTTTGTGAAAGACACTCCTCAATAAAGCTATTTTTTTTATATCTCGCTGTTTGTTTTCGTAAAATCGCTCGTATTGCTATGCTTATGCAATGGGTGCCGTAAGAAATACGGCTAAGTGGTTGGATTCCTGTGTTTTTGGTAGTTTGTATTTTTTTTTTCAGCTCCCCCTAATACTTGTACACCGTCTATTTATGGATCATATTCATTGCTTCCGTTGCTTCCCCTGTGGTTCTTTTAAGAAAGCTCCTTATTTTCTCTTCTCCCATCTGCAAATAGGAAGATATTTCTCAGAGAAAACATACGCTCTGAAGATTTCAATGCTCTAAGAGAAAACATACGCTCTGAAGATTTCAACGCTCTAAGAGAAATCATACGCTCTGAAGATTTCAACGCTCTAAGAGAAAACATACGCTCTGAAGATTTCAATGCTCTAAGAGAAAACATACGCTCTGAAGATTTCAACGCTCTAAGAGAAAACATACACTCTGAAGATTTCAACGCTCTAAGAGAAAACATACACTCTGAAGATTTCAACGCTCTAAGAGAAAACATACACTCTGAAGATTTCAACGCTCTAAGAGAAAACATACACTCTGAAGATTTCAACGCTCTAAGAGAAAACATACACTCTGAAGATTTCAACGCTCTAAGAGAAAACATACACTCTGAAGATTTCAACGCTCTAAGAGACATACACTCTGAAGATTTCAACGCTCTAAGAGAAAACATACGCTCTGAAGATTTCAACACTCTAAGAGAAAACATACACTCTGAAGATTTCAACGCTCTAAGAGAAAACATACACTCTGAAGATTTCAACGCTCTAAGAGAAAACATACACTCTGAAGATTTCAACGCTCTAAGAGAAAACATACACTCTGAAGATTTCAACACTCTAAGAGAAAACATACGCTCTGAAGATTTCAACGACGAAGATAAAGGGTATTCTCTATCTCGGTTGCGTGCCCAGCGTGTTCGTAGCGCGTTGGACTACGGGTGACTAGTCCTCTGTAAGTGCGGGTTCAACTCCGCGGACTGGCAGAAAAGCTACAGGTTCCCCAGATTTACGGTGTTCCTGGCACCGAGCCGAAGGGTTACGATGTCCATGACACCGAGCCGAAGAGCTTTCAGCTCAAGTGCTTCTGGATCGGGAAAAAAAAATCTCGGTTGCGTGAGTTGTGCATACCGATAGGTGCGGCAAGACGGGAAAACCGCGAGAGAAAACCCAGTAGATACATCAATCAACACAGAACGGGAGTTGTTAGTTGTTAGCCTAAACACACTTAGATACATGCTTGGGAGGAGATCATAGCAATTATGGACATGTCCGATGTGCGATGATCCTCAAATGGACAATAAACATTAAGATAATAATGTTAGTATTGCACTGCTGCTGCTTGCAGGAAAAGAGTACCAGACACAATCCGTCACAATCAAAATAACTTCCAACCATTTTAGTTTTTTTAAATGCATTTAAAGGTCAATAATTGACTTCATTGCACCGAGTTTCCAAGTACGCCTCCGTCTCTCTCTCAGCATAAATGGCACGCAACATATCGTGAATATTGCACACATCACGACAGTAAGCTTAGTGATCTCATGACTAAACTGCACTCGTGTGAACCGAACGGCGCGGTCCGGATCCGAAATCACGACCTTCACAATGCATGACACACGGCTTAACTACTTCGCCACAGAGACACTAATTAGTGTTCTCCGTTATATAGTGGGACTGATGAAACACAGCCAACTTTAACTGGGCCTGATAACTGACGGAGAAACCCTGACCTAGTTTAAGTTGAGGGCTGGAATATATGTATATATATATATATATATATATATATATATATATTGTTGATATAATACTGAAGCTTTTTTGCAATTCTGTGAGTCTGGTTATTTATTGGTAGAAAAATATTCATAATATTGAATTCTTTTTGTAAACTTAATTGTAATAAAACTCGATTTGCATTTTGCTTGATTTTAAAAATAGTTCGTCTACATAAACAATACTGGAATGCAGGTCACGTGGTATGTTGTGGTCTGATTTCATAATTTAGATGCAGGCATAAGTTATAGTTGGCTCTGGGATAAAACAGCAGACTAGTGGCAGTTATACAGGGTGTTCAACTAAAGGGAGAGTTAAATAGAAATTTGCCAGGTAGCATTGCATCTAATAACTTAAACCGGTTCTGACTAATTGTCCTAGGTCACTTTTCATGGGCCCTCGCATACAATTAACACATCACAAGCCTTGGACATACTACGTCATAACTGAACTTTCATGTCCAACATATATGCCAGATTAGCTCCATTCGGCTGCTAAGTTAGAACACCTGTATATGTAGTAGAACTTGGGCTACTTCATATCTACTTCAGAATAATCTAGTCTGTTCATTCTAATCTGTTAATCTAATCTGTTCATTCTAGTCTGTTAATCTAATCTGTTCATTCCTAGTCTGTTAATCTATCTGTTCATTCTAGTCTGTTAATCCTAATCTATCATTCTAGTCTGTTATCAATCTGTTCATTCTAGTCTGTTAATCTAATCTGTCATTCTAGTCTTTTAATCAATCTGTTCATTCTAGTCTGTTAATCTAATCTATCATTTCTGTGGTCTTTCTTTGTTCTGGCAGCCACTGATCTCAATATACAACCAAATATTGTCGATTTGGACCATCATCAGTACTTGAGTAAATGCTGTAACCATGTGTCTCCATTTCTTTTACACGGAGATCTTTAAGTGACACTGTCGTAGCGCCGTCAGTCTCCATGTAATCTTGAAGATGGAGATATTCTTGTGGGAAATTTTAGTTTTAATTAGTGTTCTCTGTTATTTAGTTGGACTGGTACACGAGCAAATTAATCATTGTCTATCCGGGACGATGATGGAATTGTTGAACTCTCTTTCGTTAGCTAGGTTGGGAGCTTTAATGGTTAGCGTTCCAATCCCAGATGATGCCCTGTATATTCATATTTATTTAGTCTGGTCTTGATATTGTCTTTATCTTTCCCCAGGTGGATGAGTATAATTGGTTGTTCACTATTGCCGTTAAGCGTAAGTGGGAGCTTCTAATTTGCTTCTTTCCAGGCTTTTTTCCGGGTCCAACACTGTCCAAAGTACTACATACAGTAACGACCTTTTTTTTTTTTCGCCAGTGTAGGACTATGATTTAAACAGCTGATTGCCCTTCTGCACAGCGTGTTCGTAGCGCGTTGGACTACGGGTGACTATCCCTCTGTGTGTGCAGGTTCAATTCCGCGGGATGGCAGAAAAAGCCACAGATTCCCCAGATTTACGGTGTTCGTGGCACCGAACCGAAGGGTTACGATGTCCATGGCACCGAGCCGAAGAGCTGAAAAGCTCAAGTGCTTCTGGATCGGGAAAAAAAACAAAAAAACATCTGATCTGTACTGTTTTTTATTTTATTTTTTTGTTGGTTTCTTTCGAGCGAGGGGTTAAACTCGACTTTTTGTGTGATCACTATTATTCTACTATGATTTAAACGTGGTCTCCGATAACATACGGCTGACGAGCTCAGGTGAAAATTCTAGGAAATAAGACCACAACCGTCTCGTGATCCCGCATTCCAGTATTGTTGTATAAAGAAGAATTCATTTTAAATAACAACACAAAATGCTAAATCAAGGTTATATTATGTAACAAATTAAGTTTAACAATAAGGAATATCAGTATTATGAATATTTTTCTGCAATAAATAACCATGGACTCATAGAAAAGGAAAAAAGTAAAGGAATCCTTTCATACCTCGTGGTATATAGGTCAATACAGTGTTAGGCCTGTATTTTCATTGACCGTCGGCACACGATGGGTGATGTGATCAGCATCACACCGGCCGCCTTTGCTTTCCCAGAGCATGCCTGGTACCCAGTTGAGGCTGGGTCGACCTGAGAACCGCCGCGGTCGGGAAAAATTCCATGTGCACTGCGGGAGTTGAACCCAGACCACCAGCCTTGTGAAGCAAGTTCACTAACAACTACGCTACCGCGGCTCTCATGGACGCATAGAATTGAGTAACATTTCCCCAAAAAAATGTACATTGTTCTATCAAACATATAGAGAAATCATTAAACAGAAATTTTGGTTTTCCCGTCTGAGCTAGTCGGCCTTATGTTGCCGGGAGCCACGGATTTAAACAACTGATGGCCTGCCTGCCCAGCGTGTTAGTAGCGCATTGGGCGACGGGTTACAAGCCCCCTGTGAGTGCTGTTCAATTCCGCTGGCTGACAGAAAAGCCATGGGTTCTCCAGATTTACCGTGTTTATGGCACCGAACCGAAGGGTTACGATGTCCATGGTACCGAGCCTTAGAGCTTCGAAGAGCTAAAAGCTCAAGTGGTTCTGGATCGGGATAAACCACACACACAAAAAACAACTGATGTGTACTTTTCATTTCTGTTGATTTCTGTATTTTTATCTCCTTTTTTTTTTTTGGTTGGAGGTTGTATGCACTTTGTTGCGCTTCCCGTTACCTGTTGAGAAAATTGTCCATGCATACTGTTTGATGGCGTGTATACAATGTACATGTTCTGACATGTCTATAATCATAGTAATAACTAGCATATTACATCGTAATTACATATTCCAAGACATTTCTCTCTCTCTCACTTCAATTACAGTTATTATTTCTTGTAGAGTCTGTGTCTGTTGCTGCTTCTATGTAGATCGTTCAAGTTGTGCGTCAGTCAATGTGGTAACAGTAGGTTAGCGCAGTGGTTCTCAAAGGGTGTGCCAGGTGGCAGTAATCAGTTAAATGAGGACTATCATCATAGCACTCCGGACATGTTCATAGGTGCTCCGATCTCCGCCTTAGCAAATCCAGCAGCGTCAGCGGCCCAACATGCCAGTTCGATGTTGATTAATCAATCTCCTTGCATATTTAGTATGTCGTTCTTTTCGGGCTTCACCAATATTGACATCTCTCTCAATCTGGTCAGCGAGTGGGATTCGCAGCCCTGAAACTCCTCTGTTCGGAAAGACTCACTCAATTCTCAATGGTGAAGAATGTCATTTCGATCCATGGCAGCTCCCTCTGATATTGTAGCCAATCCAGCCAATCTATCAGCTCGTTCATTACCCCTAACTCCTGCGTGCCCAGGGACAAAATGAAGGTGATTTCTCTGATCATTGTCTGTACCAGTACCTCCACCCAGTTGCGTCTGATCATTCCTGCTTCGACTCTACGAATCATGCTCATGGAGTCACTGAGTATGAAAACACGAGAGTAGTTGTGAGATGCCAACCATTTCACCGGTGGCATTCATATGTGCCCCCGGTGGCATTCATATGTGCGCTATAGGAAATCCTAGATCAGGGGTCGGCAACGCGGTACCAACGAGCACCAGGGTTTTAAAAAATCTTCAGGGCACGTCAGGCCCATGCGTGTTCTTCTTCATTCATTTTTGACCTTGTAATATCTTTGTCAAAGTCTAAATGTAGTGTGCTGTGCAAATTTGTCACTCACGTTGTATTGTTTACTTGATAAAGACCTTTTGGTCGACACGTTGCTGTGCGTTGTTTTTGTATTTGGTAAAACTACAGTACATTGTTATTACGTGTTTCGCCATTCTACATAGTTTAACTGCAGTCTCTATCGATATTGATTTTTCTTCACTTTTCAACTCCCAATGGAGCACAGGCCTTCTACAAACTTCTTCCTCTCTCTTGCCATCTCTTCCAATTCTTTCCATGTTTTACCTATCCTTTTAATATCAGCCTCCAGCTCTCTTCTCCAGGTCTGTCTAGGCTTCCCTACTCCTATTTCCCTCCCATGCTTTTCAAAGACAGAAATTAAATGATGAATCTTCTTCTTCGCGGTCGGTCTCATATGCTCGTCTAAACCATGAGATGGGGTGCCTCTATGAAGCTGCACGTCAGTTGGAGTTTCTGAAAGTTCCCATATCTTGCTCTGTAAACTTCGTTCATGGGGCCATTGAAATGATGAATTAGCGGAGAGCGAACCGCACACAAACGCTGGTGGAAACCGAACACACCACCGAAAGATAAGCACTTGAGCTTCAATTGGTACTGAAGGCTTGTGCACGTACATCACGTTCTGATGTTTTGGATGTTTAAATATCACAATATAATGATAAAAACGGCTTAAGAACGATCACGAGAGAGACAAATGATGAATAAAGGCTCATAGCATTTTCCAATTATTTATGTATTTATTTGCTTTTTGCTTCACATTTAAGTTTTTATGTCTAGTGCACCTACCATTTTCTGTAGAACTTCAAATGTACCCCGACTTCAAAAAGTTTGAGAACCACGAGGTTAGCATTTAGCAGAGATAACCACCATCACCACCACTTTGTTGTCGTTATACTCGGGAAGAAATCATTTGATTTCCGCAGATTAAATCTAGCGTTTATAGTAGGAAGGCTGACGTGTAACTGACTGACTACACTAGTTTCCTTTGTTCTGTAGTAGTTTTGTTGTAGGACTTTTTTCATTCAATAATGTGTTTCATTGTGTAGATTATTTGATGTCAAGTAACTTGTGATTCCCAAGTTTATCATCGAAATTTCCTATTCCTGACGGTATGGTTCACCATACTAGCGAGATTTTAAAACGTACAGCATGGTGAAATATTTAGTCTAATGTTGAATTTTCATAATGAAATTTTAGTCTAATGTTGAATTTTCGATAATTGAAATATTTAGTCTAATGTTGAGTCTTTCGATAATTGGAAATATTTAGTCTAATGTTGAGTCTTTCGATAATTGGAAATATTTAGTCTAATGTTGAGTCTTTCGATAATTGGAAATATTTAGTCTAATGTTGAATTTTTCGATAATTGGAAATATTTAGTCTAATGTTGAGTCTTTCGATAATTGGAAATATTTAGTCTAATGTTGAGTCTTTCGATAATTGGAAATATTTAGTCTAATGTTGAGTCTTTCGATAATTGGAAATATTTGTCTAATGTTGAGTCTTTCGATAATTGGAAATATTTAGTCTAATGTTGAGTCTTTCGATAATTGGAAATATTTAGTCTAATGTTGAGTCTTTCGATGATTGAAATAGCTAATGTTGAGTCTTTCGATAATTGGAAATAGTTAGTCTAATGTTGAGTCTTTCGATAATTGAAAATACTTAGTCTAATGTTGAGTCTTTCGATAATTGGAAATATTTAGTCTAATGTTGAATTTGTCAGGACAGAAAGTGCATGCATATCGCAGAAATGTATAAACTGTATCCACTTTAATTCTCTTCCGTGTTTGATTTAAGTATCGTATCATCGCTTGTCTTGAGCAGAACTTTGTCACCCTAACAGCCCTTCGGAATTTGTCATCCTCGTAGGTCAAATGCTCCGGTTCTGCAGCCGTCATGCTCAAGTCACCAGTTACATCTTCTCCTTTGTCTGCTTCTCCTCTTTGACTGGAAACTTCCTTTTATAATGGTCTCCAACCTTTCGTGTCTTCTTATATGTCCACAATAAATTCTCTCATTCTTGTGTGTAACATCAACCAGTTTTATTTGGTTATTGGTTATTGGTTACTAAACTGACGTCATCAAATCAAATGATAGGGCAAATGGCGCCAATTTTAAGATGCAAACACGTCACCATGAACACAAAAAGAGCAATGTTCAACATAATCTTTCTCCCACATTATGTTACCAGTGCCAAACCTGGACGCTGACAACAAACGATAGAAGAAAACTAGACACAACAGAGATGAAGTGTCTACGCAGAATGCTGGGTGTAACAAGAAGAGACCGGTTGAGAAATGAAGACATCAGGAAAAAGTGGGTACAACACCAGTACTAGACTTCATCAAGAAACAACAAATTAAATGGTTCGGTCACATAAGCAGATTACCATTAGACAGTGCACCTCAAAGAGCAATGCTGCTCCGATACAATGGGTACAAAGCAAAAGGCCGGCCACGCAAAAGATGGAATCTACGAAGCGCATACTAGGGCCCGTTTTAGAAATCTCTTCCTGACCTGACGCTGTGAGGCATACAGGATTCGAGAAAGAAAGAAAAGAAGAACTGACGTCATTGCACTCCGGGCAGACCCATAGGTGCTCAGTCTTCCCCAACAGATATCGAAGAGTATGCATACTGATGGTTCCTGTGGCTCGCTGATTAAACACTCCTCTCACTCTGCCTCTCAGGCATCCAGTTCGACTTGAACAACGGGTAACTCCAAACTGCTTAAATCGCTTGATCGATTCAACATCGATTTTAGTGTCCTCATCCAACAGAGAGTCGCGAAGAGACCGAAGAATATCCCCTTATCCATCCTCAACTCCCCAACAAAGTTTTATTTGATTTTAAGTTCTTTCTGAATAGATCTATTTGGTCTATTCTCTGTCCATATTATACGGAAGACTCTTCTGTAATACTTATATCCAAAAGCACGTTTGCTTTCTCGCTGCTGTGTTAAATGTCCATGTCTCACACCTATACGTTGCAACTGGGAATATGAATGCTTTTCATATCTTGCTAACGTATTATTCCCATGATAAATTGAGTGTATATGTAACATTATAGTTTGTATTCATCCTTGTATGGAGTGCTATGTGAACTATCTCAGCGAGAGATTCTTATCAACAAAGTGCTGCTAGAAATTATATATACAATTCTTTCTTTCTTTATTTTCTTCAATCCTGTTTTGCCTTACAGAGTCAGGATAAGAAGATATTTCTAGAACGAGCCTCTTGTGTGCACTTCAATAGTGTCTTTCGTTGCCTCTGTTTTCTCTGAGGTCCATCTTTTGCGTGATCAGCCTTTTGCTTTGTATTCACTGTATCTGAGTAAAAATGCTCTTTGTGATGCACTGTCTGTTGGTAATCTGCTTGTGTGGCCGAACCATTTCATTTGTTGTTTCTTGATGAAGTTCAGTACTGATGTTGTACCCACTTTTTCCTGATGTCTTCATTTCTTAACCGGTCTCTTCTTGTTATACCCAGGATTATGTGTAGACATTTCATCTCTGTCGTGACTAGTTTTCTTCTGTCATTTAATGTCAGGAACTGATGGCATATGGTAGGGAGAAAGATTGTGTTGAACAATGCTTTTTTGTGTTCATGGTGACATGTTTGCATTTTGCACTCATCCTCGTATGGAGTGCTGCTATATAAACTGTCAATGAGATTTATTATCTATCTATAAAGTGGTGCTAGAAATGATTGATAGAATTCTTAATCTTTGTTAAACATCTTCATCTGGCAGTTTTGTTATATAATTTAATTGAGAAGTTTTGCTCGTTGACAAGTCTCATTCTCAAGGATAATCATCGCCAGAGTGGTTACCGGGGCCCAAATTTGGGGTGTAAAGAATAGAACCACTGTTACATGCCACGTATGTTGTAAGAGGCGATTAAGGAGGTTTGGCTGAAATCGAATGCGCGTGTCCTAAACATGTAGAAGTTTATGCGTTTAGGGGCCTACCAAACCAATGTGCAACGTATACACGTTCTTGGCAAAGATCAAACATATCACAAAGAGTGATTAAAATTAGTCGTAAAGAACGAACGCAAAGTAGAAGGATGATAATCATTATTAAACAGCTTGTCCCGCCCAAGTGGTTACCGGGGCCAAATTTGGGGCGTAAAGAATAGAACCACTGTTACCTGCCACGCATGTTGTAGAGGCGACTAAGGAGTTTGGCGGAAGTCGGATACACGTTTCCTCTGGAATGCTAACCCGAAACAAATGCTTGCAGAAAATGGATGCATCTGGCCGTAAGGTGCATAACATGGTGCAACGAACCCTCACAATGAAGAATGGGATAACGGATTCTACGATCGCCAATCTGCCTCGGAGATTTAGCCGCTCAGTAAGAATGTCAAACCTGCCATCACGAGGGGGGCCAAAACTTACTAAGAGGTGACGCACATGCACCAGCGTCCAAGACAAACTGTATGGCGTGGCTGATAATCTGAGGCAGACGGCTGCCTTTATTAGAGAATCCGAAATCTCAATCTAGTGAGAAAGCAGAAGAAAAAAAGTAGCTTGTCCTGACAAAACTTTGCCACCCCAGCAGCGTTTGAAACATATCTCCCTCTCTCTCTCTCTCTCTCCCTCTCTCTCTCTCTCCCCTCTCTCTCTCCTCTCTCCTCTCTCTCGTAGACAGATGTCCAGCCTATTCTCAAATTGAACACGGGAACTACGTTTTAACGTCCGTCTCTGATAGGACTAGGAACTCGAACTCCCTTACACTGATATCAGGGATCTCTGGAAGAATATCCAGATGGTTCCACGTGGGAGCGAACCTTGTACCTTTGGCACTAGAGACAAGCACCTAACCTATACGCTACAGAGACCCCCGAAATGTAACTGCTTCGGTGTACTGTGATAGATCTGTCGACTAAACTGAGCAAAGGATACAATGCTCTTGTCTCACTTATATAAATGGCACCTGCTCAGATTGCATAGTGTACATGCCAGACAGAAACACAGACTCCAGATCATATCCTGCAGTCATGTCCATCATACATACACCAACGAAACGAACATGGTCTCATGAACAAAGCTTACAGAGCAAGCTATGGGAACTCTCGAGGAACTCAACTGACATGCAGCTTCATAGAGGCAACCCATCTCATGATTTAGACGAGCATACGAAACAGAACGCAAAGAAGAAGAAGAAGATATAAATGACGAAACACGTAAAAACAAAGTACTGTAGCTTTACAAAGAACAAAAACAATATACAGCGACGTTTCGACCAAAAGACCTTTATTAAGCAAATGATACAGAAGAAACGAAGAAATTTAGACTTCCTATACGGCAGACATAACATATAACTCACTTTTATACCAATATATTTTCGAACATTCTTTATTTCTATGTTCGTGGCATTATTTTTCATAGATCAGTCTATCTGTCCCCTAATGAGATTTGCCAGTTATTTGAAGTGATTGATGTATCAGAATGATGTCAGTTGTCCTTTGAAGTTGTTTAACCTTACAGTGACAGATAATATGCGTGTAGAGGCAGTCAATGAGCTAAGACACAAGCCACAGAGCTTAAGAATAATGGACTTAGTTAGAGTCCGACCTAGTTACTTAGTCCGCCTGCCCAGCGTGTTTGTAGCGCGTTGGACGACGGGTGACAAGTCATCTGTGAGTGCGGGTTCAATTCCGCGGGCTGGTAGAAAAGCCACAGGTTCTCCAGATTTATGGTGTTCGTGGCACCTAGCCGAAAAGCTAAAAGCGCAAGTGCTTATGAATCGGAAACAAAAAGTTAGAAGGGGGTGAATGAAGTGGCTGAGATATGAAGTGAAGCGCAAGAATGTGACCACTCACTCCAGAAAGTGGAGGACATTGATGGATAAATCAGTCAATACCTGGACGTCGTGCTTTTATAGTGTTTGAACATATTTATATTCATATGTCAGTGGATCTGTCTATCTACTATTGACAAGGGGCTATGTTTTCTGACTGAGTTTCTTGTAAACCTGACATTTAGTCATGATATTTATGATATTTGCATTGATTTAAGCAGTCATTTTATGTTTTTTATTTACTGGTGTATTTTTGTGTCAATCGAATGTTTATCGGTCATCCAAATCTTCGTTTTATAGTATAGTCCCATTAGTTCATAAACTTTGACCTCGCATAGGCGCATATCAACATTTGTGCCGTACTTCACTTGTTTTGCTGTTTGTTTCTTTACAAACACCATCAGATTGTGTTGCTCTATAGTGACTACATATTTCGTGGCTACATAAGTTTGTCCGTACACAAAGAATATGCCTGTTGGAAGTCAACAAATTAGGACATCGAGAGGATTCAACTTTAGTTTACGTTCAGGTAAGAGCAAATACATATCGGGTTATGTTCTATGTGTTCCCGTTGTCTTTTTCTTCTTCGACCTTAGGGAGGCGAGAGCCGCTGTAGCGTAGTTGTTAGTGAACTCGCTTCGCAATGCTGGTGGTCTGGGTTCAGCTCCCGCAGTGCGCGTGGAATTTTCCGACCACGACGGCTCTCAGGTCGACCCAGCCTCAACTGGGTACCAGACATTCTCTGGGAAAGTAAAGGCGGCCGGCGTGATGCTGACCACATCACCCATCATGTGCCGACGGTCAATGAAAAATACAGGCCTAACACTGTATTGACCCATATACCACGAGGTATGAAAGGGTTCCTTTTTTTTTTTTTTACTTAGGGAGGCATAGTTCTGCAACCAAGGCTTTCCAAGCCCGTTTATTACAATGCCATATTTTCCAGATCTCTCCACTCTCTTTCCATTTTTGTGCATTCTGTTTTGAAGCAAATTCGTTTCCGTGGGACTTTTACAAAAGCGTAAAAATAGACTTCACCGTTCAGAAAGCAATGGCAAACTACTGAACGTATAAGTGGTGCCTAGAAAAATCAACGGCTCGTTTACTGTGGTTGATGGCTGCGTCCTGTAAAGGATATGCCACGATTTTCATGTTTTTCATGGGAATTCTACTGCATCAAGAAGCCTAATTGTAGTACATGTATAATTGCCTTTGTAGTTAAAAAAATTATGATACGAATTGGCAAAGCAACATCAGCTTTTAAGAGTCTATATAAAATATGGAACTGCACGTTATATAATATTAAAACTAAATTACGAATTTTCAATTCAAATCTTGTAACAATCCTAACATATACCAGCGAGAGTTGGAAAATGACTAAAGATATAGAAAGCAAGTTGAATGCATTTGAAAATAGATGTCTGCGTGCGAAAAATAATGAATATAAAATGGAATGAATTCAGGAGAAGTGATGAAATCAGAGATATGTCTGGTCAACCACTAGTGACAACTGTTATAAGAAAGAGAAGATGGAGATATGTTGGGCACACCTTGAGGAGAAATGATCAACGAATATCAAAGCAGGCATTGAAGTGGGATGCAAAGGGTTCAAGAAAAAGAGGTCCACCTAAAGAGACCCTGAAACGAACTTTGCTGAGAGAGGCAGGAAATATCGGTCTCAGTTCCATGGAGGAGATTGAGCGAGTTGCCCAGGATAGAGCAGTATGGAGAAATTACTTGCAGGCCCTATGTAACGTATAACGGTACGAGAGGAATTATTATTATTATTATTTAACGTGGCGCTGTTACTCTCAACAAGTCTTCATCAAGATCATCTTACAAAGACTCTACACAGTGTTCGACCCAAATTAGTTCAAAATGAACGTCACTAGAGAGATCATATTGCACCATCAATAATTTAATTCAATGGTGTTCAATAGTGGCCTGGAGACAACATTATTGGAGGACAGGGTCCCAGGACGCAGATGCAGACCAAGAAGAAGATGGCTACAAGATATTAAAGAAACTATGAACATGACCATCGACGAAGTGGGTGAACTGGCTAGAGACAGAGTGAATTTTAGATGTGTTGCAAATAGAACAATGTCCTATAAAGGACACGCCCCTTGATGATGAGTGTTCAATATAGCGTAGAGAAATTTGCATAAATTTCATCGATTGTTGGTATACTTGTAACATTATATATAGAGGCCGCTTGTGAAACATACTGAGTGCTTATGAAATTCATTCTCCATATTCTATATGTGTATATGTTAAATGTATATATGTTATATATATTTATTTATATATTTGGTTGTTATTGTTTATCTTCTTTTTCCACTTCTAGTTTTTGGGTTTTTTTGCATTTATTTCGTTATTCGTTTTTAGTCACAGATTTTCATTTTAGAGCCGTTAGGAATGTATTGTCTGATTATATATGTTCTGTGCTGTGTAACAAGTGCATTTCTTCACTTCAGTTGTATCCGTTGCTTGATAAAGTCCTTTTGGTCGAAACGTTGCTGTGTATTGTTTTTGTAATTTGTAAAACTACAGTACTTTGTTTTTACGTGTCTCACCATTGCTACACAGTTTTACTAGTCTTACCTTATATGAAATTCTCAACAAGAAAAAATATACTCATGTTTTGTATGTAAAGTGTACACTTAATTCCCATGCAACGTCAGTCAGAGTGTGGCCAGTCATTGGAGATAAAAACTAGAGTGCGACAAGGGTGTCATATATCTATCATTCTCTCCTTGACTGTCATAGACTGAGTGATGAAACAGACAACAGAGGATATCCCTGGAGGGGTACGGTTGACAGTGTTCTCATTAAACTATTTCGAATATGCAGATATCATCGTCGACGTAAACACTCGGCCCCGTAGAGGCATAGCTCACCACTTAACAAACAAGATATATATGTATATATGGTAGGGTGAATAATATAACAAATACTATAGCTTCTTTCGTCTGTCAGTAACCTGTATTTGACATACTTATACAATGATACATTATTTATTACGGATATTGTACCTACATTGTCTTTCTCTGTCCTCCGGCATTATTCTTACTTGTCGTCCGTTACCTACGTCATATCTAACTCCCTATCTGCTGCTTTTACGTGCACGCCTTTTGTACGTTGCACATCAACTCGTGCACTCCTCCACTATATTATGTCGTGTCGCGGTATTGTCGTTGCCCTATCTTATATATATATATATATAATCATTTCGATTCTTAGGTGTACGACACGACATCATCTGCATATGATTTGAGTTAGTTAGTCTTTCCTCTTGGGCCTGTGGGCGGCGCATAGGGCAGAGGTCTCCATGTCTCGCGGTTCGTTGCTATCTGTTTTAGGTCTTTAATGTTTGCTAGGTCCATCGTTGAGCCTTCTCTGATGATGGTTCTACACAGAGTCTCTCTTGGTCTTCCTCGTTTTCTTTTTCCCTCTGGTGTCCATATGAGGGATTGGTAAGGAGTCTTCTCTCATCCATTCTGTGTGGCCGATGTAGTTCCAGCGACGCTTTCTTATAAAATGTGATACATTTTCTTGCTTGGTCTCTGTCTTATTTGTGTATTAGGTCTGAAATCTGACCATTTGAGGTTCAGTATTCTTCTAAGACATTTATTCTCAAAGTTATCTAATTTTCTTTCTAGAGCTTTTGTTGCTTTCCAACTCTCGCATCCATATGACTACGAGAGGTATATATACGCCGTAGTAAGCTCGATCACGAACCCAAGCGTACCTGGTTCAAACCCCAAGTTTGGAAGCAAATTCGTTTCCGTGGGATTTTTACAAAAAGTAAAAGTAGACCTCACCGTTCATAAAGCAATGGCACATTACTGAACGTGAAGTGTCTAGAAAATCTATGACTCGTTTAATGTGGTTGATGGCTACGTCCTGTAAAGGATATGCCAGGATTTTCGAATAACAGCTTTAACTTATGAGTAGGTTCATCAATGAACATCGAACTAGTACGATTAATTGTTGAACGATGTTATAGATATTGCGAAGAAGATCGGAGCACATATGGGCATGCCCCGAGTGTAATGAAGATTTTTCAAACTGAAACTTTATAAGAGACCTTATGTCAGAAAGAGTCCTGGAGCACACATCACCGATCAATCAATTGAGAAGAAAATCACGAAAATAGTTGCGTTGACCTACTACACATTTCTGCAAGAATAAGCTGTAACAATGTCATGATTGCATAGTTTGACGTGCTCAAGTTGTTACCTGTGACACACACACACGCACAGACAAACAGTTTTATAATTAAGATACGATTGAGAGATAACTAGAGAGGATACTATTTCAGTGCATGCAGGCCGAATGTTTGCGTAACTAAAATATTTGTTATGTACTTGAGGACATCTCATAACTCAAGTATTATCTCACTTTATGATACTGGTATGAGTTTCTAAGCATATTTACTGTCCGACTTTATGTAAAGGAAGGAACCGTTAACACACCACTGAAAGCTCACCATGTGAGAAATGAAATGCTCGAGGGAGGCAGTGGGAGGTCACCAGGAAAGATGGTGCGTTCTGTCTATTTTTCTGTGCGCTCTGTCTTCTTCTTCTTTGCGTTCGTTCTTTACGACCAATTTTAATCACTCTATGTGATATGTTTGATCTTTGCCAAGAACGTGTATACGTTGCACATTGGTTTGGTAGGCCCTAAACGCATTGACTTCTACACGTTTAGGACACATGCATACGATTTCAGCCAAACCTCCGTAGCCGCCTCTTACGACATGCGTGGCAGGTAACAGTGGTTCTATTCTTTACACCCCAAATTTGGGCCCCGGTAACCACTCGGGCGTGCGTTCTGTCTAATTTTTTACTCTTGAATATGTTGATAGTAATGTGCCAGCAATACAAAAGGAGGACTTCAGAAGCAGAGTGGGCATAACGTCATGCACCGAATGCATTGAAAAACAACTTATGCAGTGGTTTGGACATTTAATGTGAATGGATACAACCAACCACCAATAACAGCATACAATAAAAAGAGATCAGGTACTAGAGCCAAGGGACGACCAAAAAAAAGATGGATAGACAATATCAAGACCACAATAAATAAACACGGATATAACACAAGGGCGACTCATCTGGCTCTGGAACGTAAATTAAAGCTCCCACCCCAACGCTTAACGGCAAGAGTGGACAACCAATTCCATCATCTACCTGAGGAAAGACAATAGATAATAGAATTGAAACCGTTCCAAGTGTTTGCATCTGTTTATATGTAATATGTTATATATGTAAAGGGTTTTAAAGCCGAAGTATTGACTTCATTGCGTTTTACCCCATATAGCTCGGTCCTCTCCGCAGAAATGGCATGCCACCTGCCGAGAGTATTGCACGAACTCCGTAGCTCCAGCAACGATCCTAGTGGTCTCTGAAAAACCGACTCGCAAGGTAAAGGGCTTAACAACTCAGCACAGCAAACCCCTCTCCCCCATATATATATATATTTATCTGTGTGTGTGTGCGTGCGGGTGGTGGTGTTTTTCAGTTAATGGTGGGCGAAGTGTGTGTGTTTGAGAGAGAGAGAGGTGTGTGTGTGGTTGTGCATCCAAATATGTGCAAGAAATATTGAAGGACAAGATGTGATGGGTACCGACAGCAGTCATCCATTCTACACGACATCCAGCTTATTTTTAATGAGATGTACTTAGTTATTGCGTGAGAACATTGTCAGACATCATCTCTCGGCACTATCTCATTTCCTCTCTCTCTTTCATTTCCTTTCTCTCTCTTTCATTTCCTTTAAGATGTGGAACATTTCATGTGATTGTTTTATTGATTCGTAGCACTATCATCATTGCACGTCGGTGAGTAACCATGTGTCATCCAATCTCTTTCTTACACATGAAAATCTCCGCGGCAGTGCACGAACTCCGTAG
This sequence comes from Arion vulgaris, assembly GCA_020796225.1. Taxonomy (NCBI): domain Eukaryota; kingdom Metazoa; phylum Mollusca; class Gastropoda; order Stylommatophora; family Arionidae; genus Arion; species Arion vulgaris. Next base: position 12,631,975 of record CM036775.1, read on the forward strand.
CACTGGCGAGGGTGTCCGATGCAATTTAAAATATGGTAAAAATATTTGGTATTAATTTTTTTTTTTTTTTTAACTTTTTTACTGAATGTTTGCCCGGGCAGTGATTTTCCAGCCTACTTTTCTCTATTTTGAACTGTCAGTGGCTCTTATACGTGCTCAGCTTGAACACGGGACCTACGTTTTATAGTCCGTCTCCGATATGACTAGGAACTCGATCTCACCTACACTGAGTTCAGGGATCTATGGAAAAAATACCCCGATAGCTCAATGAGGGGTGAACCGAGTACTATTACCATGGTGACATGAAGATGACATGTGATTGTGTTGGTGTCAATGTTTGGGTGGGTGCATATGTACGTATGTGTGTGTGTGTGTGATGAACAACTGTGTAGGGGGAGGAGTCAAAGGTCAAACTGTTTACTTGATAGCTTGAATATCATTAGGATGTACTGTGTTCACTCTAGACCTCTCTCTCTCTCTCTCTCTCTCTCTCTTTATCTATATCTCCCTGTGTGTGTGCGCGTGAGAACATGGTAGGAAAATCATTAATTTCTTTATCATTCAACTCCCAACGGAACACAGGTCGTCAGCAAACCTCTTTCAGTCTTTCCTCGCTCTTGCCACCCGTTCCAATTCTTTCCACGTCTTGCCTGTCTTTTTTATATGTCCCCGTCTCTCTACTCCGTGTATTTCTAGGCTTTCCCCTACTCCGCTTTCCCTGCGAGTTTCAGAATAGTTCATGCCTTGTATTGCTTCATGTCTGTCTTCTACATGTGTGTCCGCTCTCTCGCGCCATCCCTTTCATGTCTGTCTTCTACATGTGTTGTCTACTACATGTGTGTCTCTCTCTCTCTCTCTCGCCATCCCTTTCATGTCTGTCTACTACATGTGTGTCATCTCTCTCTCTCTCGCGCCATCCCTTTCATGTCTGTCTACTACATGTGTGTCATCTCTCTCTCTCTCCATCCCTTTCATGTCTGTCTACTACATGTGTGTCATCTCTCTCTCTCTCCATCCCTTTCATGTCTGTCTACTACATGTGTGTCTCTCGCGCCATCCCTTTCATGTCTGTCTTCTACATGTGTTGTCTACTACATGTGTGTCTCTCGCGCCATCCCTTTCATGTCTGTCTTCTACATGTGTGTCCTCTCTCTCTCTCTCGCCATCCATTTCATGTCTGTCTTCTACATGTGTGTCATCTCTCTCTCTCTCGCCATCCCTTTCATGTCTGTCTTCTACATGTGTGTCCTCTTTCTTTCTCTCGCCATCCCTTTCATGTCTGTCTTCTACATGTGTGTCCTCTCTCTCTCTCTCTCGCCATCCCTTTCATGTCTGTCTTCTACATGTGTGTCATCTCTCTCTCTCTCTCTCGCCATCCCTTTCATGTCTGTCTTCTACATGTGTGTCATCTCTATCTCGCCATCCCTTTCATGTCTGTCTTCTACATGTGTGTCCTCTTTCTCTCTCGCCATCCCTTTCATGTCTGTCTTCTACATGTGTGTCTCTCGCGCCATCCCTTTCAATTCTTTCCTTGTCTTACCTTTCCTTTTATATCAATCTCCAGTTCTCTTGTCCAGGTATTTCTAGGCCTTCCTCTACTCCTCCTTCCCAGCGAGTTCCAAAAGAGTGCCTGTCTTGTAATGCTTCCTGTCTTCTCAATATGCTCTCTCTCTCTCTCTCGCTCTCTTTCTCGCCATCCCTTTCAATTCTGTCCACGTCTTGCCTGTCCCTTTAATATCAGTCTCCATCTCTCTTCCCCGTGTATTTCTAGATCTTTCCCTGCGGGTTCCAAAATAGTGCCCGTCTTGTATTGCTTCCTGTCAATGTTCTCAATATGTTTTCCTATCCATCACCAGCATCTCCTTCTTAGCTCCTTTCCCTGTGATATCTGCTAAGTTCTTTCCCTGAGTTCCTCCATTTACTACTTGACAGTGTATCAATAAAAAGTACTAGGTTTTGCGTGCACAGTTTCCCCTTCCCGTGTGGCCTTCAATTTGCGTGCCAGGGGACAAGCTTGGGCCATACAATTCAATACTTTCCACATACAGTGTGCGTTTATTTATTGTTTTGTCAAAGTATTATAATGTTAACGATGGGGCTATACAGCAGCAAATTATGTACATAGCAATACATCGATAGTATTCTAGGTTAACGTGTAGACATAAGGATGCTCTCTAATTCGATTATGTTCTCTGGGTAAATGTTCAACATTTTACAGTGGTGTCAAGCAATGGCAAACTACTGAATGTATAAGTGGTGCCTAGGAAATCAACGACGACTCGTTTACTGTAGTTGATGGCTAGGTATTGTAAAGGATATACCACGATTTTCATTTTTCATGTAGAGCAAAGAAATATAGCGACAAGGAAGCTTTTCACACTGCATCATCAAATAGCTTGTCCTGAGCAGAACTTTGCCATCCCAACAGTCCTTCAGAATTTCCCTCTCTCTCTCTCTCTCTCTCTCTCCTAGGCTAGATGTCCCGCATCTGCAGCCGTCATGTTCAAACCATCAGTTACATCCTGAATCCATCTTTCCGTTGTCTTCCTCTTCTTCTCTTTACCGGCACGCCTCCTTCCATGATGGTCTTCTCCAGCCCTTCGTGTCTTTTTATATATCCAAAATACAGAGGAAGACAGAGAGAACATTTTGGACAGCCTGACTTCATGGCACGGAAGAGCGTCAACATATGAGATGATAGTAAACACCAGAGATAGAGATTTGTGAAGATCTATGATCACTTACACCAACCGGCACGGCACCTGATGATCATGCTCTACATCAACCATTTGTTAAACCACCTGTGTGTGGCCTGTATATGATTTGCACATTAGACCGTGAGTGTGTTGTATCAGTTAGTTAGACCCGCAGTCCAGCACATCTGGTTTCTGCATACTTGTTCTTCTTTCCTTCTTCAAACGCTCCATATCGACCACCTGTTAACCACTTTTTGTTATTTGTATGTGATCCGAGCCTAGGAACGACTGTACATTGTCCCAGTTATGCGCCTACAACTAGGCCATCATATCTGATTTCTGTGGCTCTTTATTTACTAAGGTAGCATCCCTATGCCCCTACATCAGTCGCATCTTACGACATGTTTTGTAGGTAACAGTGTTACTATTCTTTGCTTTCCATGCGGGCCTCGGCAACACACGGGAGATACTTTTTTCGGGATTGGCTATACTTTTTTCGGGTTCGCTATACTTTGTTTTTTTTAATCTAAGGAGACCCTGACACGAACTTTGCTGAGAGAGGCAAGAAACATCGGTCTCTGTTCCATGAAGGAGATTGAGCGATTTGCCCAGGATAGAACGGTATGAAGAAATTACTTGCAGGCTCTATGTAACGTATAACGGTACGAGAGGAATTATTATTATTGTTATACTTTTTTCGGGTTCGCACCACATGTAGAACCCAAGAAATCGTGGCCGTTTGTCTTCCCTATCCCATCTAGAGCTAGAACCCTATTCCCTTGGACTTTACATGCAGAGTTTCTCGGTCTACACCACTCAGAAGTGGGGTGGGATTGTGTGTTCTACAGGTCGTCATCAGCAGTCTACTAATTTGCACTTTTTAAGAGAGACTAGCCGACCCCAGCTCTGCTGGATGCAGAGTCCGGCACAAAGCACACATCATATACCGTAGCAGTTAGGTTACTGATCTTCTCTTCATATCTGGTGGGCACATGAGAAATCAGTAAGCGCTTTCAATGTCTTCTCTTGTAACTGTCGGTGCAGTATTTCACATTAGAGATACTGTTATCATTTATCTCCATGTTCTACGTGGTCTCCTTCTTCTTCTATTATGATCAACAAATAAACAATGTACAGGTATTAACAGCTTCTGAAAAAACAAATAGACAAACACAGGATTCGAACCACGTACCCTCATTTCTTACGACACCCATCGCCTAGCCTAGCAATACGAACGTCATTACGAACACAACCAGCGAGCCATTTTAGAATGAAATGAGAGTTTAGAAGCACGTAAAAATGAGGGTACGTGGTTCGAATCCTGTTGTGTCCATTTTTTTCGGAAGCTGTTAATACTTGTACATTGTTTATTTGTTGATCATAATCTTTGCTTCCGTTGCTTCCTCTGGGGTTCTTGCAACAAAAAGACTTCTTGTTATCTCTCTTCTTCTCTACTATGAACTCTATGAGCACTGTTTTCTCTCGTATCTAATCCTCTTCGTGTCCTGATTGACCACAAGGCTTCTACAAGAGACCTCCACTATTGCCGTTCTGCTGCCTTTCTACCAACGGTCTTCCACATCAGGGCACACTCCTTCAACTCTCATTCTCTCTCTCTCTCTCCACCGTTCTTCGTGTTTCCTTTGGACGTTCAGACCTTCTCTTCCCATCCGCTGTCCATTTGAGAGCTGTCCTAGCCAATGCCCCCACTGACATACGACACACATGTCCAAACCACCTCTGGTTGCTCTCTTTGCAGCACATCTGAAATTCACTCTGTCTCTAGTCAGTTCACCCACTTCGTCGATGGTCATATTCATGGTTTCTTTAATATCTTGTAGCCATCTTCTTCTTGGTCTGCCTCTGTGTCCTGGGGCCCTGCCCTCTAGTATTGTTCTTTCCAAACCATCGTGACGCTTTATGTGACCAAAGTATGTAATTTGTCTGTATAGTATGTTGTTTATCAGCCAATTCTCTTTAACATTTAGTTCTTTCAGGACATCAGTGTTCTTTCTTTTTATGTCCATGGTATTCGTAGGATCTTTCTGTAGCATTTAGTTTCGAAGGACTGGATTTTCATTCTTTTTTTTCTTTTTTTTTTTTGTGTGTAATAGTCCATGATTCACAACCATAAGTAGTCACTGGGAAAATGCATGCTCTCAATATTTTTAATGTTAATACCTCTGGTATAGCTTGATACAATTGTCAAACATGCCCAGCCCATCTTCATTTCTTTTCTTGCATGATGGCATCCATTGTTTTCTGCTTAACTGTTTGGATACAGCTGTTGTTAGATATTCACAGCAGGTTCATTTACACAATATGGTGTCATAGCTGTCTGATAACACGGTAGATGTGACACGAGAACCACGCTACTGTGTAGTAGGGGTGTGGTGTCTTCGTGGCCTAAGTTCCTAGTTCAATCGGAGACGGACGATAACAAGTAGGTTCCGTGCTCAGGTTGAACCAGATCCAACTATAAACGTATCTAAAGTGGGCTGTGGTTGAACACATAAAAGAACCCATGACAACGTGAAAACATGCCATGGGTAGACAGAAAATCCGCTGCATGTGCACAATTATTTCAAAAGTAAAAATACAATTTCTACACAATTTTTACCATTTTCAAAATTACATCGGGCCCCCTCTCTCTCTCTCTCCGGTGTTAGAAGTAGCTAGAAGCACACATAATTAATGCATCAAAGTGCACAAATGATGCTCCTATCAATCAAATCGACGCTTACTAGTTATTATATTTATTGGACACGTTACAATAGAGCAGAAAATATATTAGTCGTCTATGCTAGACTTGTCATATCCTGCATGTCACAATTTTAATTTAAAAAAAGATAATTTCTTCAGAAACTTTTCCTTATCCACTCTCATTTACTCTTTGTTTCTCTTACTATCCGGAGTATACTCTTATTCAAACAAACACAGCTTGAGATGGATCAGAAATGCATTAATTTCCGTCCCGACCCAGCGCCTAAAGAATGCTGCTTGCTAGCTAAGCGAGTTGTCCGTCGATGTCTCTTGTTTAATCACGAGACGAGCTTTTCTGAGCACGAATCCATCAACCATGTGATAGAAAGATGAGATGTGGGGGAAGGTTAGAACTGTACAGTAGATCGATCTAACCTTTTGAATATATTTTTTTTATTTCAATAAGAGAAGGATGTAGAAATGTAATGTGTGCAGTTTTTTTATTGGTAAGGAAATCGACAAATCTGAGGTGGTCCACAGCCAACTTTAAATACTGGGCCGCATAATTGACGAGATCAACAATATAACGAAGAGCTGGAGGAGCTGCAGGAGATAGGAAGACTTGGCATGAGTTGGTTGAGGGCCTATACCCCAATCCTGGTTAAAACGGCAAAGAGAGAGAGAGTAACTGCCGGGAAAACCCCTGATCTAGTTTCAGTGGGGGCTGTAATTTATATATGTTTAGTGGAACACTGCAAGTTTTTTCGCAATTTTACTCAATTCTGTGTCTCTATGGTTATTTATTGGTGAAAAATATTCATAATATTGATATTCCTTATTGCTAAACTTAACTTGTTGTATAATACAACTTTGATTTAGTATTTTGTGTTGATTTTAAAATGAATTCGTCTATATACAACAATACTGGAATGCGAGGTCACGTGACCGGTTGTGGTCTGATTTCCCATAATTTTTACCAGAGTCCGCAGACCCTATGAGTTTATAGTTGGCTGTGGGTGGTGAGACCAGATCTGGAGACAACCGTGGATAGAATGCAGTGATACTGAGTAAATTGGCGTTTAAGGACAAAGACACGTGTGTATAGATAGTATCACATAAGTTAAGTTAATTGCATATCCTTTAAGAACTTTGCGAATCAACCATAGCTTTTAGCGCTGTTTGTGATTTTTCTAGGCATTATTACGTTCAGTAGTTTGCCATTGCTTTCTGAACGGGTGGTAAAATTGTCCGCGGTGTGATTCGAACTCAGAACGTCGGGGTTAATGGACCGAGTCACTATCCCCTAAGCCACAGACGCCACCAGTGGATGGCATGGAAATGAGAAGGTTCAGTTATGACGTAGTATAGGTCAAGGTTGTGTGATGGTGTGTAATTGTAGTGCGGGAAGGGGCGATGAACAAATGTGACGTAGGACGAGCTAGTCAGAACCGGTTTAAATAGTACATAAACACAACGCGATAGGTTATCTGGCAACTTTCGATTTGTCAATGGGGCTGCAATTATCTTGAACACCCTGTATTTCAGTCTTTTGTAGCTGACACAGAAGTCTATAGTTTTCTTTCCAGCGTTGTTTCACTGTTCCAGTGAGTGTGCTTCAGTATATTATATCTGGGGCAATCTTGGAGTATGTAATCTGCATTCTAGGGTACTTGTCCATGAAATGAAAATTGGGGCATATCCTTTACAGGGCTTTGCCATCAACCACGGTAAACGAGTCGTCTGTTTTCTAGACACCACTAATACGTGCAGTAGTTTATCATTGCTTTCTGAACGGTTAAGCATTGCTTTCTGAACGGTTAAGTCTGTTTTTACAGTTCATAAAAACCCACAGTGACAAATTTTGCTTCCAAACTGCCAACCGTGGAGTTTCCAGGTATACTTTTGTTGTGATCGAGCTCACTAACGCTTAAGCTAGAGACGCTTATGTATATGCATGACTGAATTACTTACAAATCTTGAATTATGTATACATGTAGCTGCGATGTCACTGCACTCTCGTTGCACCCAATGTGATGTCTAATGATGCAGCAGTCAAAGTAGTATGGTTCACTGTACTCATTCCCCACCACCAATTTGCTAGCTGGTCATGCCGAATTTGACTATACTCTGAGGCGTATGTTCAAGACAAGAGAATCATCACGCCCCGAGTCACTGTGCACCCCACGATGAGTGGTCAGTCATACGCAAGTTTGTACATCTTGGTTCTTTATCCCCAGGTCTAGTCACTATCATCCCAGCTTCTTTACAATCACAGACTGGGTCTTCATATTGTCAGATAAGGCAAGGATGGGCTGCTGGTAAGATATTTACAAACAAAAGATCCCCCACTTTATAGTATCACGTCTACTTGGTTATACTGTAACATGGTATCAGATCTGATTCATACTGATTCTGTTAATATCGATATAGGGGGAGACTGTAGTAAAATTGGTAACTGCAAGAGATAGCTAGAGATAGGAAGACTTGGCATGAGTTGGTTGAGGGACTATGCCCCAACCCGGGGTAAAAATGCAAAGAGAGAGAGAGCAGTAAAATTATGTAAAATGATGAAACACGTAATAACAAAGTTCTGTAGTAATAGAAAACAATGACAATACACAGCAACGTTTCACCAAAGGCCTTTATCAAGCAAACAATACAACAGGAGTGACGAATTTCACAGCACGCTACATGTAGTCTACGACAGAGATTCGTTCTTAGTCACAGATTTTCATTTTATTACTGTTGGAATGTCTCTGTCGTAGTCTATATCTAGTGTGCTGTGAAATTCGTCACTCCTGTTGCATCGTTTGCTTGACAAATACCTTTGGTCGAAACGTTGCTGTGTATTGTGCATTGTTGTTGTAAAATACAGACCGTTCTGTGTTTTGTTTGTATGTGTACAGTACAGCCAGATCAATATGTAGAACAGAACACATCTTGTTAAGGGGCATGTTCCCTCTCTATTGAATCTTAACTGGTCGATTATATTATGATATATCTTATATTGTCTGTTTGACGATTGCCATATATTATATACTGTGTATAAGGGGCTTTTTTAAAGATCATTACAAAGGAGGCTGACCATTATATATATTAAATTGTTATCAGCTGGTCGAAGGACACATTTAAAAAAAAAAAATTGCTGTTATTTATGATGAGTTAGAGAAGAGAAAAAACAAGACAGTGACGGCTCGTCCTTAACCCTTTAGCTGCTAAAGACGTATATATACGTTTTCCCCATTCACTTCTAAAGACGTATATATACGTTTCCCCCATTCACTTCTAAAGACGTATATATACGTTTTACCCCATTCACTTCTAAAGACGTATATATACGTTTTCCCATTCACTTCTAAAGACGCATTAACACGTCTGTTATCTCTCCTTTGTGGGCTAAAGACGTGTCAACACGTTATACATTGCTACTGTCACTGCTATAGGCGTACATTCACGTTTGTGACCTAGAAACAAAGAGTAGCTATTTTTAACTCAGCCTTCAGAAAGTATGTAACAGCAAAAGAGTTACGGGCCTGTGGGGCCGGGACCCCACCAGAAATAATTTGTAACGTGTATTTATTATTTTATAAATTATTTATTCATAATTATTACTTTTAATGCGATACTGATTAGCTTTGAAAGATGAATATATTTTATATATATTTCGATCCAGAGGCACTTGAGCTTTAAGCTCTTCGGTTCGGAGTCATGGACATGTAACCCCTCCGTTTGGTGTCACGAACACCGTAAATCTGGAGAACCTGTGGCTTTTCTGCCAGCCCGCGGAATTGAACCACACTCACAGGGGGCTTGTCACCCGTCGTCCAATGCTCTATGAACACGCTGGGCAGGCGGGCAAAATATATAATATAAAGCTACAGTTAATACAGTCTGAAATTCAGCATCTTTCCTCCTTAATTAGTATACTTAGTTGTTTCAACAGTATACATGTGTGCACTTATTAGTGTTTCAACAGTATACATGTGTGCACTTATTAGTGTTTCAACAGTATACATGTGTGCACTTATTAGTGTTTCAACAATATACATGTGTGCACTTATTAGTATTTCAACAGTATACATATGTGCACTTATTAGTATTTCAACAGTATACATGTGTGCACTTATTAGTATTTCAACAGTATACATGTGTGCACTTATTAGTATTTCAACAATATACATGTGTGCGCTTATTAGTATTTCAACAGTATACATGTGTGCACTTATTATTATTTCAACAATATACATGTGCGCACTTATTAGTATTTTATCAATATACATGTGTGCACTTATTAGTTGTTTCAACAGTATACATGTGTGCACTTATTAGTATTTCAACAATATACATGTGTGCACTTATTAGTATTTCATCAATATACATGTGTGCACTTATTAGTATTTCAATAATATAATATGTGCATATTAGTATTTCAAGTATACATGTGCACTTATTAGTATTTCATTAATATACATGTGTGCACTTATTAGTATTTCATTAATATACATGTGTGCACTTATTAGTATTTCATTAATATACATATGTGCACTTATTAGTATTTCATTAATATACATATGTGCACTTATTAGTATTTCAATAATATACATGTGTGCACTTATTAGTATTTCAACAATATACATGTGTGCATTTATTAGTGTTTCAACAGTATACATGTGTGCACTTATTAGTATTTTATCAATATACATGTGTGCAACAATGTACCTGTCGACAGACAAGTTGTGACCTACTTAACAAAAATCATTCTAGTAAAGGGGGAATAACTTCCCGGAATAGACACATAATAGAAAATACTAAAATATAACCTAACCCACAGCCTTGATTTTTCAAGCAAAATTGTGTCTGTCCCCACCAACAAATTGATCACGAGCCGCTGCTGCAAACAGGTTTATCCAGAAAGAACATGGAATCACAAGGAAAACTGATGATACAAATAAGAATGAGAAGATTGAAGTATTTTGAACATGTAAAAAGACATGATGGTTTAGAGAAGACCAGTATGGAAAGAGGCATCAATGTCAAGAGGAGAAAAGGAAAACCACGGTGAAAATGGATTCAGTATGTAACTGATGACAATTGTAGGGACAGGACATCTGGCCTATGAGAAAGAGAAATTCCGAAGGACTGTTAGGGTGGCAAAGTTTTGTTCTCAAAAAGCTATTTGATGACGATATTAATGATGAATGATATTCGCCATAGGTTTAACTCCTTGAGAACCAAATGCCACACTACATGGCTTTGAGTTAGACGTCTTTTTACCAGGAGCCACACTAAATGGCTTGTAAAAACGTGGCTTTTTTCTGGTTCACTAAGAGTTAAAATGAAAGAGTTGCACAAATCCTCGATTTCACTATCTGACCTGATTTCATCCAGTTCTAGCCGCAGGATTAGTCGAGAAAACGGGATGTTATGTGCTGTGGATGGCCATGGTCTACTGAATGTTTCATACATGCTATTTGCATGCCACAGTGCATTGCTGATAGTCACCGTTGTTCCCGTTCAACGAACTAGGGTTTCATTCGCACATTCAGCCGAATCCAGTTTTCACATGTATGAGTAGCAAACCCTAGTTTCCCGAAGGTACAACCAATTGGCTACCCTCATCTGGTTTAGTCAATCTGTTGAAGCTGTTACCCGAGGCGACAGTCCTACCTAGCACTACCTTACTTCATTCTTACGTGCTTCACCTTTGTTATTTTTACTGCAGTCTGTACGTAGGATGACTTCCAAAGCATGCGAACACTTCTTTGCTCACATCAAATAAAGGCCAATTAACTCTTTCCACACGCAGCTATTTTTTTCAATCTTTCAAAAGTTCATTCAATTTAGGCAAAAGAAAAGCTATTTAAAATAATTAATCAGAACTACTTGTCAATATATAAATAAGTATATATCTTATTATAAACTAAATTGAAGAAAACTGGACAACATATTAAAATAACAAGGTTAAAAAGTAGTAGAAGTAAAAATAGTATAAATAAAACTGGAAAGACTTCTTATAAGGGAAGCAACTCTAATGGTGCAATGTACGGCGAATGGCGTTCAACGGAATTCCACTGTGGCGCAGTGTGCGTGAAAAACATGGATACAATTAAATAGTCGAAAATTGATTGTTTGAGTGAACGCAAATCATCTTTCTGTCCATGCAGGTGTCGCTCAGAATTCTCTCTGGCGAAAATCACACATAGGTGCCCCAGAGTGGTCAACGAGAGGTTGTTCCAGAGCAATCACTGAAATGCCTCTTTAGACTATAATCGCATGCAGACTGTCCGGTGTGAACAATAAGTGTTGTTTTTAGAGTGTCGCCCATGCTAGAAATAAGAGTGATACCGATAGACTCTACCTGAGTAGGGGTTTCCATAACACTAAACATAGAACTACACGCCTAGAGTTGTCTTTTGGGGCATCAAGAAAGCCAGGTACTCTCCCTACTTAAATATAGGAAAAGGATGGGAAAAAAGGAATTCCTGGCGGTTCAATAATAACAACTGCAGTCTGTCTCTTGTTCTTCTTCTTCACCCTTCGCCTCTAGGGAAGCATAAGACCTTCCAAGCCCGTCTATCAAATGCGATCTTTTCCAGATCTCTCCACTATCTCCCCATTTTCTTGCCATGAGTCCCTCCTTGTGGACTCCTTCTTCTTCGGGTGGCAAGCTATGAATTCTCCTGGTTATGGTTTCTGTAGCTATCTAGTGTTTTTACCAGGTGGGGTATCTAACCAAGCCAAACCTCCTAATCACCTCTTACGACATGCGCGGCAGGTAACAGTGGTTCTATTCTTTAACCCCTAATTTGGGCCCCCGGTAACCACTCAGGCATCTGTCCCTTATATCGATTTATATATTATCCTAGATCTGCCAAATATTTATCCATACCATTCATTTCACTTGCACATTAATTTCAACAGTAACTAAAATCTCATGTCATTTCAGTAAATTCAGTCACGTTTCTCTACACAGCTAATTATTATATCACTTCCTTCATGCCGATCTGCCAAATATTTATCCATACCATTCATTTTACTTGCACATAAATTTCAACAGTAACTAAAATGTCATATGTCCATTCAGTAAATTCAGTCATGTTTCTGTACAAAGCTTATTGTTATAAGATATCACTTCCTGGACGCTGACATTAAACGATAGAAGAAAACTAGTCACGACAGAGATGAAGTGTCTACGCAAAATACTGGGTGTAACTAGAAGAAACCGGTTTAGAAATGAAGACATCAGGAAAAAGTGAGTACAACATCAGTACTAGACTTCATCAAGAAACAACAAATTAAATGGTTCAGCCACGTAAGCAGATTTACCAACAGGCAGTGTGCCTCAAAAAGCGATGTGACTCCGATACAATGGATACAAAGCAAAAGACCGGCCACACAAAAGGTGGACCTCAGAGATAACAAAGGTGATGAAATCACCCGAGTGGTTACCAGGGCCCAAATTTGGGGTGTAAAGAATAGAACCACTGTTACCTGCCACACATGTTGTAAGAGGCGACTAAGGAGGTTTGGCTGAAATCGGATGCATGTGTCCCAAACGTGTAGAAGTCTATGTGTTTAGGGGCCTAACCAAACCAATGTGCAGCGTATACACGTTCTTGGCAAAGATCAAACATATCACAAAGAGTGATTAAAATTGGTTGTAAAGAACGAACGCAAAGAAGAAGAAGAAGAAGACGTGATGAAAGACACTTTATGAAGTGCACACAAAAGCATGTTCTAGAAATCTCTTCTTACCCTGAAGCTGTGAGGCAAATCAGGTCTGGAGAAGAGAAAGAAAGGCAAGATGCATAGAGAGGCTCGCTCCAGGTGTCTCCTTATTAAACTTGATGTTGAAAGGCAAAACAGGATCAAAGAATAGATAGATAGATCGCTTCCATAATTGATATTAGACTCTAAATGCTACAGAAAGATCCTACGAATAGCATGGACAGAAAAAGAAAGAACACTGATGTCCTGAAAGAATTAAATGTTAAAGAGAATTAGCTGATAAACAACATACTATACAGAAAAATTAGATACTTTGGTCACATCAAGCCTCACGATGGCCTGGAGAAAACAATATTAGAGGGCAGGGTCCCAGGACACAGAGGAAGACCAAGAAGAAGATGGCTACAAGATATTAAAGAAACCATGAATATGACCATCAGGCAGAGTGAACTGGCTAGAGACAGAGTGAATTTCAGATGTGCTGCAAAGAGAGCAATGTCCTTTAAAGGATATGCCCCTTTGATGATGATGATGATGATGATGATGATGATATTTATATATCAGATTTTCTTCCCTATATTTGACAAACCAGTAGAAGATGTTAAAGGTCAACCTCTGTCACATGCTAATTGTTCATATAACCTATGACCTTAATAACTACTTGATATGCAAAGTTCTTGACTTTTTATTTTCTTCCAGATTCAGAAGAGGATGAGTTTGTTGATGCTTTTGAGCACCAGTTGGAAGAAAGAGAGTTGACGGTTGCTCTACCACATTCTCCTTCTGATATGATGCACAGGTATGATTTCTCTTTACTGTCTGTCTAAGTCTAGTGTGTTTCTTGGTGTTGGGAAATACTTAGAACATGGAGGGATTGGGGGGGGTCTCAATGGCGAAGTGTTTAAGATGTTTGCCTGTCGTACTGAAGGTTGTAGGTTCAAATCCGGGCCGAGACATGTGCAATTCTTTCACGAGATCCCTAGGATTATTGCCGGAGCTATGGAGTTCATGCTTTGTGCAATGCTCTCGGCAGATGGCTTGTCATCTCTGCCGACAAGGACGGAGCCATATGCGAACCCGTGCAGTGAAGTCAATCCTTCGCTTATGGACTTAGAACATATCAAATGACATGATTTTCTGAAGATTTTTGAATACAGTCAAAGACTTGTCATACCTAGGAATCATAGTTCATATGTACAGTTCCTACTTCACTGCAACATGTCACCCCATAATTGCTCAGTTCCTGTGCCAACCTAGGAATCCTTTTTTCAGTAACTTGAAGAATAACTATCGAAATCCAATCTAGATGCAATAAATCAAATCATAGGACAAATGGTGCTCATTTTGAAATGCAAACATGTCACCATGAAAACAAAGAAAAAAACATATCATAACCCATATTGTAATCTTTCTCCCTACATTATGCTATCAGTGTCAAACCTGGACGCTGACATCAAACGTTAGAAGAAAACTAGTCGCAACAGAGATGAAGTGTCTATGAAGAATGCTGGGAATATCAAGAAGAGACTAGTTTATAAATGAAGACATCAGGAAAAAGTGGGTACAACATCAGTACTAGACTTCATCAAGAAACAACAAATTAAATGGTTCGTCACTAAGATTACCAGCAGAAAGTGCCCTCAAAGAGCAATGTTACTCCGATATAGTGGATACAAAGTAAAAGGATGTCCACGCAAAAGATAGACCTAGGAGATAACAGAGGCAACGAAAAACACTGTTTGTGAAGCGCACACAAAAACTGGTTCTATCAATCTTTACTTATCCTGACTCTGTGAGGCAAAACAGATTTAGAGCACAGAAAGAACAGGAGGACCTACCAGAACGTAGTCCAGTCTCCACTGATGTGCAGACATCTTTGAAGCGATTGTATCTCTCCTTAATTTGTGTGATGCTCATGGAATCATCATTGAAAGTGTGCTGAATCTTCCATATAGCCTTCCCTTGGGTATCCCAAGCTTTCAATAATACCTCTTTATGCGGTACTGTTACTGAAGATTATTCTGTAATTTTGGTGCAGATGGAAATTCAACACATCTTCTTCTTTTTGCTTCGTTCTTACGACCAATTTTAATCACTCTTTGTGATATGTTTGATCTTTGCCAAGAACTGTATACGTTGCACATTGGTTTGGTAGGCCCCTAAATGCATAGACTTCTACACTTTAGGACAGTGCATCCGATTTCAGCCAAACCTCTTTAGTTGCCTCTTACGACATGCGTGGCAGGTTACAGTGTTCTTTACACAGTTCACTTTTTGACAGGTTCTTTACACCCCAAATTTGGGCCCTGGTAACCACTCAGGTGATTCAACACATGTTCACTACACTAGAAGTCATCTTCTAAATTACATCGGAGACCCTCGTCGGTGCTACAGAGTTTGTGCACTGTCGCTGAGATCTTCCTCTGTAAGAAAGAGATCGGAGCTCACATGGTTACTCCCAAGTGCAATGATGATGGTCCTATCAATCAATCGCTACACTAACTTACAGGTCAAATGTCAATGATTGGTACTCTGCAGTCAGGAAAAATTAACATCATGCACACATGTGGGTCCAGGGCACCTCCTGTGCTTCATTTATTTCCGTTGGTAAAAGTTATGTTAGGATATCTTTTAAACAGACTTCATACAATGCTTTGACTTTATCGGTATTTGGTTAACTCTTTCGTCGCACACTGCCACGGCGGAAGTCCTTTACACACCATTAGCCGCACACTGCGCTATAGAGTTGCTTCCCTTATAAGAAATCTTTCTAGTTTTACTTCTACTACTTTTTAACCTTGTTATTCTATTAGGGTGTTCAGTTTTCTTTGTTAGTATATAATAATATATATATATGTTTATTTATTGAAGAGTAGTTAGGTGTTGTTTTTACCTCCTTGAATTAACTGTTTAAAAATAATCAGCAGGAAATAATCAGCATGAAGAGTTTACCTCCTTGAATGAACTGTTTAAAATTGGAAATAACTCAGCATGAAAAGAGTTTACCTCCCTAATGTGAATTGAACTTGTTTAGAAAATTGAATACCAGCATGAAAGAGTTACTCTTGATTACTAAATAGAAATAACTCAGCATGAAAAGAGTTTACCTTCCTTGAATGAACTGTTTAAAAATTGAGGAAATAACTCAGCATGAAAAGAGTTTACCTTCCTTGAATGAACTGTTTAAAAATTGAGGAAATAACTCAGCATGAAAAGAAGATTAACTAAACTCAATGATTTATTTATATTTTAGACTCCGTGGAGATGCAATGAATGAATGCTGATGTAGTCTTCCCCCAACAGATGTCAAAGTGCATGCATATATGAATGGTTCCCGTGGCCCTACTGGTTACACATATCCCTCTCTCTCTGTTCCTCAAGCATCCAATTTTACATATGCAATGTGTAATTCCAAATACCTTAATTCACTGGATCATAAATCATCATAAGTATCTTCTCCTTCCGAACTTGACTTCCATGCTCCCATGACAGCAGTTCTGAAAAACTCTCTATTCTGTGCAAGTTGACGCGTCAGCACAATCATTCTCAGATCGTCAGTGACATCTGGCACTCATCGTCTTCTATGTCTTCCTCTCATTCTTCTTCCAGACACCATTCCCTACAGAATTATCTTCTCTAGGCAGTCATGTTGTTTGTTGTCTGAAATATTTAATTTTCCTTGATTTTATGTCCTTTAACTCTTTGAGGACCAAACGCCACTTTACCAGGAGCCACACTAAAAGGGGTTTTTTATTTTAAAAACAAATGACTTGTAAAAATATGGATTTTGTCCTGGTCCACTAAGAGTCAATAGCCAACTCACTTTAATATCAAACTTGTAAAACAGAATCACTGGATAGATTCAACATTAATTTTACTACCCTCATCCAACAGATGGTTGCCAAGAACCTAAACCCTCCGACAATCAATGCAAGCCCACTCACTCTCTCATTGTCGTAAACACCCATATACTCTTTAACTAGAACATGACAGCAACAAAGGCAGGGCATTCATATCTAATACAGCTGTAATCCTTAGGGTTATGAAAATCGTGGCATATACTTTAGAACGTAGCCATCAACCACAGTAAACAAGTCATTGATTTTCTAGGCACACTTATACGTTCAGTAGTTTGCCATTGCTTTCTGAACGGTGAGGTCTATTTTTACCTTTTGTAAAAACCCACGGAAACGAATTTGCTACCTAGGGTTATGAGCTAATAATAATAGGGTTATTCTCCGGGACCCAGGATGCAGAGGCAGACCAAGAAGAAGATGGCTACAAGATATTAAAGAAACCATGAATATGACCATTGGCAAAGTGGGTGAACTAGCTAGAGACAGAGTGAATTCAGATGCGCTGCAAAGAGAGCAACGTCCTATAAAGGACACACACCTTGATGATGATAAGCTAATATGAACCACATTCCTCCCACTGTACAGAATCAGCTGCAGCTACCAGTAGTTTTGTTGGAAGAAAATGTGGAGAACCAACACTAATGTCCCATACTTTTATCCATGCATGTTTTCTCAGGAAGATTGAAACAAGATGCTCTCTGAGACAGTGGATGGAGCGCTGGGAGGTCTAAGCTGACAAAAATCATTTTTTTGCCAGAGCATGCAGGTGTAAGGGAAATGAACACGCAGAGTGGCTTGCAGGTATGGCTTCAGTAGGTAAAGGCTTGCAGGTATGGCTTGCAGGTATGGCTGTTGTGCAAAGTGGGCAAGCAATGAACCAGGCTGATATTCTGAATTTCTAAGGGAGAGAGGACATGTACACGATTCACGTAATAGTGGTGAATCTACAACACTAACCAAACCTGCTAGAATGTCAAGTGTAGTGTAGCTAGACAAGAACATTATGCTGGTAACCACAGAAGAATAGTAAACCAACACAGAACTGGGGTCGTCAGTCGCTACACACTACAAGACATATTGGGATATTAGTGCACTTATGGACTAATTGGTTCAACGTGCAGTGACGATGATCCTACGACTAAACTGAACTAAAAATAAAACTAAACACAACGCAGGATGTAACACAAGGGTTCAAAGTGACAAGTGCTTTCCTTTCTAAGTACTTAAAACATGCTTATACAGAACACTACGAACAAACAATAATAGACATTGATATTTGATCCACACATTCACTACCGAATTAAAAAATATGCTCTGGCTGAACTAATATGTGTTGATATTTTCATTCCATGGATGTATTTACTAGGTACGCTGTGGTTTTCTTAGTTTTCAACACGTTGTTATGAATTATATATTGTTTTCTAAGGGCTCTTTGTGGCGTAGAGGTTAGGTGCTCGTCTCTCGTGCCAAAGGTACCATGTTCGCTCCCTCATGGAGCCATTTGGATATTTTACCAGAGATCCCTGATTCTCAGTGTAGGTGAGATTGAGTTCCTAGTCCTATCAGAGACAGACGATAATACATAGGTCCTGTGTTCAATTTGAGTGTGTAAAAGAACACTCGGCACAAAATCGAGAAGAGCAGGCCAGAAAGCCGCTACCCAGACAAAATTCATTAGGAAAGATTCGAAATAAAATTTCTACAAAACATCTTCACTATCTTCAAAATTACATCAGGGACCCTTGCAGATGTTACAGAGTTCGTGCACTGCAGTTGAGATCTTCCTGTGTAAGAAAGAGATCAGGGCACACATGGTTACTCACTGAAGTGCAATGATGATGGTCCAATCAATCATATTGTTTTCTAGATAAATCAGTTTTCTGTTATCAAGTACCAAAAGAATGATACACGTTGATTCATGGATTGGAATACGATGTAAATTTAACACAAATTTTACCTGAAATTATCGTGGAGCATCTAGCCAAATAGATTAGAGCACAGGCTCACATTCCAGAACCAGTTCAATCCCCATCACGGCCAATGAGTTTTTTTCAGTCGAGGCATAAAGAAAAATCCTAACCTGAAAGTTTTGCAGCAACTATACTAGCAATGATGCCATTTAATTTCAAAGACTTTCTCCCCACCCCATCCTCCTTGCCATACACTACCTTAAGAGCAATATTACAAGCAGCAACATTATTTTTTAATTGCATGAAAATTCTTAGCGTGTGCAGCTGTTGGTTTATTTTAATAAACAATCTTAGCACACTGCAGCAGTTAGTACGAGTGTGTTAATTATTATATATCTTATTTTCTGGACAGACGTACTGATAGCATGGAAAGCTATCCTGATGTCTCCAGTGAATCTGAATCTGATGGCAGCAGCAATGAAGCTCGAGTCTACACCACCAAAACATCACCAAAGAAAGTTTCAGTAAGTTTAATCATAGTTGTGTGTCAATTCTTCTAGACTCTGTCATCAACTAGAAAATAGGAAATTTTTTTGGGGGGATACCTTGAAGATTTTGCCAGCTCATTGATGACAGCCATATGGCCAGCCCTAACCTTAATGACAACATCAACCACCTTACAAGAAGAGATCAGAGCACTATTTTAGACTCAACCCAACACATAACACTTAATAATCACTTGAACAGAATTCATCCACAACACACTCCAGAGTGCCAACTGTACACGCATCATCATGAAACCGTTCACCACCACCTCTTCAAGTGTCAAGCACTAGATGACATCAGGAAGACCTCCTTCCTCCAAGGCCAGATAAATGGAACACATTATACGGAATAAAAGAACAACTTACAGACACATGCAGATACCACTATATAGCATTAGGCAAGGGCAAAAGCTCAAGTGCCGCTGGATCATTGAAGAAGAAGAAGATAACGTTATGATTTCTTCTATCCTTGTTCATCAACTATTGTAGCTGTTAGTTACCATCATACCTTGAAGAGGGTATATCATCTCTGCCGACAGGACGGAGCCATCGAGGAACTCAGTGTGATGAAGTCAATCCTTCGCCTTTGGAACTTTTGGGGATACCTTGAAGATTTTGCTAACTCATTGATAAAGTTGCTTGTGATGGGGGAAACTCTGTGTGTGCAATGTCAGTCTTTCAGTGTTCTTTTTTAGCCACATTTGTGTGCTATTTTAGCCACCTTTGTGCGCTATTTTTCCGATCCAGAAGCACTTGAGCTTTCAGCTCTTCGCTCAGTGCCATGGACATCGTAAACCTTCGGTTCGGTGCCACAACACCATGAATCTGGGAACCTGTGGCTTTTCTGCCAGCCGCAGAATTGAACCCGCACTCACAGAGGGCTAGTCACCCGAGTCCAAGCTCGATTACACGCTGGGCAGGTGTGCTATTTTTAGCCACCTTTGTGTGCTATTTTGGCCACCCTTAATGTACTATTTAGCCACTCTCAGTGTACTATTTTAGCCACTCTCAGTGTACTTTTTTAACCACTCTTGTGTAATTTTTTTTAACCACTCTCAATGTGCTATTTTAACCACTCTGTGTACTTTTTTAACCACTCTCAATGTGCTATTTTAGCCACCTTAAGTCCTTGTGACTAAACGTCACACTATGTGGCTTTGTGTTGACGCCTTTTACCAGAGCCACACTAAAGGGCATTTTATATTCTAAAAACAAGTGACTTGTAAAAACATGACTTTTGCTTTGGTCCACTAAAAG
The DNA here is from genome assembly GCA_020796225.1 of Arion vulgaris. Taxonomy (NCBI): domain Eukaryota; kingdom Metazoa; phylum Mollusca; class Gastropoda; order Stylommatophora; family Arionidae; genus Arion; species Arion vulgaris. Next base: position 12,652,671 of record CM036775.1, read on the forward strand.
TTAAGTGAGCTATTTTAGCCACCCTCAATGTGATATTTTAGCCACCCTCAATGTGATATTTTAGTCACCCTCAATGTGACATTTTAGCCACCCTCAATGTGATATTTTAGCCACCCTCAATGTGTGATGTTAAAAAAAGTGAATCATCCTCTCAAAACATACATAACTGTAACAATCTAATTTTGTGTAGCAATAACACAGCTGTCCTCAATCCCCAGAAAGAACATCAGAGGACAGCTAGTCAAGACAAAACCCAGTGCCAAAGTCCATATCCTCAGACTCGCATGGCTCAGATTCTTCTTTGACATCACGTAGAAAAAGGCGTAAGCGTATTGCTGACAAGCCCAACATCAGTCTCAACTTATGGAGTTTTATGAAAAATGCAATAGGAAAAGAGCTTTCAAAGATACCAATGCCAGTAAGTGTCTGTGTGTGCATTGTTGTTGTGTTTTGTTTTTTTTAACTTGAAGAAACTCAGTTTGTCTCTCCTTTTTTTTCCAATGCTTTATCATAGACTTCCAGAAAGTAGATCATTTGCTGTGATGGTAGCACCAAGTTCTTATTGTAGCAAACTATGCTTTGTCATAGACTTCCAGAAAGTAGGTCATTTGCTGTGATGGTAGCGCCAAGTTCTTATTGTAGCAAACTATACTTTGTCATAGACTTCCAGAAAGTAGGTCATTTGCTGTGATAGTAGCGCCAAGTTCTTATTGTAGCAAACTATGCTTTGTCATAGACTTCCAGCAAGTAGGTCATTTGCTGTGATGGTAGCGCCAAGTTCTTATTGTAGCAAACTATGCTTTGTCATAGACTTCCAGAAAGTAGGTCATTTGCTGTGATGGTAGCGCCAAGTTCTTATTGTAGTAAACTATACTTTGTCATAGACTTCCAGAAAGTAGGTCATTTGCTGTGATGGTAGCGCCAAGTTCTTATTGTAGTAAACTATGCTTTGTCATAGACTTCCAGAAAGTAGGTCATTTGCTGTGATGGTAGCGCCAAGTTCTTATTGTAGCAAACTATACTTTGTCATAGACTTCCAGAAAGTAGGTCATTTGCTTGATGGTAGGCAGTTCTATTGTAGCAAACTATACTTTGTCATAGACTTCCAGCAAGTAGATCATTTGCTGTGATGGTAGCGCCAAGTTCATATTGTAGCAAGACAAATAGAACAGCTTGTGCAAGTTGTCCAAACTAGAACACATGTTGTGATTAAAATATGATGATACAAACTAGGTGTCGTGAGGGCAGAGTGGTAGCATATTTAACTCCTTGTGGACTAAATGCCACACTATGGGCCATTTTTTATTCTAATATCAAATGGTTTGTAAAAACATGGCTTTTGTCCTGGTCCACTAAGAAGCAGCCAACCATAGTGATCATCAGTATGCATACTCTTCTATGTCTGTTGGAGGAGACTGTGCACCTATTGGTCTGATGAGGGTGCTGTGATGTTGGTTTAATAGCCAAACTATGTATATGTCACATCTGATAGTAGACTGAACAGAGAGATCAAAGCTAGAATCCAGCAAGCCAATACCATTACAACTTAACCCCAATCTTGAAACACCCAGCAATTCCAGTAGAGGCTAAAAGACAAATTATAAATGCAATCCGGGCCCAAATTTGGGGTGTAAAGAATAGAATCACTGTTACCTGCCACGCATGTCGTAAGAGGCGATTAAGGAGATTTGGCTGAAATCGAATGCACAGGTCCTAAACATGTAGAAGTCTAAGCGTTTAGGGGCCTACCAAACCAATGTGCAACGTATACACGTTCTTGGCAAAGAGCAAACATATCACAAAGAATGTGAATGCAAAGAAGAAGAAGATAAATGCAATCTTTATACCAACACTGCTGCCAGTGCCAAACATGGGCACTGACAAAAGAACAAGAAAGGAAAATTAACCACATGTGAAATGAGATGCTTGAGGAAAGCAGTAAATAAAACAAGAAGAGACCATATAAGAAATGAGGAAATTAGAAGAACAGTCGGAACAACACCTGCTATTAGATTCATTGAATAACAGAGACTCAAATGGTTTGGCCACTTGGTGAAAATGAACCCGAATACACCAGTTGCAAGAGCGTAGAACCTGAAAATGGAATTATCAAGGGAAGGGCAGACAAAGAAAAGATGGATTGATGGAGTTACAGACATCTTAAAACTCCACAATACCACAGCATATCAAGCGACTGAGTATGCACTATCTCAGAAACCGATCATCATTAAACCTTCTACGACTAACGGCAAAAAAAAAAGCAGAGAAGGACAAAAGAAAGAAAATAATATGTATATGTCTTCCCAGTTTAAAGGTTACTGTTTGTGTATAACTATATTGTTCAATGCATGAATAAATGTTAGAGTATGTGACTAGCAAATGTGACGCTGTGGGTGTCTGGTCATCTGCATTCTTAATGTATGTCCCATATATACCGTCTAGGAAGTCTGAATTTCTTCTCTTCTTTTGTATCTTTAGCTTGATAAAGACCTTTTAGTCGAAATGTTGTTGTATATTGTTTTTGTGCTTTGTAAAACTACAGTACTTTTTTTTTTACATCTTTCGTCAAAACAAAGATTGGAGAGAATGATGCCTGTGTGTTTTGGAGCCCAAGTTGAGCAAAGAATAGTAACACTGCCACCTACAAGGCATGTCATAAGAGGCAGCTCAGGTTGGGACCTAGGAAAGCTACCCTAGTAAATAAAAAGCGTCGCAGAAATTAAATGTGCTGGCCTGGTCTACTTTTAGGTGCATAACTGGCACAACATACAGTTGGTTGTAGGCTCAGATCTTATATAGATCACAAAGAATGGTTTAACAAGGGGTCGATGTGGAGCATTATAAGAAGGAAAATATTAGCTTAGTTAATGCATATTGTTTGCAAAACACTTGTGAATTGTGTGATACTTTTCTGCAGGTAAACTTCAATGAGCCACTCTCAATGCTACAAAGAATCATGGAAGAAATGGAATATTCGGAACTTCTTGACCAAGCTGCCAAATGTAGTGATTCAGCTGAGCAGATGGTCTGGGTAGCTGCTTTTACTGTGTCCGCTTATGCAACAACTCTTTTCAGAGTTGGTAAACCTTTCAACCCATTATTAGGAGAAACTTTTGAGTTTGACAGAATGGAAGATTTAGGATGGAAAGGTATCTCAGAACAGGTGAGACCAGATATTTGATTTTTGTTTAGTTTTGTAACTTGAAGATTGGCAATAGCAATCAGGAAGTTAAACACTGTGAAGAACATGTGGCAAAGTACCAGCAATGGAGCAATCAGGAAGTTAAACACTGTGAAGAACATGTAAAGTACCAGCAATGGAGAAACAGGAAGTTAAACACTGTGAAGAACATGTGGCAAAGTACCAGCAATGGCAATAGCATTCAAGTTAAACACTGTGAAGAAATGTGAGTACAGCAATGGAATCAGAGTTAAACACTGTGAAGAACATGTGGCAAAGTACCAGCAATGGCAATAGTAATCAAGATTAACACTATGAAGAACATGTAGCAAAGTACAGCAATGGCAAAGCAATCAGAAGTAACACTTGAAGAACATGTAGCAAAGTACCATGAATGCAACAAGTTAAACATGAAGAACATGGCAAGTACAGCAATGGAAATAGAACAAGTTAAACACTATGAAGAACATGTGCAAAGTACAAATGGCAATGCAATCAGAAGTTAAACCTGTGAAGAACATGTAGCAAAGTACCACAATGGCAATAGTAATCAAGTTAAACACGTGAAGAAATTGCAAAGTACAGCAATAGCAATCAGAAGTTAAACGCTATGAGAACATGTAGCAAAGTACCAGCAAATAATAAAACTAAAATACTGAGAACATGCATTTCCAGTGGCTACTATGGTTGTGAATCACAAAAAAAGAATTAAATCTAGTCCTTCAAACATACAGAAAGATCCTATGAATACCATGGACAGAAAAAGAAAGAACACTGATGTCCTGAAAGAACTAAATGTTAAAGACAATTGACTGATAAACAATATACTATACAAAAAAATTTGATACTTTGGTCACATCAATAGTCACTATGGCCTGGAGAGAACAATATTAGAGGGCAGGGTCCCAGGATACAGAGGAAGACCAAGAAGAAGATGGCTACAAGATATTAAAGAAACCATGAATATGACCCTCGACGAAGTGGGTGAACTAGCTAGAGACAGAGTGAATTTCAGATGTGCTGCAAAGAGAGCAACGTCCTATAAATGATACGCAACCTTGATGATGAATGTAACTTGCTTTCACAGTTATCATCATCAGGTGTCGTATCGCTGGCGTAGGTGATCATGGATCTCTACAAACCTCTGTCCCTGTTTGCTATCATCTCAGATGTTGGCGCTCTTCCGTGTCATGAAGTCAGCCTGTTCAAAATTTTCTCTGTCTTCTTCTACCTCAATTCCCCTCGATTTTACCGGTTGCCCCATTGTGTTCTAAGCCTTCCCCATCATATTTCCAAAAATGATGATTGCCTCTTTCGTATATTGATGATAAGCTGTCACTGTCTTGGCCTCATTCAACACCTCCATATTTGTCATTTTTAACAACAGGTGGAGTTGGGTTGAAGGAAATTAAAAAAAGAACAAACATGGCTTACAAAAAATTAAACAACTAAAAACAGCATGGAACAGAACTGATAAGAAAACAAAGATCAGAATAATAAGAGCATGCATATTCCAAGTGGCAACGTATGGGTGTGAAGCATGGACATTTAATAAAAAAACATATGTGCTTTTGAATATGTGTTACAAAAGAGTCCTCTGTATGTCATGGACAGAGAAGAGAACAAATAGATCTATCCAAAAAGAACTTAAAATCAAAGAAAACTGGCTGATGCTACTAATAAATTAGAGAAAATTAAGATATTTTAGACATCTAAAAAGGCACAAGGGCTGGAGAAGACCATCATGGAAGGGGGCATACCGACGAAGAGGATCACCAAGGAGAAGATGGATTCAGGGTGTAACTGATTGTTAAACATGACGGTTGCAGAGGTCTATGAGAGAGAGAAATTCCGAATGACTTGGGTGGGGTGACAAAGTTCTGCTCAGGACAAGCTATTTTATGATGGGATAAATAAATGAACTATTATCAAATATCTATTATCAGTGATGAAATCAGAGAAAGGTCTGGTCAACCACTAGTGACAACTGTTATAAGAAAGAGAAGATGGAGATATGTTGATCACCTGAGAAATGATCATAATATCAAAGCAGACATTGAAGTGGGATGCAAAGAGTTCAAGAAAGAGAGGTCGACCTAAGGAGACCCCAAAACGAACTTTGCTGAGAGAGGCAAGAAATATCGGTCTCAGTTCCACGGATGAGATTGAGTGAGTTCCCCAGGATAGAGTGGTATGGAGAAATTACTTGCTGGCCCTATGTAACGTATAAAGGTACAAGAGGAATTATTATTATTATTATCAAATACTAAAAGAAAGGGTCTAAAGCTGAATGATTGACGTCATCGCACAAGGTTTTACCCCCATATAGCTTGGTCCCTCTCCCCAGAAATGACATGCCAGCATTAGCCAAGAGTATTGCACAAAGTACAAACTCCGTAGCTCTGTCAACAATCCTAGGGATCTATGAAAAAACTGCACTCATGAACATAGCGCTGTACCTTTGAAGTCTGCGAAGGATCGCCTGCATGGCAGGGGACACCAGTCAAATGGTAGAAGCAGGCCTTAGCGCAAAAATCATTCAGAAGCGCCACACCAGGCGTAATGGCTAACGCCTGAATTCACAGTAGGCGAACGCAGATGATGATGAACATAACGCCGTGGTCCAGAGTCGTACCCACAACTCTCAGAACGTGTGTGTTTCTTGAGCGCTTCACATAATCTGTCTAGCCTTTATGTTTCTATTATAAAACATTACAAACTTGTTTTCAATTTTATAGGTATCTCATCATCCTCCAATGTTGGCTATGCACATTGATGGGAGAGAGTGGACTACATGGCAAGAGTTTACAATGACAACTAAGTTTAGGGGCAGATACCTTCAGATCATTCCCATGGGTAAGTGAATTCTATCTATCTGTTCTAAATCTATTGATTCCATCAGAACAAGTACCATAAGTCTTCTCTCTCTCGTCGATCGTCTTAGGCCGCTTTTATCATTCGATTGTGATATATAAGCAGCCAAACATCAAGAACGGATGTACATACACGGCCTTCAGTACCTATTGGAGCTCAGATGCTTATCCTTCAGCGGCGTGTTCGATTTCAACCAGCGTTTACTGGGTTCGCTCTCCGTTACCTTTTGCTGTCCTCAGCCAAAACCCACAAGACAGCAGGCTGCTATTTTCTTTCAGGGCAGCGACCCATAGACGACCTCCCGGGCTGATAAGAGTCATCTGCCCAGATATGTTCTTCAGAAGTCCATGTCACCATTCTTTTTCTTTTCTCCAATCCTGTTTATCTCACAGCGTCAGGTCAAGAAGAGATTTCTAGAACAAGCCTTTGTATGCGCTTTGTAGATAGTCTCTTTCGTCGCCTCTGTTATCTCTGAGGTCCATCTTTTGCGTGGCCGGCCTTTTGCTTTGTACCCATTGTATCGGAGCAGCATTGTCCTTTGGTGTGCACTGTCTGATGGTAATCTGCTTAAGTGGCCAAACCATTTAATTTGTTGTTTCTTGATGAAGTCTTGTACTGATGTTGTACCCACTTTTTTCCTGATGACTTCATTTCTCAACTGGTCTCTTCTTGTTACCCCCAACATTCTGTGTAGACACTTCATCTCTGTCATGACTAGTTTTCTTCTATCATTTGTTGTCAGTGTCCAGGTTTGGCACTGGTAACATAATGTGGGAGAAAGATTGTGTTGAACATTGCTCTTTTGTGTTCATGGTGACATGTTTGCATTTTTGCATTCTTCTTCAACGCTCCATATCGACCACTTGTTAAACCACTCTTTGTGATTTGTATGTGGTTGATAGCACCATCATCATTGCACTTCGATGAGTAACGAGACAGCTCCGCTCTCTTTCTTACACAATTTTGCCCAGGCAGCAGCTTTCCAACCTGCTCTTTTCGATTTTGAATTGCCAAGGGTTCTTTTACATGCTTAACTTGAACATGGGACTTACGTTTTATCGTCCATCTCCGATAGGACTAGGAACTTGATCTCATCTACACTGAGATCGGGATCTCTGGGAAAATATCCCGATAGCTCTATGAGAGAGCAAACCGAGTATCTTTGGAATGAGGGGCGAGCACCTAAACTCTACACTACAGAGATCCCTGATTTGTATGTAATCTGAGCCTAAAAGCGATTGTAAGTTCTGCCAGTAGATTGTACAAGTAGGCCAGCACATATGATTTCTGCTATGCTTTTTATTTACTAGAGTATCTTCCCTAGGTCCTACCTCAGTCGCCTCGTACGACATACCTTGTAGGTTGCAGTGGTACTATTCTTTACTTCCCTTGCGGGCCCCAGCACCATGCAGGCGGCTACGACAGCAAGCACTGTCTTGTCTTATCCAGATGTGCCATAAAGCATCTTGGGGAGATTTAGTTTTCTATCCTGTGCCAGTTGCGTTGTATCTGTAGTTGTTAGTCTTTGATGTCGCAGAATATTTGTAATATTATCTATCCATCGGATTCTTGGTCTTCCTTTCAAACTCTGCGCCCAGGTTGTCGGTTGTCATAGGCTCAAGATGGTAGTGGATCTGGTTTCATTCTCATTAGGTGACCGAACCATTTTATTTTGGGGGTCTCAGTGACAAATGATTAAGTCATTTGCTTGTCATACTAAAGGTTGTGGGTTCGAATCCGGACTGAGACACTGTGCAGTTTTTCATGAGATCCCTGGGATTGTTGCCGGAGCTATGGAGTTTGTGCTTTGTGGAATGCTCTTGGCAGATGGCTTGCTCTCTCTCTCTCGCCGATAGGGACAGAGCCATATGGGGAAGCCTAGTACAATGAAGACGATCCTTCGCTTTTGGATCATTTTATTTGTTTGTCTTCTAATAATGTTGGATACATGGTGTGATTCCAACAACATTTCTAATCACTGTCAATCAATCAAGTGCCATGCCTGCCTGCCTAGGCGATCATGTCTCTCCACTACTCTCTTTGCTTGGTGCATGTAATCAGTTCTGTCGTGGATCTTATGTCGAACCATGATATCAAGCCATCCAACATCTTCTCCCTCTGTCTTCCACGATCTCTCCTTCCCTGAGTTTTACCCGTTGTCACCAAATGTTTTAAACCTTCTCCTCGCATTGTATGCCTGAAGAACCTTTTCATATTGTCTTATTCTTTTGATAAGGTTTCTTTGTGTGCAGACCTGATTTAAAACCTCATTTGTTTCCTTTGCTGTCCATGGAATTTTCAACATTCTTTTGTTGGCAGCCATCTCTGTGGCTTCCAATGATCTTATTGATTGTTTGTTCATTGTCCATGATACGCTGCCATACTTAAGCATTGATTCAATATAGCATTTTAGTACTCGTTAACACAGTGTCATTGTTAGTGAATTCACGCATAGTGTGTTCTTCATTTTCATAAAAGCTGCTTTCGCTTGAGCTATTCTACTTCTAATCTCTGTTTTACATCTTCCATCTGATGTTAGGATGTTTCCCAGATACTTGAATCGATGTACTTGTTTCAGTGTTATGTTATTTGTTTTGATCTCACTGTGCTCAACAATATTTGTTATTATTTTAGGTATTGCCCACCTGAAGTTTCATAAATCTGGACATCATTATACCTGGCGTAAAGTGACTACTACTGTCAACAACATCATCGTGGGCAAACTGTGGGTGGACAATCATGGTGAGATGGACATTACCAATCATATAACTGGAGAGAAATGCCACCTCAAGTACTCTGCTTACAGTTATTTCTCCAGGGAAAACCCTCGCAAGGTTGGACATGATTTTTTTTTTTTTATTTCACACACAAAATGCATTCAAAATTTTCAGTTATATAGTTTCTTCTTTTTCTTTGAACGCTCCATATCAACCACTTCTTAATACTTTCGCTGCCACCGACGACAAAAGTCTGCGAAATACAAACTCCCTTTCGCTGCCACCGACGACTTTTGTCTGCGGACATGTGCCATCGACGATCTCTTTTAAACGGGAGTATCGCTTGCGAAACGAGGGTCGCGTGACATACTTCCGTATTGTTCCGACGAGGTCTCCAAAATGGCGGATCTAACATACACGCTGTAAACGCGGGATAAGTCTGATTTTTCGTAAGTAAACAAAAATTTTCTAAATGGACGATGTAGCTGATGAATAGTGATGTCCAAAATGACTCTTTTCTGACTTTTTAGCCAGTGATAGTGTTAAAACGAACTCTGAATGTGATATGAATTTGAACTGTGATTCACGTGACGATGTTTATAGATCGATAGCAGATATTGTCACCCTTTACGGGAGTAGATGACGGACACCTATCTCGAAAATGACGGCATATCATACTGTGGATAGGTATGAGGATATCAGTTACTACAATAGCTTGTGGATTATAAGGAATATATTCCACATACAGACAGGTTAGTAGCTCATTAATATATGAACACTATTCCATAGTTTAAAAGTCCTAAGTTTATTAGTTTATTTTTACGATTTTTTGAAATTGTCACTGAAAACTGATCATGCCGAAAAATAGCGTGGCACTGGGCCAGACTTTGTTGAAAAATGCGTGGCAGCGAAAGTGTTAAGGCACTTTTTGTGATTTGTATGAGCCTATGAGCGATCGTACACTGTGCCAGTTATGCACCTACAAGTAGGCCAGCACATCCAATTTTTGCAATGCTTTTTATTTACTAGGATAGCTTCCTAGGCCCTACCTCAGTCACTTCTTACGACATACCTTGTAGGTCGCAGTGTTACTATTCTTTGCTCCCTTGTGAGCCCCGGCAACACACAGACGAGTTAGTTTAAAATTTGTTTAAATTTATTGATGAGTCAGCATCGAAGTACTTGGTAATTCTCTTTCCTGTCTCAAGCCGCATCTTCAGTTTCAAAATTGTAAATGTCAGAATGTTATTTCGTAAAGGTGGATGGTTAACTCTTGGGGACCAGGGCAAAAGTCACGTTTTTACAAGCGCTTTCACGTTTTGATAACCAAACGCCATTTAGCGTGGTGGAATGTAAAAACACGTCCACTTCAAATGCCACTTAGCATGGCGCTTGGTCCACTAAGAGTTAATTTCATCCATCTTATGCAGAGAATTTATTGGTCTCAGTTCCATGGAGGAGATTGAGCGAGTTGTCCAGGATAGAGCGGTATGGAGAAACTACTTGCAGGCCTTATGTAACGTATAACGGTACGAGAGGAATTATTATTATTATGCAGAGAATTATTCAAAAAGAATAGGAAGTCGATTTATTGAGCCTGGACGCCAGGCAAATCAAGTAGTCCAAAAAAAGACTGGTAACCTGGGCAGATGACACTCAACAACCCAGGAAGGAAGGTTGTCTAAGGGTAGCTACCCTCAAAGAAAATAGCAACCTGCTGCCTTGCAGGTCGGCTGGGACAGCCCAAGGCTGACGGAGAGCGAACCCAGTAAACGCTGGCTAAAACCAGACACATCGCGAAGGATAAGCACCAGAGTTCCAAATGGCGCTAAAGATGTGACGAAACATAACCATGCTAACGCTGCATGAATCAGATTTCCACATGAATAAGAATTTATGGGGAAATCTGGTACATCAGTCTAAGCGGTGATCGAGAGAGAGAGAGAGATTCACTGAGGATCATCGGTGCTACCGAATTTATGCTGTAGTTTTGCTTAGTGTTTGTCATCATAGCTCTCAGGTCGACCTAGTGTGAAAGTTATTTCAGACTATAGAGACTCTCAGGTTGACCTAGTGTGAAAGTTATTTCAGACTATAGTGATTCTCAGGTCGATATAGTCTCAATTGAGAATCATGGCATCTCCTTTACAGGACGTAGCTTGCAACCACTTTTACGTTCAGTAGTGTGCCATTACTTTCTGAACGGTGGGGTCTATTTTTACCTTTTGTAAAATGGTTTGGACACCTGACAAGAATGTCCTGGTATCGCCTACCATAGAGAGCCACACAGAAAAAGTATAGTTTAGTCGTCGGATCATCATCACTGCACCTCGAACAAATTAGTCCATAAGTGCTCCGATCTCTCCTCAGTATGTCCATCAGCGTGTGGCGACTAACAACCTCCGGTTTTTTGTTGGTTTACAATTCTTCTTTGTCTGCCAGCATAGCTTCTTGTCGAGCTACACCACACTTAACTTTGAGTTCTTGCAGTCTGGTTAGTGTTGTAGTGTAGTAGTGTTGTCGCTATTACGTGAATCATGTACACGCTCCTCTCCCTTAAGAAAAGTATAATGAGTACAAAGCAAGACCATGCAAAAATTCAGCCACGGCTTTCTTTCTTTCTTGAATCCTGTTTGCCTCACAGTGTCAGGTCAAGAAGAGATTTCTAAAACGGACCCTAGTATGCGCTTTGTAAATAGTCTCTTTCATCGCCTCTGTTATCTCTGAGGTCCATCTTTTGCGTGACCGGCCTTTTGTTTTGTACCCATTGTATCAGAGCAGCATTGCTCTTTGAGGTGCACTGTCTGATGGTAATCAGCTTACGTGGTCGAACCATTTAATTTGTTGTTTCTTGATGAAGTCTAGTACTGATGTTGTACCCACTTTTTTTCTGATGTGCTCATTTCTTAACCGGTCTATTCTTGTTACACCCTGCATTCTGCGTAGACACTTCATCTCTGTCGTGACTAGTTTTCTTCTATCGCTTGTTGTCAGCGTCCAGGTCTGGCACTGGCACAGTGATTCAGTCTGGCACTCTTTTTGTGTTCATGGTGACGTGTTTGCGTCTTAAAATTAGGCAATTTGCCCTATCATTTGATTTGCTTTGTTGCATCTGTGTTGAATTTCATTAGTTATTCTTCCATTTGCTGAAAAATGCTTCCCAGGTATGTGAAATCTTTTACTTGATTTAGTGGGCGATTGTCGATGGAGATATTGGTAGAGCTTTCCTCTCTGGCAATGTCATTACTTCTGTTTTGTCGATGTTTATTCTCATGTTGTATTCGTTACATGCAAACTGGAGTCTGTTAATGTGTTGTAACTGTTCTTCTGTTGTTGATATGATTGCCTGATCGTCTGCAAAAAGAAATTCATTTAAGAGCTCTCCGAGGTTGTTTCCTTTGTTGGTGTTAGCTATTTTACAGATGTGGTCAATATACGTGATAAACAGCAGCAGGGATAGTACGGCAGCGACAGCATCAAGAACAATCTTACGAAAATGAATATCAGCTTACAAAGTGCCTTAAAACAAGCACACACATGATCACTACATTTTCTCCCCAACACTTCTATAAAGAAGTAAATGGTGGAAGAGAAGAAGAAAAGTAAAATCTCATGGAAACGAATTTGTTTCCAAACTGCCTGCCCAGAGTTTGAGCCAGGAACGCTTGGGTTGTGATCGAGCTCACTACTGCTTAAGCTACATACGCCCACCATTGATAGTAAACAGTCTCAATTAGGTAGCAGAAGAAACTGGGTAATAAAGGCAGCTGGTGTGATGTTGGCCCACATCACCCATTGTTAGCCTTTGAAGAAAGAAAAATACAGCCTAACACTGTATACCCCAATATACCTCATGGTTTGAAAACAGGTTCATTTACTACTTGACTTAACTATGCATGTTAATATCAAAGCTTCTTCATGTTAATATCAAAGCTTCTTCATGTTAATATCAAAGCTTCTTCATGTTAATATCAAAGCTTCTTCATGTTAATATCAAAGCTTCTTCATGTTAATATGAAAATATCTTCACTTTCTTCAAAATTACATCGGTGACCTCGCGGTGCTACAGAGCTCATGCACCGAAGCTGAGATCTTCCTGTGTAAGAAAGAGATCAGAGCACACTTAGTTACTCACTGAAGTGTAACGATGTTGTCCTATCAATCAATCAATCATGTTACTATAATCAATATGATGTCATCTACAGGTAACAGGTGTTGTTACTGATCCCCAAGGCACTGCCAAGTGGGTCCTGACTGGGACATGGGACCAGAAATTGGAGACAGCACAAATAGTGCATACAGAAGAATCTAACAAGGGGAAGCCTGTGTTTGAAACCGGCCCACACAAGTGTTTGTGGAAAGTTAGACCTCCACCGTAAGTCTGATATTTTTCTGTCATTATTTACTGGCATTTCTCTATGGTGAAACACATAATAACAAAGTACTGTAGTTTTACAAAGTACAAAAACAATGACAATACACAACAATGTATACTAGACTAGACTAGAGCAATCTCTTCATGTATCATTGATACGCCAGAGTGGTTACGGGCCCAAATTTGGGGTGTAAAGAATAGAACCACTGTTACCTGGCCACGCGTGTCGTAAGAAGCGACTAAGGAGGTCGATATTGATAAGAATATCACGTCACAGTGATTCAGTCGCCCAAGAGGTTACCAGGGCCCAAATTTGGGGTGTAAAGAATAGAACCACTGTTACCTGCCATGCATGTCATAAGAGGCGACAAAGGAGGTCGATATTGATTAGAATATCACATCACAGTGATTCAGTCGCCCAAGAGGTTACCAGGGCCCAAATTAGGGATGTAAAGAATAGAACCACTGTTACCTGCCATGCATGTCATAAGAGGCGACAAAGGAGGTCGATATTGACTAGAATATCACAGTGATTCAGTCGGTTGAGTGGTTACCCTGGACCAAATTAGGGATGTAAAGAATAGAACCACTGTTACCTGCCATGCATGTCGAAGAGGCGACTAAGGAGGTTTGGCTAAAATCGATGCACATGTCCTAAACTTGTAGAAATCTATGCGTTTAGGGTCTACCAAACCAATATGCAACATATATACTGTTCTTGGCAAAGATCAAACATATCACAAAGAGTGATTAAAATTGGTTGTAAAGAACGAGACAAAGAAGAAGAATCAGAAAATGATGTGGAGAAAACAAACAGAGGATAAAACCCCAGAGGCGACAGTATAAATACACTAAACAAAAAAGCACAGACCAGTCTTCAGACTTAGAACAGGACACTGCAGTCTCAGAGCACCTCCTCAGAATGTGACTTGGCAGCCTGCACCTGTGGAGCACCAAAGCAGTCCCCAGAGCACATCCTGCAAGACTGCTCCAGCCTGAGTAGTGTGAGAATGGAAATCTGGCCAACAGAAACAACCCTATAAAACAAACTATAGGGGACCGGTGAAGACCTCAAGCGCACCGCCCTGTTTATTTAGTTTAGTTTAGTCGCCGGATCACTATTACTGCACGTCGAACAAATTAGTCCATAAGTGCTCCGAGCTCTCCCTCAGTATGTCCATCAGCGTGTGGCGACTAACGACACGGTTCTTTGTTGGTTTACAATTCTTCTTTGTCTGCCAGCATAGCGTTCTTGTCGAGCTACACCACACTTAACTTTGAGTTCTTGCAGTCTGGTTAGTGTGTAGATTCACCGCTATTACGTGAATCATGTACACGTCCTCTCCCTTAAGGAATGTATAATATCAGCCTGGTCCATTGCTCGCCAGCTTTGTACAGTAGCCATACCTGCAAGCCTATCCGCACGTTCATTCCCTTACACCTGCATGCCCTGGCACAAAAATAAAACTGATCTTTGTCAGCTTAGACCTCCCAGCGACTCCATCCAATGTCTCCTAGCCCTCTATCCAATGTCTCCTAGCCCATCCTTTTTCCCTAGCCCTGTTTATGACATACTGGAGTAGCCGCATAGCAGACGTTGACTGCAGAAGAAGAAGAAGACCCATTGTATTATAAGTTAGTGTCATTTATCTCAATAATAAAACTCACTGTTTTATTTTATTTTTCCTTAGACCTGGTTCAGAGAGGATATACTTTTTCAATCAATTGACTATTGAAATGAATGAACCTGAGGAGGAGTAGCTCCACAGACTCCAGAAGGAGACCAGATCAGAGGTTGATGGAAGAGGGACAGTGGGATGAGGCTAATCGTGTTAAAGTCAGGCTTGAAGAGAAACAGAGGGAGGTTAGAAAGCTGCGGGAGGCAGAAGCAGAGAGAGTGAGAACTGAAGGTATGATATTCAAAGTTGAATGTTTATCCGGTCGTGTATTGCCATAGCCCGCAAGGGGAATAAAGAATAGTAACGCTGCAACCTACAAGGCATGTTGTAAGATGCAACAGAGGGAGGGGCCTAGGAAGCTCCCCTAGTAAATAAAAAGTGTAACGGGCCCGCAACGGAAGAAAAGAATAGTAACACTGCAACCTACGATTGTCAAAAGTAGCATTTACCGACCTGCAAGGTTGATTATTTGGTCTCTTACATAGATGTTCGTCTTATGTTCGATGTAACTAATGCGTAGTAAGTAAAGGTAAGTAAAGTAAAGGAACCCTTTCATACCTCATGGTATATAGGTCAATACAGTGTTAGGCCTGTATTTTTCATTGACCGTTGGACACGATGGGTGATGTGGTCAGCATCACACGGCCGCCTTTACTTTCCCAGAGCATGTCTGGTACCCAGTTGAGGCTGGGTCGACCTGAGAGCCTCGCGGTCGGAAAACTCCACGCGCATTGCGGAACTGAACCCAGACCACCAGCCTTGCGGCGAGTTCACTAACAACTACGCTACAGCGCTCTCTAACTAATGCGTAGTACCCGCTCTGTAACACTTATAGTCGAAGGCATGGATTTTTGTTCCAATTCTGCATTGAGCGTCCAGCTCACAACCTGCATTTAAAGAATGGATAACAATCTTAAATCTAGTAGTTGACATGGATTGGTTTACATGAAAATCCTCTTTGCTGTGACACTCTATGAGAGCGTTCAAAAAGCTATTGGCTGGTCCCTTGATATGATGGCAGAGCAAGGCAGCCTGTCTACTCTCTCATTGCCAACGACACTCATATGTTCTGGAACGAAGATAAGTATAATTCCACAAATTGTTGACGCTTGCAGTGATTCAGTTCATTGCCTGCGCACCGAACCAGCCTCCACTGTTCAGATCATACTCAATGAATAACTAAGAATGCACACACACGTGTAGTTTTGTGACTCAAGCCAGAGTAGTATGCATTTTTCCAGTGGCTACTTATGGTTGTGACTCATGGACCAGTACACAAAAAACAAGAATGAAAATTCAGTCCTTCGAAACTAAATGCTACAGAAAGATCCTACGAATACCATGGACAGAAAAAGAAAGAACACTGATGTCCTGAAAGAACTAAATGTTAAAGAAAATTGGCTGATAAACAACATACTATACGAAAAATTAGATACTTTGGTCACATCAAGCGTCACAATGGCCTGGAAAGAACAATATTAGAGAGCAGGGTCCCAGGACGCAGAGGCAGACCAAGAAGAAGATAGCTACAAGATATTAAAGAAACTATGAATATGACCATCGACGAGTGGGTGAACTGGCTAGAGACAGAGTGAATTTCAGATGTGCTGCAAAGAGAGCAACGTCCTATAAAGGATATTGCACCTTGATGATAACACAGATGCAACACAACAAGGGCTAATCACTAGCCCTAGAACGCAAATTAAAGCTTCCATCCCTATGCTTAACGGCAAGAGTGGACAGCCAACTACATCTTCCACCTGGGAATAGACAATAGACCTTGATGATGAGCCAGAGTAGTGATTTAGTCACTACCAGTGCTTCCATTGTTATCCCTTAATAAACATCCATTATCCCAGATGAAGATTAATTTGATACATAACACATTTCGTTGTCTTTGTAAGTGAGTATATAACTGTTACATTCATGCTACTTTCCAATTCTTGTCTTTTCTCCAATCCTGTTTTGCCTCACAGCGCCAGGATAAGAAGAGATTTCTAGAACGAGCCCTTGTGTGCGCTTCATAAATATTGCCTTTTGTCGCCTCTGTTATCTCTTAGGTTCATCTTTTCGTGACGGCCTTTTGCTTTGTATCCATTGAATAGGAGTAGCATTGCTCTTTGAGGTGTACTGTCTGTTGGTAATCTGCTTATGTGGCGAACCATTTAATTTGTTGTTTCTTGATGTTCAGTACTGATGATGTTGTACCCACTTTTTTCCTGATGTCTTCATTTCTCAACTTGTCTCTTCTTGTTACACCCAGCATTCTGCGTAGACATTCCATCTCTGTTGTGACTAGTTTTCGTCAATCATTTGATGTCAGTGTCCTGGTTTGACACTGGTAGCATAATGTTGGGAAAATATTGCATTGAACAATGCTCTTTAGTGTTCTCTTTCTCTCTCTCTCTCTCAATTCAATCTCTCAATCACCACCAAACGATGTACTCAGATTTCCATAAATTCTATTCATGTGGAAATCTGATTCATGCAGCCTTAGCATTGGTGTGTCTTATGTCACATCTTCAGCACCATTTGGAGCTCTGGTACTTATCCTTCGGCGATATGTCTGGTTTCAGCCAGCATTTACTTGGTTCGCTTGCTGTTCTGTAACCATCTAGTGTTTTTTTATGGTGTGGGGTAGCTAGCCCCACACCCAACCTCCTTACTTGCCTCTTACGACATGCGTGGCAGGTAACAGAGGTTCTATTCTTTACATCTCAATTTGGGCTTCGGTAACCACTCGGGCGTTTTAGTGTTCATGGTGACATGTTTGCATTTTAAAGTTGGCTCCATTTGTTCTATCTTTCCAATTCATCATCATCAAATAGCTTGTCCTGAGCAGAACTTTGCCACCCCTACAGTCATCCAGAATCTCTCATAGGCCAGATGTCCTACCTCTGCAGCTGTCATATGTGTTACATCCTGAATCCATCCTCTCTGTGGTCTTCTTCTCTTTGTCGGTATGCCTCCTTCCATCACAGTCTTCTCCAGCCAATTAATGTCTTTATATGTACAAAATACCTCAATTTTTCCAATGACTAAGAATGTAATACAATGATTGTTAAATCTGTTTGTGTACAGGTCAAGAATATCCTTCAACACAAACCAACATGGTTTGAAAAAGAACGTGATACAACAACTGGTTCCCTGATGCATGTCTACAACAAGCAGTATTGGGACTGTAAGGCACGCCAGGACTGGAGCTTGTGCCCAGATATCTTCTTGTGATCTCACGCCCCCTGCTGTAGCCCACATAGTCTTAGCATTTCCAGTCATGGAAACATTTTGGAAACAGCAGTGAATCTGGAAACATTGCTGCCCTCTTCGCTGTCTCCAACTGAGATGTAACCTGTGTGGTATAGCCTGTAGTTGCTGATGTCAGATTGGTTTGTTGTGATGGATAACTTTTTTCTGATAATCAGAAAAAAAAACTGAGTGCAGTATTGATCTGTAACAAAATAAAGAATTATTATAATGTCTATCAGATATTGAATCTGAAAGTTAGAAAATACAGTAAAACTTTGATTAACCGTCACCGTCCAGACCAGAACTGTGACGGATAATCGAATAGATGGATAACCAAATCTTTTAATGCATATGTTCTTTCTTCTTTTCTTGCTGTTGTCCTTCTCTGCTTTTTTGTCGTTAGGCGTAGCAGGTTTAACTGATGATCAGTTTCTGAGATAGTGCATGTTCGGTCGCTTGATATGGTGTGGTATTGTGGAGTTTTAAGATGTCTGTAACTCTATCTTTTTCTTGGTCTGCCCCTTCCTCTCGATGATTACATTTCAGGTTGTACGCTCTTGCAACTGGTGTATTCAGGTTCATTCTCACCAAGTGACCAAACCATTTGAGTCTCTGTTTTTCAATGAATCTAATAGCAGGTGTTGTTCCAACTGTGTACAGTAACGTGATTTCACTGTGGGCTTGGGACGAAAATGAAAATAAAATACTGTATAATTAATCGCTTCCGCCATAATACAGTACAGTCACTTCCAGCTTTATACAGTGGGGTCTCTGTGGTTAAGCCTTTGCCTTGTGAGTCGAAGATCGTGGGTTCAAATCCAGACTGCACCGTTTTGTTTACGAGTGCATTTTTTCCAGAGACCCTTAGGATTGTTGCTGGAGCTACGGAGTTGTGCTTTGTGCAATACTCTCGGCAGGTGGCGTGCCATTTTGTGGAGAGGGGCCGAGTCATATGGGGTAAAACCCAGTGCAATGAAGTCAATCCTTCGGCTTTAAACAGTAGGATATAAAAGTCATCCATGGACAATTGTAAAGATGTTTGTTTGTTTATAATTACACATTTTTTATTTAGACGATGATGGATAACAGAAACTGACGGTTAAACGAGTATCGGTTAATCAAAGTTTTACAGTATGAAGAATTTTTTCTTTGTGTGTGCACCCATCCATTTGTAGCAAAAGGAGAATCTTGTTTTATTTGATTTTTGATATAGAAATTCTTGAAAATATGGAATGTGTGTTAATATCATAAATAAAGTTTCTCCTAGTCAACGCCTATGTCATTCTTCAAGATCATCTAAAGCGGTGATGTCCAATGTTTTTTTTATATATTGTGGGCGCATCTGACTGGTGGTTGTGGAGACGCAGGTGCCCTGTTGCAATTGCTTCTTCTTCGAACGCTCCATATCGACCACCTGTTGTGATTTGTATGTGATCTGATCCTAAGAACGATTGTAGGCTGTGCTAGTTATGTACATACAAGTAGGCCAGCACATCCGATTTCTTCAACGTTTTTATTTACTAGGGTAGCTTCCCTAGACCCCTACCTCAGTAGCCTCCTACGACATGCCGCGAGGTCGCAGTGGTACTATTCTTTGCTTCCCTTGCAGGCCCCAGCACCACATGGGCGGCACTGATCTAAAAAAATAAGAATATACATGTCCTTTGTTTTATAATGATAGATTGATTGAAAGATTGATAGGACCATCATCATTGCACATTGATTGATAGATAGATAGAACCATCATCATTGCACATTGATTGATAGAACCATCATCATTGCACATTGATTGATAGATAGATAGAACCATCATCATTGCACATTGATTGATATTTTAAAGAACCATCATTCATTGCACTTTGGTGAATAATCATGTGCGCTCCAATCTCTTTCTTAAACAGAAAGATCTCAGCGGTAATGCATGAAATCTGTAGCACCAGCGAGAGTCTGAAATGTTACTTTTGAAGATGATGTTGTGTGTTAAATTGCTAGGTGATACCTAAATATGCCTATTCAATATTCTTGTTGTACATATTGTCTTCCTGGAAGCATTTTTCTTTAATCATCCACTCACCAGATTATACCTGTTATTTTTTAGTTATATTTGGTTAACTGGGGGTCTCTCTGTGGCTAAGTGGTTGCACCATTCTGAAGGATACCAAAAATCCAATTGTTACTGCATGTAGTATAGCTTTTGGGGGGTGTGGGATGAGAGCCCAAGGAATGTAATGTCCGCATTACTAGTGTAGTCGCAGCGAAGCTGTTCAGGTTAGGATTTTTCATTTATGCACACAACAGAAAAAATCGTTGGCCTTACCGTGAATTGAATAGGGTCTTCCGCATGGGAGCCACGCTCAGATTCATTCGCCAGACGTTCCTTTTTGATTGATGTGGGTTTGAACCGACTGCGTTGGTCTGTTCATGAGTTCATTTTTTTCAGAGATCCCTAGGATTGTTGCTGGAGCTACGGAGTTTGTGCATTGTGCAATGCTCTCTACATGTGGCGTGCCATATGTGGTAAAACTTTGTTGCAATGAAGTCATTTGTTCGGCTTTAGACCTTTTTTATTCTCTCTCTCACGATCACCGCCCAGACCGATGTACCAGATTTCCCATAAATTCTATTCATGTGGAAATCTGATTCATGCAGCCTTAGCATTGGTGTGTTTACGTCACATCTTCAGCTCCATTTGGAGCTCTGGTGCTTATCCTTCGACGATGTGTCCGGTTTCAGTCAGCTTTTACTCAGTTCGTTCTCCATTTTTTTTTATTTTATAAACTTTCTTGGCAGATAGTCGTTAAATTATTATCATTGCTTAGGGAAATTGATGAAATCCTTTGGCATAGATAGATGTTGACAACTGGGAGAGTGTCACTGTAAGAAGACGAATCAGCCTGCCGCACACTTATGGAGCAGACTCGACAAACAAGAAAGACAGTAAAACTCCCCACAAGTACAAATATTCCGTGCCCACATTGCGAAAGAACATTTCAAGTCTGCATTGCGCTCACTAGTCATCTACTCGCCACATACAAACATAATGCAACTATATTCTCTTGGATGAAAAATGGTGGTCATCATCACCCGGTGATGAACGAGCATGATTATCCTTGCACAAGGATCAAGTCTGTAAAGTGTTCAGTTCGAATCTGTACCCATCAGTGTACACAGCGACTGGTGTAAACATACACTACTTTAAGTTAACTTGGGTCACATTTGCTCGGTAGTTAGGGTACATGCTTACTAGACTTGTGGTCCTTGTTTGACCCTCAGTTGGATTTTCCTGATCTCAAATGTTGATACAGCCTCAATTGGGTACCTGAGAAACATTGGGAAATAAAGGTGGTCAACTTAATGTGAGTCGCTGCATCCATTCCAAGGCATTGGTCCTAGTAAAATACTGATGTCAGTCTACATGCAGAGAGGGTGGATAGCATTCAGAAGTCACATCTCAAGACAGTGACTTGACTGGACATGCTGGAGTTCGGGGTAACGAACATGCCGACTAGCTTGCAAATAATGCCACTATTCAAACTGGCAGAAGTATGGACAAAACTGATATCATTACTGCAGTATGCACGCAAGTTATGAGATGTGGGCGAATCTCAGACACTGGAAAGTTTGCGAGATAAGTTTAGTCAGGCCAGACAGTGTCGTCTTCGTGGTAGAGAGAACAGATATACTAATCAACTTCTCATAGGTACCATGAACACACTGAACTGAGGGGACTTTTGAGATGACTGCTGGAGGACGGAGCATGCATGGGAAAGCTCAACGTGCCATGATTTCCATAGCATCATCATCAAATAGTTTGTCCTGAGCAGAACTTTGCCACACCAACAGTCCTCCGGAATTTCAGATTTGTTAGTGCTATTCCCTGCGTTAGACTCTTCCCCAGTGTGTTTATAAGATGCTCCTAGCCTGGGGGCCTCACCAGCTGATCTTGTTTCTATTATGTTGTATTCCATATTATTGTTAGGGTTTTCAAGGCATTGTCTTGGAAGGTAGTCTGCCATTGCTTTGCTTCCTGGCAGTGGCCATACTGGTCCATGACCGTAGCCATTGTCTCTATTACAGAGATTCTCTGTCTACCTTCCTGGCAGTGGCCATACTGGTCCATGACCGTAGCCATTGTCTCTATTACAGAGATTCTCTGTCTACCTTCCTGGCAGTGGCCATACTGGTCCATGACCGTAGCCATTGTCTCTATTACAGAGATTCTCTGTCTACCTTCCTGGCAGTGGCCATACTGGTCCATGACCGTAGCCATTGTCTCTATTACAGAGATTCTCTGTCTACCGTTGTGAGTTTTGAGACCATAACCATTGACACTCTGTCGGCTGCTCCCTCGCTCATCCACCACCTGCTCCCATGGCTTGCGTGTGACCCGGCCGGGGGGTGGCTAAACAGATACTCCACCTTGCCCAATGGTGTCCCATAGACTAGCGGAGGGAAGGAGACGCCTTACATCTCCTTTGATAGTTTTACCTCTAGCATGCTACCCTTTAGCATAGCATAACATAACGACAATACAAGACTAACATACTTCTCAATATACCACACTGTAAGCAAAGAAATTCTTTGCATCTTTTACTTTTCTTTAAGTTTGCATGATGTATATACTAAATTAAACAACTAAAAACAGTATGGAACGGAACTGATACAAAAATAAACATCAGAATATTAACCCTTTAGCTTCTAAGGACGTATATATATACATTTTTCCCATTCACTGCTAAAGACGCATTAACATGTCTGTTATTATCGCTCATCTGTGGGCTAAAGATGTGTTAACACGTTATACATTTCTACTGTCACTGCTATAGGCGTAGATTTACGTTTATGACCTAGAAACAAAGAGTAGCTATTTTTAGCTCAGCCTTCGGAAAGTATGTAGCAGCGAAAGGGTTAAG
The DNA here is from genome assembly GCA_020796225.1 of Arion vulgaris. Lineage (NCBI taxonomy): Eukaryota > Metazoa > Mollusca > Gastropoda > Stylommatophora > Arionidae > Arion > Arion vulgaris. Next base: position 12,675,656 of record CM036775.1, read on the forward strand.
ACCATGCATATTCCCAGTGGCAATGTATGGGTGCGAAGCATGGAGATTTAACAAGGCAGTGGAAAACATATATGTGCTTTTGAATATGTGTTACAGAAGAGTCCTTCGTATATCATGGACCTTAGAAGAGAACAAATAGATCTATCCAGAAAGAACTCAAAATCAAAGTAAACTGGCTGATGCTGCACATACGAAAGAGAAAATTGAGATATTTTGGACATATAAAAAAGAAATGAAGGGCTGGAGAAGACCATCATGGAAGGAGGCATACCAGCAAAGAGGAGAAGAGGAAGACAACGGAGAATATGGATTCAGAATCTAACTGATAGTTTGAACATGACGGCTGCAGAGGCAGGACATCTGGCCTATGAGAGAGAGAAATTCGGAGGACTGTTGGGGTGGCAAAGTTCTGCTCAGGACAAGCTATTTGATGATGATGATGATGTACTAAAACCTGCAATCTTGAGTCACACATGTAGTCAGTATTCTTCATCTCTTTCACTAAGTACATAGACTAGTCTTAACACACTGGCATAGTCAAGTGGATAGACCTCTTGCTTTGCAATCACAATAGGCCACTATTGCTTACCAGTATATTCCCACCTTTGTATTGCGTTCCAAAGGTTGTAGATTTGAACTGGACCGCGTTGTTCTGTTCACGGGTGCTTCTATTTTTCAGAGACATCTAGGATTGTTGCCAGAGTGCTTGCTTTGTGCAGTACACTCAGCAGCTGGCTTGCCATTTCTGCAGAGAGGGACTGAGCCACATGGGGTAAAACCCGATGCAATGAAGTCAAACCTTCAGCTTTCAATTCGTTAACTTCTAACCCCATCCATTCATGATTTCTTTATTGAATATTATTATTCTATTGATTTATAAGTACAAAAAATAATCTATTTGTATTAATTTTTTTATTTGAATATATGGGGATATATTTGAGTATTGTTGTCATTAGACACATTATATAATCTTGTACCAACATATGTCTTGTCTTATGCTGTCAGTATCTGATATCATTATATTGAAAATAGTGTTATCAGTTTAGGGAAGACTGCATGCAGTAAAACTAGGTAGCAATGGCTGAAACACGTAAAAAAAAAGTATTGTATTGTTACAATAACAGTACACGCAAAGTTCTCGACCAAAATACCTTTATCATTTGAAAGGTGGCGTCTGTGGCTTAGGGATAGTGACTCGGTCTATTAACCCGACGTTCTGAGTTCGAATCACGCTGCGGACAGTTTGGTTGAAAATTGTTTCGCATAGATTTTTACAAATGGACGATGGCACCACCAGTTCAGAAATCAATGGCAAACTACAGAACGTAATAATGCCTAAAAATCACAAACAGCGTTAAAAAAGCTGGGGTTGATTCGCAAAGTTCTGTAAAGAACGATATGCAATTAACTTCTTTTGCCATCAAACACAGTAACCGAGTTGTTGATTTTCTAGGCACTACTTAATAGTTTATCATTGCTTTCTGAACGGTGAGATCTATTTTTACCGTTTAAAAATCCGTGAGAATAAATTTGCTTCCACACTGCCCGCGCAAGTTTGAACCAGGTACACTTGGATTATGATTGAGCTCATTACCGCAAAGCCACAGACGTCCACCATGATTATATTGAAAATTGGGGCATATCCTTTACAGGATGTAGCCATCAACCACAGTATAAACGAGTTGTTAATTTTTTAGACATCACTTATACGTTCAGTAGTTTGCCATTGCTTTCTGAACAGTGAGGTATATTTTGACCATTTGTAAAAATTCATGGGAATAAATTTGCTTCCAAACTGACCACTATAAAGTTTGAACCAGGTACTCTCGGGTTGTGATTGAGCTCACTGCCTCTAAGCCACAGACACCCCGCCTTGGTTATAATGAAAATTATGGCATATCTTTTACAGGATATAGTCATCAAAACACAGTAAACAAGTTGTTGATTTTCTAGGCACTGCTTATACTTTCAGTAGTTTAATGGTGAGGACTATTTTTACTGTTCGTAATAAATCCGAGAATAAATTTGCTTCCAAACTGTCCGCCGCAGAATTTGAACCAGGAACTCTTGGGTTGTGATCGAGCTCATTATCGCAAAGCCACAGATGCCCACTGTGGTTAAATTAGAAACTATCTTCTTCTTCTTTGTGTTTGTTCTTTCCAACCAATTTTAATCACTCTTTGTGATATGTTTGATCTTTGCCAAGAATGTGTATACGTTGCACATTGGTTTGGTAGGCCCCTAAATGCATAGACTTCTACACATTAGAAACTATAATACCAGGGGGGGTTTTTTTTGTCCTTCTATGAACCCTTTTTTTTTTTTAACCGATACAGAAGCACTTGAGCTTTCAGCTCAACGGCTCGGTGCCGTGGAAATCATAACCCTTTGGTTTGGTGTCACGAACAGCGTGAATCTGGTGAACATGTGGCTTTTCTGCCAGCCCGCGGAATTTAACTTGCGCTAACAGGGAGCTTGTCACCTGTAGCCCAACGCGCTACGAACACGCTGGGCAGACGGGCCTATGAGCCCTTTACAATCCACTGTCGGCTGGTTGGGCCTGTCGCAGTTTTATCAGATTCCCTATAGATGTGTTCAATGATTCACAAATCTATCACATTCTGGTTAGAGCAACACAAATCTATCACATTCTGGTTAGAGCAACACAAGTCTATCACATTCTGGTTAGAGCATCACAAATCTATCACATTCTGGTTAGAGCAACACAAATCTATCACATTCTGGTTAGAGCAACACAAATCTATCACATTCTGGTTAGAGCAACACAAATCTATCACATTCTGGTTAGAGCAACACAAATCTATCACATTCTGGTTAGAGCAACACAAATCTATCACATTCTGGTTAGAGCAACACAAGTCTATCACATTCTGGTTAGAGCAACACAAATCTATCACATTCTGGTTAGAGCAACACAAATCTATCACATTCTGGTTAGAGCATCACAAGTCTATCACATTCTGGTTAGAGCAACACAAATCTATCACATTCTGGTTAGAGCACACAAATCTATCACATTCTGTTAGAGCAATCACAAATCTATCACATTCTGGTTAGAGCAACACAAATCTATCACATTCTGGTTAGAGCAACACAAATCTATCACATTCTGGTTAGAGCAACACAAATCCTATCAAAATCTGAATTAAGAGCAAACATTAAATTCCTCCAAAAAATCTGAAATTAACTCTGACTGAAAGTTAACTTCTATTGTGAAATTGATCTAGGGGCTGAAATAACCTCCATTCTGAAACTGACTGGCTGAGATACAGCCACTGAAATACACCTCCATTCTGAAATGAATTGACCCCAGGCTAGAGGTTTGACTGAAATACACCTCCATTCTGAAATTGACTCAGGCTAGAGGCTGGCTGAAATACACCTCCATTCTGAAATTCTTAGTGGACCAGAGCAAAAGCCGTGTTTTTACAAGCCATTTGTATTTAGAATTTTTTTTAAACGCCCTTTAGTGTGGCTCCTGGTAAAAAAAAGTGTCCAATCCAAAGTCACATAGTGTGGCATTTTGTCCACAAGGAGTTAAGAAACAGCAAACCAAATGGTTTGGTCATGTAACATGATTACTGCCCAACAGTACACCTCAGCAAGTACTCTCTCTCTCTCTCTCTGCCTTTTTAGCCCGGATTGGGGCATAGACCCTCAACCAACTCATGATGCCAAGTCTCCTATCTCTAGCTATCTCCTGCAGCTTCCTCCAGCTCTTCTTTATATTGTTGATCTCTGCCTTCAAATCCTGTCTCCATGTATTTCTCAGCCTTCCACTGTTCCTGTGGGTTCCAGGAAAGGATCCTTGTTATACTCCCGTCAGGTTTTCACAAATTGTGTCCTATCCAGCGCCAGCATCTTTCTTTAACGTCTTGGTCCACTGGAATCTGTCTTGTTAAGTTCCTCATTTGTGACCCTATCATACCATCTCAGTCCCTCTATTCTGCGCAGACACCAGTTGATAAATGTTTGCAATTTAACTGCGAGCACTACTATTCGTGTACAGTGGTTTCGAGACCAAAGGACGCCCGCGCAAATGATGGACCTCAGAGATATCAGAGGAAGTAAGAGATAACATATACGAGGCGCACTCGAGTGGTAATCGAAAAACACCTGGAGACAAGAGTTGGAGGCGGAATGCAAGAAAATGTGGAGAGATCTGAAAAAGATGGCCTTGGATAGGAGGGCTTGGAAGGTCTTTGTTGCAAACCTTTGTCTCCCTAGGAGCGAAGGGTGACATGATGACTTTAGAAATAGTTCTTCTTCTTTGCGTTTGTTCTTTACAACCAATTTTAATCACTCTTTGTGATATGTTTGATCTTTGCCAAGAACATGTATACGTTGCACATTGGTTTGGTAGGCCCCTAAACGCATAAACTTCTACACGCTTAGGACATGTGCATCCGATTTCAGCCAAACCTCCTTAGTCGCCTCTACGACATGCGTGGCAGGTAACAGTGGCTCTATTCTTTACACCCCAAATTTGGACCCCGGTAACCACTCGGGCGTAGAAATAGTTAACATTGATTGATTGATACTCGGGCGTAGAAATAGTTAACATTGATTGATTGATAGGATCATCATTGACTTCGTGAGTTACCATGTATAATCTCTTTCTTACACAGGAAGGTCTCAGCTGTTAGTACACAACTCCGTAGCACCGCAGGGTCCCCAATGATAATTTAGAGGATGATAAAGATATTTTGTAATAATTTTATTTAGAAACTTTTTCGAATGAATTTTGTCCATCCTTCTCTTTTCGATTTTGAACTGCCGAGGGTTCTTTTACGTGCTCAATTTGAACACAGGACCTAAGTTTTATTGTCCGTTTCCGATAGGACTAGGAACTCGACTTCACCTACACTGATATCAGGGATATCTAGGAAAATATCTTGATGACTCCATGAGGGATCGAACCGAGTATCTTTGGCACACGAGGCGAGCTCCTAACCTCTACGCCACAGTAGACCCTCCTATAGTCAACATTAAATCCATCAAGGGAAAAGTTAGTCTGTGTTTCAGCAGATATGGGCATGAAGCAGCTGCAGATGTATAATTTGATGTTATTTTTTTTATTGTGATAAAGCTTTTGTGTTATTAATAATAATATTATTTGATTAGATCAAGTTTTGAGTTGATTGTGCATTGAGGATGTCATGATTGAGGGTGTGATGATTGAGGGTGTGATGATGACATGGTTGAGGATGTGAGATGATTGAGGATGTGATGATTGTGGGTGTGAGATGTCATGATTGAGAGTGTGAGATGATTGAGGACGTGATGATTGTGGATGTGAGATGATTGAGGATGTGACGATCATTGTGATTTGAACAAAGGGGAATATAGAAAACACACAGAAAACAAAGGGGAATATATGTTTGTCATCATTGATGATTTGTGTTTCAGTATTTGTGGATAGAAAAAAACATTAAGTCGTTAATTTCGCCTGTGTGGTTGTCAGGGCTTGCAAGGGAAGCAAAGAATAGTACCACTGCCACCTACAAGGCATGTCGTAATTGGCAACTAAGGTATGAACCATGGGAAGCTATCCTAGTTAATTATCGTAGCAGAAATCGGATGTGCTGGCCTACTTGTAGGTGCATAACTGGCACAATGTACAATCGCTCTTATGCTCAGATCACATACAAATCACACAGAGTACAAGTGATCGATGTGGAACGCTCAAGAAGTTTCAGTATTCGTGGATAGCAGACGTTATCTCCTGCAGTTCCCTCCAGGATATATCTACTTTATATTGTTGATCTCTGCCTACAAATCTCATCTCCATGTATCTTTCAACATCCCCTTCTTTCATTGTCCCTGTGGGTTCCAGGAAAGGATCCTTCTTGTTATATTCCTTTCAGGTTTTCACCAAGTGTGTCCTATCCAGCGCCAGCATCTTTTTTTAACCTCTTGTTTCACTGGAATCTTGTCTTGTTCTCTCCATAAGTTTCTCATTTGTGACCCTATCATACCATATTAGTCACTCTATACTGTCTTGTTCTCTCCATGTTCTCATTTTGCCCTATCACTACCATCTTAGTAAGTAAAGAAAGAACCTTCATACCTGGTATATAGGTCAAAGTGTTAGCCTGTATTTTCATTGACTGTCGCACCGATGGGTGATGTGGTCAGCATGCCCCGCTTCTTCCCGGGCATGTCTGGTACCAGTTGGGCTGTCGACTGAGAGCCGGTCGGGAAATTCCATGCGCATTGAGCTGAACCAGACCACAGCTTGCTATCATACCATCTTAGTCACTCTATTCTGTCTTGTTCTCTCCATAAGTTTCTCATTTGTGACCCTTTCATACCATCTTAGTCACTCTATTGTGCGCAAACACCAGTTGATAAATGTTTGCAATTTAACAGCGAACACTTACTGGTAAATTGGTATCCAACCCAAAGTCACATACTGTAGCATTTGGTTCATAAAAAGTTACCTCGTTATTTTTTAAGAGTGGAGAGGGGGGATGATATCAGTACTCTTCGCACTCAAGGCATGTAAGGCAGAAACAAAAAATGTCAGCACAGTTCGAGCTTGTGCCTTTTATTATGGCATCTGGATCTTCGTGAGCAGTTTGAGGGTTTTTTCTGCCGTTGTGGCTATTTGATTTTTGTCTTTACAGTGCCTGTTCCTTTACTCGTACAGTTCGTCAACACATTGCCTGACCCTTTTTACTCGTCTTTTGTGTCGATATGTGAGAGGAGACAGTGGTTCTATTCTTCTCTAGCATAGAAATTACTTTAGGATGTGGGGGAAGGGATGTGCATGCTTGCAACCACACTAAGATTTGGGGGAGGTATGTGCATGCTTTCAACCACGCCTGGTATGTAGGGGGAAAGGGTGTGCATGTTTGCAACCACATTAGGATGGGGGGAGAAGGGGTGTACATGCTTGCTTGATGTAGAGTTGCTGAAATGTTTGTGTCAGTAGTAATCAATTTTTTACTTTTCTTATGTCACTCACTACATCTACAACATATATCTACAACACACACAGAACACGGTACAGCTGCGTATGTACACACAGAACACGGTACAGCTGCGTATGTACACACAGAACATGGTACAGCTGTGTATGTACACACACATAACATACAGCTGCGTATGTACACACAGAACACGTACAGCTGCATATGTACACACAGATAACACGTGTACAGCTGTGTATGTACACACACATAACACAATACACTGTGATGTCACACACATAACACGGTACAGCTGTGTCAGAAATTCTATGACTACCACTTTCCACATTAGGGAGGGAGGGGTGTCATTGTGGTTACGGGTTTACTTCTGGCCTTGCATTGTGAAGGTTGTGGATTTGAATCCGGACCGCATAGTTCTGTTCATGGGTGCAATTTTTCCCAGAGATCCTTATGATTGTTGGCAGTGTTTGTGCAATATTCTTGGCAGGTTGCGTACCATTTTTGAGGAGAGGGGCCGACAGAGCCATATGACATATGAGGTAACACTCTGGACAATGAAGTCAATTCTCCTTTTTTATACTTTTTTTTTTTTACATAAAAAATGGCATATTTATTATTTTGTGTGTCTTCTTCTTCGAGCACTCCATAGGGATCGCGAGAGAGAAAGAAACCACTCTTTGTGATTTGTATGTGATCCGAGCCTAAGAGCGATTGTGCACTGTGCTGGTTATGCGTCTACAAGTAGGCCAGTAATGTGATTTCTGCAACGCTATTTATTTATTAGGGTAGTTTCCCTAGGCCCCTACCTCAGTTGCCTCTTATGACATGCCTTGTAGGTTGAAGTGTTACTATTCTTTGCTCCCCTTGTGAGCCCCGGCAACACACAGGCGAGTCTTATCTTATCTTCAGACTTAAAACAGGACACTGCAGTCTCAGAGCACACCTCCATAGAATGGGTCTCAGGGACTCAGCTGCCTGCACCTGTGGAGCACCTAAGTAGTCCCATGAGCACATCCTGAAAGACTGCCCCAGTCTGAGTAGTGAGAGAATGGAGATCTGGCCAACAGTAACAACCCTACAGGACAAACTATGGGGGGACTGGTGAAGACCTCAAGTGCACGGCCCTGTTTATGCACCAGAGTAGTTGCATAGCAAAAGTTAATTGCAGAAGAAGAAGAAGGTTATGTTATGTTGTGTGATCGACGTCATGGCACATTGTGCATTTCCATTTGTGCTCTGTCCTCCGTTGCAACAGCCATCCCAAAGTCCATTTGCTCACAGTACCCATGAGAAGTTGATTACTATATCTTCTCTCTCTACCACGAAGACGACACTGTCTGGCATATCCAAACTTAACGCCTTATTCTCAAACTTGTTCCAGTGTCTGAGACCCGCCCATGTCACACAATTGAGAGCGTACCGCTTTGATTAAATCGGCTCTGTCCATACTTCTGCATGAAGAAGGTGGTTGGTTATATTTGTTGTCTTTCAATGTATTCTGTGCATGAAAAAAAAATTTGGGTAAGAGGAATACTGTTTAAACAAGTGACTAGTGAGTATCATCTTCACTATACTTTGGGCGGGTACCTAGATGCTGTGATCTCTTCCTACATTTTCTAGTTGGGGTTGGTTCTCAATAGGGCGTAGCAGTAAGAGTGATATATTGATGATGTCAATGGTGACTGCATGACGTTACTGATGTTAGCAGTTTGATGGTGACTGCTCGATGGTGACTTTTTTATGATGACTGCCTGATGTTACTGATGGTGGCAGTTTGATGTTGGTGATGATGGCTTCTGGATGCTACTGATGGTGACTGCTCGATGTTGCAATGGTGAATTATCTATGTGACTGCTCGATGTTGCAATGGTGACTTATATATGTCACTGCTCGATGTTGCAATGGTGACTTATCTATGTGATTGCTCGATGTTGCAATGGTGAATTATCTATGTGACTGTTTGATGTTGCAATGGTGACTTATCTATGTGACTGCTCGATGTTGCAATAGTGAATTATCTATGTGACTGCTCGATGTTGCAATAGTGAATTATCTATGTGACTGCTTGATGTAATCTATGTTGCCTGCTCAATATTGCTGTTGGTGACTGCTCGATGGTGACCTCTGGATGTTACTGATGTACTATTCTTTCATATCCGATATATGTCTTTCTACTTCCTTCATATTATTATCATAATAGTTGCTACATACATACATACGCTATTCTGTATATGGTATGTTATGTGATCGACGTCATGGCACATTGGGCATTCCCATTTGTGCTCTGTCCTCTACTGCAGCAGCTATCCCAAAGTCCATCTTCTCACAGTACCCATGAGAAATTGATTACTATATCTTCTCTCTCTACCACGAAGACGACACTGTCTGGCATGTCCAAACTTAACACCTAATTCTCAAACTCTGTATATATATATTATCCTTATGTTTATCTGGAAGACCTAGTCACTCTTCACTATATGTTTCTAGTAATGTACATATGATAATTTCACATACATCCATATTAGAAATACGTACAGAGTGAAGGTAGATAACTTTTACGAGAAGTTTACTTTTATAAATTATTTTGGTTTTTCTTTTATCCCGATCCAGAAGCTCTTGAGCTTTCAGCTCTTTGGCTCAATGCCATGACATTGTTACCCTTTGGTTCGGTGCCATGAACACTGTAAATCTGGAGAACCTGTGGCTGTTCTGCCAGCCCGGGGAATTGAACCGCACCCACAGGGAGCTTGTCACTTGTCATCCAATGCGCTACAAACACGCTTGGCAGGCGGGCAAAATAAATAATAAAAACAGTCATTATTGCCCGTAATACCGCTTTTTGGACGGTGTAGGACAGGAGGGACATACGCCTGTGGAATTTAATGGCCGTATGCGCCCATGTGGTGCTGGGGCCCACATGGGAAGCAAAGAATAGTACCACTGCGACCTACAAGGCATGTCGTAAGAGGCGACTGATGTAGGACTTAGGGAACCTACCCTAGTAAATAAGCATCACAGAAATCGGATGTGCTGGCCTACTTGTAGGCGCATAACTGGCACAACGTACAATCGCTCTTAGGCTCAGATCACATACAAATTACACAGAGTAGTTAACAAGTGGTCGATATGGAACATTCGAAGAAATAGAAGAAGCATGCAAATTCCTTTGTTGCAGCACTACATTTTGTAATCCTGTGCAAGAGGTTCCTAGCACGGTGTGTCTATATTGACATATTTTAGAGGCACTTTACGGGCATCTTTAAAGCTTATCATCATCATCATCAAGTAGCTTGTCTTTTCCTAAACCTGGCTCCCATGAAAATCTCTCTTTCTGTGCAAGTTGACCGTAAGCTTGTATATAGGTAATATAATAGAAAATGTGTTGAGATTGTGTTTTACAACAAAAGTTGATCATTTCTTTGCCCATGAAGTGTGCCCACTCGTTGTAAGGTTTTGGGTTTAACAATTTGTATGGTACTATCCTGCTCATTTGTTTGATCACTATGTCAGATTTTTTATGATGTCTTTGTCAGGTCTTATATCAATGTGACCAGGTCAAGGGTCATGTGTCTCTATGTATCGAGAGTCCAGGTCATGCGTGACTGTCAATGGTCCTGTGTGTCAAGGATCCTGTGTGATAGTGGGTCATGTGTGACTGTGTCAATGGTTCTGTGTGATAGTGGGTCATGTGTGACTGTGTCAATGGTTCTGTGTCATAGTGGGTCATGTGTGACTGTGTCAATGGTCCTGTGTGATAGTCAGTCATATGTGACTGTGTCAATGGTCCTGTCAAGGGTCATGTGGGACTGTGTCAATGGTCCTGTGTGATAGTGGGTCATGTGTGACTGTGTCAATGGTCCTGTCAAGGGTCATGTGTGACTGTGTCAATGGTCCTGTGTGATATTGGGTCATGTGTCAGTGGTCCTATGTGTCAAGGGTCCTGTGTGATAGTGGGTCATGTGTGACTGTGTCAATGGTCCTGTCAAGGGTCATGTGTGACTGTGTCAATGGTCCTGTGTGATATTGGGTCATGTGTCAGTGGTCCTATGTGTCAAGGGTCCTGTGTGATAGTGGGTCATGTGTGACTGTGTCAATGGTCCTGTCAAGGGTCATGTGTGATATTGGGTCATGTGTCAAGGGTCATGTGTATCACAAGTCATATATAATTATATATCATATTCTGATATCAATGCACTAGAAATATCTCTTTAAAAATTCACCAAAAGTGAACATAACAACAGCATACGTTATTTATTTGATTACATTTATATTTACTGCTTCATTTCAATAATTCATCATGTTAGTCTCTCTCTTTCTCTCTCTTCTCTTTCTCTCTCTTATATTTACTGCTTCATTTCAATAATTCATCATGTTAGTGTCTCTCTCTTTCTCTCTCTTCTCTTTCTCTCTCTTACTATTTACTGCTTCATTTCAATAATTCATCATGTTAGTCTCTCTCTCTTTCTCTCTTCTCTTCTCTCTCTTATATTTACTGCTTCATTTCAATAATTCATCATGTTAGTCTCTCTCTTTCTCTCTCTTCTCTTTCTCTCTCTTACTATTTGACAATTTTTTTTTCCCGATCCAGAAGCACTTGAGCTGTCATCTCTTCGGCTCTGTGCCATGGACATCGTAACCCTTCAGTTCGGTGCCACGAACACCGTGAATCTGGGGAATCTGTGGCTTTTCTGCCAGCCGCGGAATTGAACCTACACTCACAGAGGGCTAATTTGACGATTAAAACCTTTCTATTCTCTGTATTCATATGTTTCTACCCTGCTTGCATGTCTTTTTCTTCTTTGCGTTGTTCTTTCGACCAATTTGAATCACTCTTTGTGATATGTTTGATCTTTGCCAAGAACGTGTATACGTTGCACATTAGTTTGGTAGGTCGCTAAACGCATAGACTTCTACACATTTAGGACATGTGCATCCTATTTCAGCCAAGCTTGCATGTCATATTGTTTGTTTTTATAATTGATTAACTTGATTTGCTTCGAGGGATAAATTGTTGTTATTATATTCTCTATGTTTTTGTTTTTGTCAAGATAATCTTGTAGATCATGAATATATGTCAGGAATTTACAAACACATGTTTGAATTGTGTATATAAATTTTTTCTTTTGTCATTGTCAAGTTTGATGACGATTGATGTCAATGTGGAATGTAACAAAAAATATCAGGTCCAGTCGATGGATCCCCAGGTCCAGTCGATGGACCCCGGGGTGTTTCAATCTGGATTGTCATAATAAACAGATTCATTATTCCTTCTTTGGTTTCTCTAGAGTTGAGCTCTTCTGTTTTGTTATTTCTTTCTTATAATTTGGTGTGTGAGAGAGAGAGAGAGAGAGAGATTGTCCTCATGTAGAGCATGTCTGCAGAATGTTGCTCTAGAGTTGTACTCTTCTGTTCTGTTAATTCTTTCTTATAATTTGGTGAGAAAGAGAGACTGTCATCATGTAGAGTATGTCTGCAGAATGTTACTCTAGAGTTGTGCACTTCTCTTTTGTTAGATCTTGTGTGTACTTGTTCTAAGACACTCTGTAAGCTGTTATTAATTTTTTTACTACACGTGAAATGCGTTGCCTGTGAAAAGTTACCAACAACATCAGAAAAGATAGTCACCAACATCAGCATAAGAAAGAAAGTTGGCACAAAACCTTACCAATATTTCTTTAATATCTTGTAGCCATCTTCTTCTTGGTCTGTGTCCTGGGACCCTGTCCTCTAATATTGTTCTCTCCAGGCCATCGTGACGCTTAATGTGACCAAAGTATCTAAATTTGTTATATAAAAAAAAAAGTAAAGGAACCCTTTCATACCTCGTGGTATATGGGTCAATACAGTGTCAATACAAATCACATAGGCCTGTATTTTTCATTGACTGTCGGCACACGATGGGTGATGTGGTCAGCATCACGCCGGCCGCCTTTACTTCCCAGAGCATGTCTGGTACCCAGTTGAGGCTGGGTCGACCTGAGAGCCGTCGTGGTCGGGAAAAATTCCACGCACATTGCGGAGCTGAACCCAGACCACCAGCCTTGCGAAGCGAGTTCACTAACAACTACGCTACAGCGGCTCTCAAATTTGTTATATAGTATGTTGTTTATCAGCCAATTTTCTTTAACATTTAGTTCTTTCAGGACATCAGTGTTCTTTCTTTTTCTGTCCATGGTATTCGTAGGATCATTCTGTAGCATTTAGTGAAGGACTGGATTTTCGTTCTTGTTTGTGTAATAGTCCATGATCAAACAGCTCGTCGTATGTTCTGTCTGGATAATGTTTATATATATATTCCATAACCAGCTTTGATTGTGGCTTTAAATGCAGATCCATCAGTATAGACATGTATCCTTTCTTGGGGATAGGCATCAATGATTCTTTGAGATACTCTCATAAGACTGACTGGATTGAAGTGTTTGATTCTTCTTCTTCTTTGCGTTCGTTCTTTACAACCAATTTTAATCATTCTTTTGTGACATGTTTGATCTTTGCCAAGAACGTGTATACGTTGCACATTGGTTTGGTAGGCTCCTAAACGCATAGACTTCTACAAGTTTAGGACACATGCATCCGATTTCAGCCAAACCTCCTTAGTCGCCTCTTACGATATGCGTGGCAAGTAACAGTGGTTCTATTCTTTACACCCCAAATTTGGGCCCCGGTAACCACTCGTGCGAAGTGTATGATTGTTTCATCTATCAATATTTTATGGGTCTCTGCGGCATATAGGCTAAGTGCTAGGTACGCTCCCTCGTCGAGCTGTCGGAATTACAGAGATCCATGATCTTAGTGTAGGTGAGATCGAACTTCTAGTCCTATCGGAGACAGGTGATAAAACTTAGGTCTCGTGTTCAAGTTGAGCACGTAAAAGAACCATTAGGAGTTTAAAAATCTAGAAGAGCAGGCTGGAAAGCCGCTGCCTGGGTAAAATTCATTAGAAAGATTAACAAATTTCCACAAAATATTTTAACTTATCTTTCATACTATATCAGTGACCCTTGCCGATGATGCAGAGCTCATGCACTGCCTCTGAGATCTTCCTGTGTAAGAAAGATATCCCAGCTTCATGGTTACTCACTGAAGTGTAATGATCATGTCCCTACCAATGTTGTTTTAATTCATAGTGTCTTCAGGAGTGTTTGGGGTGGCACATTTCTTACTACTCTCTGCAGTTGTTGTCTTGTTTCTAGAATGTGATACCTTTCTTTGATTTCATTGACATGAATACCAGTGATATATTGAAACAATACTTCTGTATCGCAGCGAATCATGGACAATTAACAAACAATCAATAAGATCATTGGAAGCCACAGAGATGTGGTTTTACAGAAGAATGCTGAAAATTACATGGACAGCGAAGAAAACAAATTATGAGGTTTTAAATCAGGCCTTCACACAAAGAAACCTTATCAAAAGAATAAGAATCTGACAATCAAGGTTCTTCGGGCATATAATGCGAAGAGACGTTTTAGAACATTTGGTGACTACAGGTAAAATTCAGGGAAGGAGAGATCGTGGAAGACAGAGGGAGAATATGTTGGATGGTCTGACATTGTGTTTCGTCAAAATATCAACGTCCAAACTGATTAACTGCACCAAGGAGAGAGAGAGATTTGTGGAGAGACATGATCACCTAGGCAGGCATGGCACTTGATTGATTGGCATGGTGGAGTATTGACTGACAGTTTTCATCTTTCTTATTCGTCTACTTATAAGCAAAATCCACTTGTACACAATTCAAACTTAGAGATCATGATGTCTTAATAATGTTCATAACACAAATAACAGACCCAATATAACTAGCTTTATTGTATAGCTTTCTGACAATATATCAAATATAAAGACAGGCATACATTAAGGCGGTGGCGGCTCGTCATTAATATTACTAGAATGGGCTTTTATGTGCACTTCACAAACTGTCATTTTTTCGCCGAGCCGCCTCTGTTTTCTTTGAGGTCCACCTTTTGCGTGGACAGACTTTTGCTATCCTGTATTTAAAATGAGAAGTCTTAACAAATGTTTGTCTGTCTCCTTGGTCGCATCAAGTCTGTTCTAAGAAATGTTTGAACAAGGCACTTCTCTCTCTCGCGATCACCGCCCAGGCCGATGTACCAGATCTCCCCATAAATTCTATTCATGTGGAAATCTGATTCATGCAGCCTTAGCATTGGTGCGTTTTACGTCACATCTTCAGCACCATTTGGAACTCTGGTGCTTATCCTTCGGCGATGTGTCCGGTTTCAGCCAGCGTTTACTCAGCTCGCTCTCTAGCCATCTAGTGTTTTTTACGGTGTGGGGTAGATAGCCCCACGGCCACCTCCTTAATCACCTCTTACGACATGCGTCACAGGTAACAGTGGTTCTATTCTTTACACCGCAATTTGGGCCCTGGTAACCACTCGGGCGGAACAAGGCACTTCAAAATTGCATGACGAAATCGAATAGGCAACGGTTGGCTGCTTACTTCAATTCACCATATTACGGAATAATTTGATATTTCCAGATTAGAAACAAGAATCATTGAAATATATTATACGAAGATTAGGACATCATTGAAATATAGTATACGAAGATTAGGACATCATTGAAATATAGTATACGAAGATTAGGACATCATTGAAATATAGTATACGAAGATTAGGACATCATTGAAATATAGTATACGAAGATTAGGGCATCATTGAAATATAGTATACGAAGATTAGGGCATCATTGAAATATATTATACGAAGATTAGGGCATCATTGAAACAGAAGATTAGGGCATATTGAAACAGAAGATTAGAGGCATATTGAAACAAGATTAGTGCATATCGAAACAGAAGATTAGGGCATATTGAAACAGAAGATTAGGGTATATCAAAACAGAAGATTAAAGGCATATTGAAACAGAAGATTAGGGCATATCGAAACAAGATTAAAGGCATATTGAAACAGAAGATTAGGGCATATTGAAACAGAAGATTAGAGGCATATTGAAATAGAAGATTAGAGGCATATTGAAATAGAATATTAGAGGCATATTGAAACAGAAGATTAGAGGCATGTTGAAACAGAAGATTAGGGCATATTGAAACAGAAGATTAGAGGCATATTGAAACAGAAGATTAGAGGCATATTGAAACAGAAGATTAGGGCATATCGAAACAGAAGATTAGGGCATATTGAAACAGAAGATTAAGGCATATTGAAACAGAAGATTAGGGCATATCGAAACAACAGAAGATTAGAGGCATATTGAAACAGAAGATTAGGGCATATCGAAACAGAAGATTAGGGCATATTGAAACAGAAGATTAGGGCATATCGAAACAAGATTAGGGCATATTGAAACAGAAGATTAGAGGCATATTGAAACAGAAGATTAGATGCATATTGAAACAGAAGATTAGAGGCATATTGAAACAGAAGATTAGGGCATATCGAAACAGAAGATTAGGGCATATTGAAACAGAAGATTAGGGCATATCGAAACAGAAGATTAGGGCATATTGAAACAGAAGATTAGGGCATATCGAAACAACAGAAGATTAGGGCATATCGAAACAGAAGATTAGGGCATATTGAAACAGAAGATTAGGGCATATCGAAACAGAAGATTAGGGCATATTGAAACAGAAGATTAGGGCATATCGAAACAGAAGATTAGAGGCATCTTGAAACAGAAGATTAGAGGCATCTTGAAACAGAAGATTAGAGGCATCTTGAAACAGAAGATTAGGGCATATCGAAACAGAAGATTAGGGCATATTGAAACAGAAGATTAGGGCATATTGAAACAGAAGATTAGAGGCATCTTGAAACAGAAAATTAGGGCATATCGAAACAGAAGATTAGGGCATATCGAAACAAGATTAGGGCATATTGAAACAGAAGACTAGAGGCATATTGAAACAGAAGGTTAGAGGCATATTGAAATAGAAGATTAGAGGCATATTGAAACAGAAGATTAGAGGCATATTGAAACAGAAGATTAGAGGCATCTTGAAACAGAAGATTAGGGCATATTGAAACAGAAGATTAGAGGCATCTTGAAACAGAAGATTAGGGCATATTGAAACAGAAGATTAGGGCATATCGAAACAACAGAAGATTAGGGCATATTGAAACAGAAGATTATGGCATATCGAAACAGAAGATTAGGGCATATCGAAACAGAAGATTAGAGGCATATTGAAACAGAAGATTAGGGCATATTGAAACAGAAGATTAGGGCATATCGAAACAGAAGATTAGAGGCATATTGAAACAGAAGATTAGGGCATCTTGAAACAGAAGATTAGAGGCATCTTGAAACAGAAGATTAGAGGCATCTTGAAACAGAAGATTAAGGCATATTGAAACAGAAGATTAGGGCATATCGAAACAGAAGATTAGGGCATATTGAAACAGAAGATTAGGGCATATCGAAACAACAGAAGATTAGAGGCATATTGAAACAGAAAATGAGGCATATTGAAACAGAAGATTAGGGCATATTGAAACAGAAGATTATAGGCATATTGAAACAGAAGATTAGGGCATATTGAAACAGAAGATTAGAGGCATCTTGAAACAGAAAATTAGGGCATATCGAAACAGAAGATTAAGGCATATCGAAACAGAAGATTAGGGCATATTGAAACAGAAGATTAGAGGCATATTGAAACAGAAGATTAGAGGCATATTGAAATAGAAGATTAGAGGCATATTGAAACAGAAGATTAGAGGCATATTGAAAAAGAAGATTAGGGCATATTGAAACAGAAGATTAGAGGCATATTGAAACAGAAGATTAGAGGCATATTGAAACAGAAGATTAGAGGCATATTGAAACAGAAGATTAGGGCATATCGAAACAGAAGATTAGGGCATATTGAAACAGAAGATTAGGGCATATCTAAACAGAAGATTAGGGCATATTGAAACAGAAGATTAGGGCATATCGAAACAACAGAAGATTAGGGCATATCGAAACAGAAGATTAGGCATATTGAAACAGAAGATTAGGGCATATCGAAACAGAAGATTAGGGCATATTGAAACAGAAGATTAGGGCATATCGAAACAGAAGATTAGAGGCATCTTGAAACAGAAGATTAGAGGCATCTTGAAACAGAAGATTAGAGGCATCTTGAAACAGAAGATTAGGGCATATCGAAACAGAAGATTAGGGCATATTGAAACAGAAGATTAGGGCATATTGAAACAGAAGATTAGAGGCATCTTGAAACAGAAAATTAGGACATATCGAAACAGAAGATTAGGGCATATCGAAACAAGATTAGGGCATATTGAAACAGAAGACTAGAGGCATATTGAAACAGAAGGTTAGAGGCATATTGAAATAGAAGATTAGAGGCATATTGAAACAGAAGATTAGAGGCATATTGAAACAGAAGATTAGAGGCATCTTGAAACAGAAGATTAGGGCATATTGAAACAGAAGATTAGAGGCATCTTGAAACAGAAGATTAGGGCATATTGAAACAGAAGATTAGGGCATATCGAAACAACAGAAGATTAGGGCATATTGAAACAGAAGATTATGGCATATCGAAACAGAAGATTAGGGCATATCGAAACAGAAGATTAGAGGCATATTGAAACAGAAGATTAGGGCATATTGAAACAGAAGATTAGGGCATATCGAAACAGAAGATTAGAGGCATATTGAAACAGAAGATTAGAGGCATCTTGAAACAGAAGATTAGAGGCATCTTGAAACAGAAGATTAGAGGCATCTTGAAACAGAAGATTAAGGCATATTGAAACAGAAGATTAGGGCATATCGAAACAGAAGATTAGGGCATATTGAAACAGAAGATTAGGGCATATCGAAACAACAGAAGATTAGAGGCATATTGAAACAGAAAATGAGGGCATATTGAAACAGAAGATTAGGGCATATCTAAACAGAAGATTAGGGCATATTGAAACAGAAGATTAGGGCATATTGAAACAGAAGATTAGAGGCATCTTGAAACAGAAAATTAGGGCATATCGAAACAGAAGATTAAGGCATATCGAAACAGAAGATTAGGGCATATTGAAACAGAAGATTAGAGGCATATTGAAACAGAAGATTAGAGGCATATTGAAATAGAAGATTAGAGGCATATTGAAACAGAAGATTAGAGGCATATTGAAAAAGAAGATTAGGGCATATTGAAACAGAAGATTAGAGGCATCTTGAAACAGAAGATTAGGGCATATTGAAACAGAAGATTAGAGGCATCTTGAAACAGAAGATTATGGCATATTGAAACAGAAGATTAGGGCATATCGAAACAACAGAAGATTAGGGCATATGGAAACAGAAGATTATGGCATATCGAAACAACAGAAGATTAGGGCATATGGAAACAGAAGATTAGGGGATATCGAAACAGAAGATTAGGGCATATTGAAACAGAAGATTAGGGCATATTGAAACAGAAGATTAGAGGCATCTTGAAACAGAAGATTAGGGCATATTGAAACAGAAGATTAGGGCATATCGAAACAACAGAAGATTAGGGCATATTGAAACAGAAGATTATGGCATATCGAAACAGAAGATTAGAGGCATATCGAAACAGAAGATTAGAGGCATATTGAAACAGAAGATTAGGGCATATTGAAACAGAAGATTAGGGCATATCGAAACAGAAGATTAGAGGCATATTGAAACAGAAGATTAGGGCATCTTGAAACAGAAGATTAGAGGCATCTTGAAACAGAAGATTAGAGGCATCTTGAAACAGAAGATTAAGGCATATTGAAACAGAAGATTAGGGCATATCGAAACAGAAGATTAGGGCATATTGAAACAGAAGATTAGGGCATATCGAAACAACAGAAGATTAGAGGCATATTGAAACAGAAAATGAGGCATATTGAAACAGAAGATTAGGGCATATCGAAACAGAAGATTAGGGCATATTGAAACAGAAGATTGGGCATATTGAAACAGAAGATTAGAGGCATCTTGAAACAGAAAATTAGGGCATATCGAAACAGAAGATTAAGGCATATCGAAACAGAAGATTAGGGCATATTGAAACAGAAGATTAGAGGCATATTGAAACAGAAGATTAGAGGCATATTGAAATAGAAGATTAGAGGCATATTGAAACAGAAGATTAGAGGCATATTGAAAAAGAAGATTAGGGCATATTGAAACAGAAGATTAGAGGCATCTTGAAACAGAAGATTAGGGCATATTGAAACAGAAGATTAGAGGCATCTTGAAACAGAAGATTATGGCATATTGAAACAGAAGATTAGGGCATATCGAAACAACAGAAGATTAGGGCATATGGAAACAGAAGATTATGGCATATCGAAACAACAGAAGATTAGGGCATATGGAAACAGAAGATTAGGGGATATCGAAACAGAAGATTAGGGCATATTGAAACAGAAGATTAGGGCATATTGAAACAGAAGATTAGAGGCATCTTGAAACAGAAGATTAGGGCATATTGAAACAGAAGATTAGGGCATATCGAAACAGAAGATTAGGGCATATTGAAACAGAAGATTAGGGCATATCGAAACAGAAGATTAGGGCATATCGAAACAGAAGATTAGAGGCATATTGAAACAGAAGATTAGGGCATATTGAAACAGAAGATTAGGGCATATCAAAACAGAAGATTAGGGCATATTGAAACAGAAGATTAGGGCATATTGAAACAGAAGATTAGGGCATATTGAAACAGAAGATTAGGGCATATTGAAACAGAAGATTAGAGGCATATTGAAACAGAAGATTAGGGCATATCGAAACAGAAGATTAGGGCATATTGAAACAGAAGATTAGAGGCATCTTGAAACAGAAGATTAGGGCATATCGAAACAGAAGATTAGGGCATATCAGAAACAGAAGATTAGGCATATTGAAACAGAAGATTAGAGGCATATTGAAACAGAAGATTAGGGCATATCGAAACAGAAGATTAGAGGCATATTGAAACAGAAGATTAGGGCATATTGAAACAGAAGATTAGAGGCATATTGAAACAAGATTAGGGCATATTGAAACAGAAGATTAGAGGCATCTTGAAACAGAAGATTATGGCATATTGAAACAGAAGATTAGGGCATATCGAAACAACAGAAGATTAGGGCATATGGAAACAGAAGATTATGGCATATCGAAACAACAGAAGATTAGGGCATATGGAAACAGAAGATTAGGGGATATCGAAACAGAAGATTAGGGCATATTGAAACAGAAGATTAGGGCATATTGAAACAGAAGATTAGAGGCATCTTGAAACAGAAGATTAGGGCATATTGAAACAGAAGATTAGGGCATATCGAAACAGAAGATTAGGGCATATTGAAACAGAAGATTAGGGCATATCGAAACAGAAGATTAGGGCATATCGAAACAGAAGATTAGAGGCATATTGAAACAGAAGATTAGGGCATATTGAAACAGAAGATTAGGGCATATCAAAACAGAAGATTAGGGCATATTGAAACAGAAGATTAGGGCATATTGAAACAGAAGATTAGGGCATATTGAAACAGAAGATTAGGGCATATTGAAACAGAAGATTAGAGGCATATTGAAACAGAAGATTAGGGCATATCGAAACAGAAGATTAGGGCATATTGAAACAGAAGATTAGAGGCATCTTGAAACAGAAGATTAGGGCATATCGAAACAGAAGATTAGGGCATATCGAAACAGAAGATTGAGGCATATTGAAACAGAAGATTAGTGGCATATTGAAACAGAAGATTAGGGCATATCGAAACAGAAGATTAGAGGCATATTGAAACAGAAGATTAGGGCATATTGAAACAGAAGATTAGAGGCATATTGAAACAAGATTAGGGCATATTGAAATAGAAGATTAGGGCATATTGAAATAGAATACGAAGATTAGAGGCATATTGAAACATAGAATATGAGCAGAACCCGCAAGGAAATAAGAGACGTCTAAACAGACCTGGAGACGGATTCTTCTTGAGGAACTGAGAAGTGCATGGAAAAATGGCGAGAGACCGGGAAAAGGGGAGAACAATAGTTGAATCCTTATGCTACACGAGAACTGGAGAGGAATAGGTAGTAGCAGCAGCTGTAGTAGTAGAAGAAGGATACGGTGCCTATGACATTTAAACAGTATACGCGAAGTTATTGCATACTGAACAAAATAGAGAGCATAAAATTGCATATACACAAACAATAAAGAAAAGAGACCGCGTGGCAGACCAAGAAAACGATGGATAATATTGAAGTAGACCTAAAAATACTAAGTTACCGAAAAAGGTATCATTGCGTAACTAAACAAAAGAAGGAAGATTTCGCAAAACTTTTAGAAAACACAAAACAAAATAGGAATGGAACGCAAAAGAGGCTGATCACCTGGCACTACACAACAGGTATCGTAAACATTTCAGTTACCTCTAATCATTTACCTGTACAGGATATTTAATCTTTGGAGAAGCTTTAAAATAAGAAAGGAAAAAAACCATAATCACTGCCTCCACTGAGCGTCAAAATGCAAGAAATCATTATTTCAAGATTCTTCCCAAAAATTGTGTCTGTCTGTTTCTATCAACGTTTTATTTCTTCCGTTCTCTTACCTTCGTTACCTGCATTACTTTCACCACCTTCGTTACCTTCGTTGAAGCAGGTAAGTTCATCATTCATATTATTCCTGTCTTGATCTTCCAACTTGTAAGTCATGTTTTTCTAAATTAAATTGTTTCTCTGATTTAGATTTGGTGAATGTTTCTTATTTCATGGACTATATATATTATTTCATGTTGCCGCCCATGGGGTGCCGGGCCCCACAAGCGAAGCAAAGAATAGTAACAATGCAACCTACAAGGCATGGCGTAAGAGGCGACTGATGTGAGGAAGCTACCTAGTAAATAAAAGCATCGTAAAAATCGGATGTGCTGGCCTACTTGTAGGCACATAACTGGCTCAACGTAAAATTGCTCTTAGGCTTAGATCACATAGAAATCACACATAGTGGTTAACAGGTGGTCGATATGAAGCGTTCAAAGAAGATTTTATTTCATGGAACATTTTCATTTATATTATTTCATGGAATAATTTCATTTATATTATTTCATGGAATAATTTCATTTATATTATTTCATGGAATAATTTCATTTATATTATTTCATGGAATAATTTCATTTATATTATTTTATGGAATAATTTCATTTATATTATTTCATAGAACATTTTCATTTATATTATTTCATGGAATAATTTCATTTATATTATTTCATTGAAAAATTTCATTTATATTATTTCATGGAATAATTTCATTTATATTATTTCATAGAACATTTTCATTTATATTATTTCATGGAATAATTTCATTTATATTATTTCATGAAATAAATGAAAATGTTATATGAAATAATTCAATTTTTAATGTATTTTATTCCTGAATACTTCAAGTTCTGAATTTTATTTTATGGAATGGTTTCAGTTTTTAATGTTTCACATTTCATTGAATAGTTTAAACTTTTTTGTATCTTTCTTATTTCAAGGAAGAAATCCAGTATTTAATGTGTTTTGTTTCATAGAAATAATTCCAGTTTTTGATTGTTTCTAATCTCTCTTAATAATTACATTTTTTTAATGCTACTTATTTTACAGAATTGAGTTTATTTTGTTACATCTATAAATTACATTTGTGAAATTGTGTGAATTCAATTATTCATTTCTTTTGTCGCCCGAGTGGTTACTGGGGCCCAAATTTGGGGTGTAAAGAATAGAACCACCGTTACCTGCCATGCATGTCGTAAGAGGCGACTAAGGAGGTTTGGCTGAAATCGGATTCATGTGTTTTAAATGTGTAGAAGTCTATGCGTTTAGGGGCCTACCAAACCAATGTGCAACGTATACATGTTCTTGGCAAAGATCAAACATATCACAAAGAAAGATTAAAATTGGTCGTAAAGAATGAACGCAAAGAAGAAGAAGAAGATTCCTTTTGTGAATGTGTTGTGTGTACGATATTTAACTCGTTCGCTCTTGTGAACCTGTACACAGGCTCTTGGTATTTTTAAGATGACTCAACGAAAATATACTGGCTAATTCAGTATAAGTAAGGGAAAGGAACCCTTATTATACCACGTGGTATATAAGGTAATACGGTGTTAATCCTGTAATTTTCATTGACCGTCGGCACACGATGGGTGATGTGGTCAACTTTCCAGTGCTTTTCTTTGTACCAAATTGATGCTGGGTTGACTTGTGAGCCGGTATGGTTGGAAAAATGCCACGCCCACTGCGAAATGGAACCCAGACCACTAGCCTAAGAAGTGAATTCACTAACAACTACGCTGCTGCAGCTCTCATGTTTATGTTGTATTCTATATCTTGCTTGCGCCAGTTATGCATACCGATAGGTGCCGCAAGATGGGAAAGCCACGAGAGAAACCCCAGTAGATCAACCAACACAGAACGGAAGGTGTTAGTCTAAACTCACTGAAATACATGATTGGGAGGAGATCGGAGCATTTATGGACATGTCCGATTTTCGTAATGAATTAATAATGAATAATATGTTTACACAGGTCCACGTTAGAACAGAATTACCACCCATCTATGTTTACACACTTTCTGCAAAATCATTCTTAATAGAATCAAAGGAGCAGTGGACACAACCCTGAGAGAAGAACAAGCTGGTTTAGACCTGGGAGAAGCTGCTTAGACCAAATAATTACCTTACGACTAATTTTGGAGGAACATATTGGGAAGCAACAACCACTCATACTAAATTTCATCGATTTTAAAAAAGCCTTTGATAGTCTACACAAAATCTCTCTGTGGAATATTCTGAGATGCTATGGAATACCAGACAAAATAATAAACATTATTAAGAGCCTCTATGATGGTTCACAGTGTGCAGTTCGCACTGATGGTGGACACAGCGACTGGTTTATGGTTGAAACTGGAGTAAAGCAAGGCTGTATTCTATCTCCGCTATTGTTTGGAGTGGCCATTGACTGGGTGATGCGAAAATGTTGCAGGTGTAAAACTGGCATCGATTGGGTAGAAAATAGTCAACTAGAAGATTTGGATTTTGCAGATGATATTGCCTTGTTAAGTAGAAACAACCAAGATATGCAAAGAAAAACAGACAACTTGTCATCTATAGCATCAAAAGTTGGACTGCAGATAAGCTATGAAAAACAAATATAATGAAGACACCTATGGCAAGTAATGCAGATATCACACTGGAATCTAAAATGATAAAAATAACAGAGCAGTTCATCTATTTAGGTAGCAATTTTTATTGCACAGGAAATGTTAAAAAGAAATTATGATACGAATTGGCAAAGCTACATCAGCATTTAAAAGTCTAAATAAAATATGGAACTGCAAGTTATATAGTATTAAAACTAAATTGCGAATTTTCAATTCAAATGTTGTATCAACCCTAACATATGCCAGCGAGAGTTGGAAAATGACAAGATATAGAAAGCAAGTTGAATGCATTGGAAAATAGATGTCTGCGAAAAATAATGAATATAAAATGGAACGAATTCAGGAGAAGTGATGAAATCAGAGACATGTCTGGTCAACCACTAGTGACAACTGTTATAAGAAAGAGAAGATGGAGATATGTTGGGCACACCTTGAGGAGAAAAGATCAACGAATATCAAAGCAGGCATTGAAGTGGGATGCAAAGGGTTCAAGAAAGAGAGGTCGACCTAAGGAGACCCTGAAATGAACTTTACTGAGAGAGGCAGGAAATATCGGTCTCAGTTCCATGGAGGAGATTGAGCGAGTTGCCCAGGATAGAGCGGTATGGAGAAATTACTTGCAGGCCCTATGTAATGTCTAACGGTACGAGATGAATTATTATTATTATTATTATGTTTACACAGGTCCTCATTAGAACAGCAATGCCACCCATCTGTGTCTAGATTAGCTAACTCTAGAACAGCAATATCAACCATCTATGTCTAGCTAGATAAGCCCACTTTAGATCATGATCTAGCCAAGTTTCCTCTTGTTTGCTGGAAATGTCTGGAAGCATTCCAAAGTGTTATCTCACACAGAATACAATAAAATATTTAGCTCAGACAAGCAGTGGGCGTTAATGTTTGTTTGTTTCTATTTTTATTTCAAGAGAAAGCTGAAAAGTCAGGCCGTTTGTACAAGTTGTTATATATGGTTGAATAGTAACGGTAAAGAAATCGTTATCATAGAATGAGCTTGATTATATCTCTCCGCTCCCTGTGGAGCATAGTACCTCAATAATTGTATTCATATTTTTCTGGTCTCAGTGCAGTTTTCTGTATGGCTTCTCGTGGTAATCCAGCATCCTTCAGTGCCTTAAGAAGACTCCGTCTCCAGGTATGTTTGGGGCGTTCCCTTTTTCCGTTCCCTTTTTCTGTTCCATTTTTCAAGTGGCACTCGACTGTGTCTTCCGCATGGTATGCCCAACCACAGCCAACTATAAACTTATGGCCCTTCACACTCAGGTAAGAATTATTGGAAATCAGACCCCAACTACACCACGTGACCTCGTATTCCAGTATTGATGTATATAGACGAATTCATTTTAAAATCAACACAAAATGCTAAATCGAAGTTATATTATGCAACAAGTTAAGTTTAACAATAAGGAATATCAATATTATGAATATTTTTCACCAATAAAGACCATAGACTCACAGAATTGAGTAAAATTGCTAAAATGCCTGCAGTGTTCTATCAAACATCTATATTTTCCGGTCCCCTTTTCTGATCTAGGTCAGGGAACCCCCGGCCAGTTGTCTGGCCTAGTTATCTAGAGTTGACTGTGGCCCAACCCACCTGCTATCTGTCGAGAACATTGCACAAAGTATGAGCACCGTAGCTCCGGCAACAATCCTAGTGATCTCATGAAAAAGTGCACATGTTTCTCGGTCCAGATTCGAACCCCCAACTGTTAGTACGACAGGCAAACGACTTCGCCATTGAGATCCCATAGAGATCGGAGTACACATGGTTACTCACTAAAGTGCAATGATGATGGTCCTATCAATCAATTAATTAATCATTCTATTATATCCACAGAAGTGTGCATCTGATCCTGTCACTGCTCTGTATCCAAGATGCCTTCCTACGAAGAGATCACAGACGAGGAGCAGCTTCACAAAATGGTAAGCTGTTTGTTTAGTACATAAGTTCCCAAAGTGGGCAGTAACCCCCTGCCAACCCAGTGGGTGATGAAGCGTTCTAGGGGCGCGATAGTGGGTTCAGAACCATTTGGAGGACGTTCAGGAGATTATGGATCGGTGGTTCCTTATAGAAGAAATTAATAACATATATTTTAAAATAAATTATTTACGTGATATTGCGATTGAATAATCATTTAAAATTTGATTTCTGCATTTAAATTCATCTTATGCCCGTCTTACACGATCCATTTTTCATTAATTTTCTATTATATAATCATTTGAAAACTGACCATGTATGACAGAAATATATATCAATTTTCTATGTCACAGAGAAATAGAGCATGTATATATGTGTATGTGGGGAAACTGTTATAATAGGTGGTGGGAGAGGGCGTTACAAAGTTTATGTCATGCAAAGTGGGCGGTGGCCCGAACAAGTTTGGGAACTTATGATCTATCTCGAGGTAGATTCCTTAAAGTTTGACACAGGGACTGCTTTTTTTACTAGACCAAGAAAAGAACCAGATATGGAAGTCAAAGTAGATCAAAATAAACACAAAGATGAGAATCTTTCAATCAAATGTGAAGTCAGTGCTGTTCTATAGCTCGGAAACATGGAGGACAACAAAAGAAACCAACAGAAAACTACAGAACTTCATAAATGGATGTTTACATAGAATAGAGGGACTGAGATGGTATGATAAGATTACAAACGAGGAACTCAGAGAAAGAACTAAACAGATACCAGTGGAGAAAGAGCTAAGGAAGAAACGCTGGCGATGGATAGGACATACATTGAGAAGAACGACCTGAAGCATTACAAGACAGCCATTGTTTTGGAACCCGCAGGAAAGAGGAGTAGGGGAAGGCCTAGACATACCTGGAGAAGAAAGCTGGAGGCTGATATTAAAAGGATAGGTAAAACATGGAAAGAATTAGTAGGGATGGCAAGAGAGAGGAAGAGCTGGAAGAAGTTTGTTGAAGACCTGTGCTCTGTTGGGAGTTGAAGGTGAAGAAGAAGAACAAGACAACCATTTCAGGCCCTCATTCTTCTTCTTTTTTTGCATTCGTTCTTTACGACCAATTTTAATCACTCTTTGTGATATGTTTGATCTTGCCAAGAACATGTATACGTTGCACATTGGTTTGGTAGGCCCTAAACACATAGACTTCTACACGTTTAGAACACGTACATCCGATTTCAGCCACACCTCCTTAGTTGCCTCTTACGACATGCGGGGCAGATAACAGTGGTTCTATTCTTTACACCCCAAATTTGGGCCCTGGTAACCACTCGGGCGAGGCCCTCGGTAACTGCTTCCATAAAGTTTCAGTAAAATAAAGCTCTAAAATCTCAATACAAATGATTGTCTTCACTGCACCAGGTTTTCTCCCACATATCTCAGTCCCTCTCCGCAGAACTAGCACGTCATCTAACGATAACATTGCACAAACCACGACACTCCGTAGCTCCGGCATCAAAACATTTCAATAAAATCTAATCATTTTTGTTTAGTTTAAAAAGAAAGAATTTGTCTAGAAGTTCAGACAAGTTTTCTAAGAAAGAAATGTTAACTATTCACTGACAGTGTAATATAGTTGTTGCTTTTGTGTTTTATTTCTGAACTATTTTGGCGATGAACTTTTGCGTGTATACATACACCTGTTCTTCTATTTATAAACTAATGATGAGTTATGTTGAACGTAGAATGTAGACTTTTAGGGGCGGCTTAAATTCACTGGGACAACAGTCTGAGGAATATAATGGTCGCGTGGCTAGTTCAGTCCTAACCTGAACAGCCTCGTAACGAGCCCACTAGCCATAAATAAATCTTCTTCTTCCTTCATTCTTACTTCCTTCATTCCTTCCTTCCTCCCTTCCTCCATTCTTCCATTCCTCCCTCCATTCGTCCTTCCCTCCCTTTACAGTACTTTATTTTTACGTGTTTCGCCATTGCTACATAGTGTTGTTGTGTCTTCCCCTATATCGATAATCAGTGGCGGCTCGTCATTAAGGGCCATTGGGACCGGGCCCCACCAAAAATAAATTGTAACGTGTACTTATTACTTTATAAATTAAAATATAACCTAACACAAAACTATGATTTTTCCGAAAAATTTAGTCTGGCCCCACCAACAAAAATGAGCACGAGCCGCCACTGTCGATAATACTATGAGCCTAAGAGAGATTGTACATTGTGCCAGTTATACGCCTACAAGTAGACCAGCACATCCGATTTCTGCGATGATTTTTATTTACTAGGGTAGCTTCACTAGGTCCTACATCAGTCGCCTCTTACGACATGCCTTGTAGGTCGCAGTGGTACTATTCTTTGCTTCCTTTGCGGGCCCCGGCGCCACATGGGTGAAATAAATAAATAATTGCTCTCGTACCGTTATACATTATATAGGACCTTCAAGCAATTTCTCCTTAACGCTCTATCCTGGGCAACTCGCTCAATCTCCTCCATGGAACTGAGACCGATATTTCTTGCCTCTCTCAGCAAAGTTCGTTTCATGGTCCCCTTATGTTGTCCTCTCTTTCTTGATCCCTTTGCATCCCACTTCAATGCCTGCTTTGATATTCTTTGATCATTTCTTCTCAAAGTATGCCCAACATATCTACATCTTCTCCTTCTTATAACAGTTGTTACTTGCATGCGACCATTAAATTCTTCAGACCCATCTGTCCTACGCCGGTCTAAAAAGTGGTACTACGGACAGTAACAACAGTGGTTTTTTTTCTTGTTTTGTGAACGTACTTGCTAGATTGTCAAACTTGAGTATTCTTGGATTGTTTCTATATAAGAGAGAAAGGCAGTAGCGTAGTGGTTAGAGGACTTAGAGGTTAGAGAACGGGATGTGGTTCCAGAATCTAGTTCCACAGTGGAAGGAGAATATTTTCCAAATGAAAATACCATATAGAGCATCCACAGCCAACTATAAACTTATAGGCCTGCGGACTCACCGGGAAACCCCTGACATAGTTTCAGTTGGGGGCTTGCATTTGTATATGTTTGATAGAACACTGCAAGCTTTTTGCAATTTTATTCAATTCTGTGAGTCTATGGTTATTTATTGGTGAAAAATATTCATAATATTGATATTCCTTATTGTTAAACTTAACTTGTTGCATATTATAACTTCCATTTAGCATTTTGTGTTGATTTTAAAATGAATTCATCTATATACAATAGTACTGGAATGCGAGGTCACGTGACCGGTTGTGGCCTGATTTCCCATAATTCTTACCTGAGTTCGCAGGCCGTATGACTTTATAGTTGGCTGTGATATGACACACACCATACATAGGCAATCATCAGCGTGTGCCATGTCGGATGTCGTAGTCGATCATAGATCTCTACAAACGACTTTTTTTGGTGCTTACTATCAAGTCTAAACTTGACACTCTTCCGTGCCAAGAGACTAGACCGTTCAGAATTCTCTCGCTTTCTCTCCTTTCTCCTCTCTCTCTCTCTCTCTCTCTATCTTCCTCTGACTTCCCCTGTCTCGTCTCCCGTTGATTTTATTGGTTTTCACAGTGTTTTCTAAACTGTCCTTTCTCATCACATTCCCGAAAAATAGTGGCTGCCTCTTTCTTATATTGATGAAACGTTTTCTCTGTGCCTTAACCTCTTTAAAACATATCAACATTAACCACCTTATCAGTCCACGGGATTCTTAATAATCTTCTGTCAAACCATATCTCTGTGGCTTCCAATGATCTTATTTATTGCTTGCTTATTGTCCATGATTCGCTGTCATACATAAGTATGGCCCTTTTCATCTTTACAGACGGTCAATAGGCAAGTGTTTTACTGTGACAACTTCTGAGTTTTCGCTTTTCTCTCTTGTTCAGCTCGTACATAAGTCTCTTCTCAAAAGACTCTACGCCCTTCCGTAATTTGGCTTTCCACACAACTCTGTCATCAGCTAGTCCCTCCCATGTGCTGGGATCTATAGAACAGTTTTTCATTGAGGTTTTGCAGACATCTTTATATCTGAGCAGTGGTCTGCCCTGGTGCCTCTTCCCTCCGAAAGTTCACAGAACAACATTTGTTTTGGTATGCGATAAGTTTCCATTCTTCTCACATGTCCCAACAATCTTAGTCGTCTACTGCTGAGCATGCCCATGATGGAAGGCAGATTTGCACGTTGTAGTACTTCAGAGTTGGTTATCTTGTCGTACCACCTGATGTTCATAATCTTGCGGAGACATCGAAGGTGAAAGATGTTAAGTCTCCTCTCGTGTCTTGAGTAGGCTGTCCATGTTTCTGAGCCATATAGTAAAGAACTAATTACACAGGCTCGATATATTTGAGTCTTCGTCTGCAATGTCAATTTTTGTTGTCCCACGCTCGCTTTGATAGTTTGCTGAATGTAGTAGCCGCACTCCCTATACGAGTGTTGATTTCCTCGTCAAGAGAAAGGCTGGCAGTGACCGTGGACCCAAGATAACAGAATTTTTGCACTGGTGTTAGATGGTTGCCATTTAAAGTGATATTTGATGTCTTACCTCCTGACATAATACAACTGTTTTGGAGACACTTATTGTCAGAGAAAAGAGGTCGCATGCCTTTGACAAATTATTAATTAGACATTGCAGTGTGGTCTCACTGTGGGCATACATAAGTATTGGTTCAATATAGCACTGGAGTACTCGTTTTCGCAATGTCACTGGCAGTGTGTTCTTCATTTTCATAAAAGCTGCTTTCGTGTGAGCTATTCTACTCCAAATCTCTGTTGTACATCTTCCATCTGATGTTAGGAATGTTCCCAGATACTTGAATCGATGGACTTGTTTCAGTGTTGTGTTATTTATTTTGATATTGCATTGTGGTGTTTCATGTTTCTTTGAGATAACCATTACCTGTAATTTCTGAATCGACTGAAGATTACAACGATGAAGATAAAGGATATTCTCTATCTTGGTTGCGCAAGTTGTATCAGACGATCCAGACGATCCAGATGATCCAGACGATCCAGACGATCCAGACGATCCAGATGATCCGACGAGTAAATTAAACTATAAAGATAATGAACATATCGACGGATGGATGATCAGGGGCGTGTTCTCCGTGCGTGTTAGATGTACGCTGCACAACTATGCCAGACCAAAAGATATATAAAAATTGAGTAATTACTCTGCTAAGTATTCACAGCAATATTTATTATAAAGTATTTATAGAGTAGCTATAAGTAACTGTTCATTCAAGAATTTAAGCGACCTCTCAGTTACCCAGTCTCTAGCGATTCGCTATAAACTATACACAATGGTGTAGGTTTGTGGTATTTAGGTACTTGTTAGGTGACACGACCCTTGACGGCGCATATCTCCGAAAATTACTAGGTGGTTTTCGTCTTAACGTGAGCTGGTCTTCGTAGACTAAAGCCAACTAGAAGGTTTTGTGAAGCGGTTGAGGGGAGAGATTGGTGGAAAGGTTGAGGTTTTACATAGAGAAAGCGTGTGAGGAAAAATCAGCACTGGCAATTGAAGTTTTACGATGCCTCCACAAATATGTCTCTGCAAAACGAAAGAAGAAAGGATTTGATTTTCAGGTGAAACATGTAAGCGGAAATATTTACAATTTTACAAATTTATTTTCCCAGTTTAATAACTATTGGTGCGTAATTGAATATAGTTGACTTTTCAGTTAAAAGTGAAAAGAGATTAAATTGGAGGACCACGTGCACATTTTAAGTAACAGCACACCTGTCTTACTTATCAGGATACGCCACTGTGATGAATTAGCAAACACACAAATTGTGCAACAAGGTGAGAATGAAGACAGAAAATAAGCCAAATATTAAATTAGTGTGACTAAAAATATACATCAAGAATGTCCAAAAATAACTCCTAGGCTGTATCGCTTCCAAATTAACTTGCACGTAGAACTTCATTTTTTTTCAGTGTGCACATTCTCGTTTTAGAACCATACCAGATAAACACCTCACATAATTCTACCTCCAATGTCTACCTCTTTCCCAACTTAGTGTGCGCACTATACTTGTTCCTATATCATCACTTGGCATTCCTGACATTCCAGTTTTACTAATTTCGTGTACTCATAGACAAGATATATAATAGCTGTTCTCAAACAAAAAGATACATACCACCGGTTCTCAAAATGTTGATGTTTCTAATCTAGTGGTAATGACAGAAACACGTAAATATCTTGAAAAATATTTCAATGGCTCCCGTGGAGCGAAAAGGTTATCTTTGGCACGAAAAGCGAGCAACTAACCACTATGGTGGAGACCACGTGGTAGAGAGAGAAGATATACTAATCAGCATGTCATGGGTACGGTGAGCAAATGGACTTTGGGATGGCTACTGCAGCGGAGGACAGAGCACGTATGGGCATGCCCAATGTGTCGTGACGTCGATCGCATAGCGTAACATAAACAAAAGTAATGTAGTTTTACAAAGCACAAAAACGATAATAATACACAGCAATGTTTCGACCCAAAGGTCTTTATCAAGCAAAGGATACACTAGAAGTGAAGATATTCACTTTTTAAACGGCAGAAATAACATAAATAGTTAAACAATAACCTCCCTAACAGCACAGATTTTCATTTTAGGACTGTTATAGATTTATTGTCTAATTGTCTTGAATGAAAACACTAACACTGATGTTGAATCCATGAACGATCATACTTTAAGGAAAGGAGGGGGCGGGGAGGGGAGGGGAGGGTAAGTGCCACTACCTGGAAAATGTGTTTTGTATCTTCTTATTATTATTATTATTTTGTCGTCACCGGGTTGCAGTGCATGGTTTTCGTTATCTTGGTTGTTGCCAAGTGTCATGGTTTTCTGTTTTGTTTTGCTGTTCTGTGTCATCACCTGCTACCAGGTTGTTGCCAAGTGTCATGGTTTTCTGTTTTTGTTTTGCGCTGTTCTGGTGTCATCACACTGCTACCAGTTTGTTGCCAAGTGTCATGGTTTTCTGTTTTTGTTTTGCGCTGTTCTGGTGTCATCACACTGCTACCAGGTTGTTGCCAAGTGTCATGGTTTTCTGTTTTTGTTTTAGCTGTTCTGGTGGCTTGGGTGATTGCTATTTTTCCTCTGTGACAGCATTCTGCTATGCCATCTAACCATCTTTTTCGTGGTCTTCCTCTCGCCTTCTTTCTTGATGTTCTGTTGTAGAAGACTTTATATACTGTGGAGTTTGGATACATTCTTATTTAGTGACCGAACAACTTAATTTTTTATAACATAGTTTTATTAGAATCTGGTCTTATGCATTACCGCGTAGTAATCTACCAACTAAACTTGTTACCCCTTCTGGAAAAATGTATGTGAACGCCCATGGTTGAACAAATCGTCCAGCGATTTAATGAGTTAGAAGTCACCCGTTGTACAAGTACTTGTAGAACTGGATATTTGAATGGGAGAGTGACGAGTGTGTTTAAACAGCCGTCCATGTGGTGCCGGGTCCCGCAAGGAAGCAAATAATAGTACCACTGAGACATACAATGCATGTCGTAAGAGGCGACTGATGTAGAACTTGGGGAAGCTATTCTAGTAAATAAAAAGCATAGCAGAAATCGGATATGCTGACCTACTTGTAGGCGCATAACTGGCACAACGTACAATCGCTCTTAGGCTCGGATCACATACAATTCACACAGAGTGGTTAACAAGTAGTCGATATGGAGCTGAGAAGAAGAAAAAGAGATACGTTTAACCAGCGAGCATTAGAAACCATCAGTACGCATACACTTCGACATCGGTTTGGGGAGACTGAGCACCTATGAGTCTGCCCGGAGTGCTGTAACATCGGTTCTGTAACCAATAACCAAATATAGAAAATCTACAAAATCGTATTCTCTTCTCTTCGAACTTTCCCATATCGACCACTCTGTGTGATTTCTATGTGATCCGAGCCTAAGAGCGATTGTACTTTGTACTAGTTATGCGCCTACAAGTAGACCAGCACATCCGATTTCTGTGCTGCTTTTTATTTACTCAACGTTGTACACGTGAGGAAATGAATTGACCCTCCAACCTCCTGCACGGCGTGAATTTTTACAAAGGCAAACTAGACCTCACCGTTCAGAAAGCAATGACAAACTACTGAACGTATAAGTGGTGTCTAGAATATTGGCGACTAGTGTACTGTGACTGATGGCAAAGTTCTGTTAAAAGCTTATGTCACGATTTTCATTTCAAAGGAAGCATATTTACTAGCATAAAGTATATTGAGAAATAAGATGTTAGGCCGGTATATTTCTCAGACTTACGGCACACGGTGGGTTGATGTGGTCAACATCATGCCGGCCAGCTTTACTTCGCAAAGTTTTACTGTTACCCAACTGAAGCTGGGTCTACTAGAGAGCCGGTAAAATGAGACCGTGGCTCCCGGCAGTATAAGGCCATCTAGCTCAGACGGGAAAACCACAATTCCTGTTTATTGGGGGCTGGTTTTTGT